>CAWUFW010000718.1:3385000-3731708 GCA_963921515.1 Calotriton arnoldi
CTCGAAATTTAGTATTTAGGGGCACCCTGAACCTTCCTTCCTCAGATCCAGATTCCGAAACAAGAAAGAAGAACAAGAAACAAGACCACCTGCCGTGCAGCTGCTAACAAGAGGGAGACACCAACTGACTTGGCCCCAGCCCTACAGGCCTGTCGACCCTCGAACCTGCTCCTGCTGAAACCCGGCGTCTCCAGTGGTCAGCAACCTCAACAACCCCGGAGGACCCGACTACCTTGTGACGCTAACTACCTGGGACTCCCACGAGCAGTGGTACTGCTCAAAGCAAGTAACAACCCCTGGTGCCAACCAGGAACCACGAATCCTGTACCCTCTGCACCCGCCGAGCCCGGCCTGTGCCTGAGTGGACAAAGACCACGAGGACGTCCCCCCGGCGACTGACCCAGAATCCAGCACCCAAGGACCCTCCTCGACGCTCCTGACGACGCCTACAGCCTCAGAACCAGGGACCCCTCCAACCGCGACCAGCCGAAGGTAAGATTTCCGACGCCTAAAGACACCCCTGCACCCGGCGCCCCACGGCCTCCTGTGCCCAACTCCTGGGTGCCTACCCTTCCTACAGCTTCCCAACTTACCTCTCGAAGTGGTGGTCGCACCTGAAGAATAACTGTCCCCGAGCTTGCAGCCTTTGTTCGTCACGCAGCTTTCCCATTGAAACCCATTGGGCGCCCGACGGCCCAAAAACCCACTGCACCCGGCCGCCGCAGTGCCGCCGAGGGTGCACCAACTACCCTGTTCGACTTCCCCATTTGCCCTGAGCAAGTGACCAGAAGCCCAGCTCCCACAGCCGCGTGGCCTGCTAGCCAGCAGCCACCAACCACAGGCCCCCTGCCTTCCATAGGATAACATTGGGCCTAACTCACTCTGCACCCGGCCGCCCATGTGCCGCTGAGGGTGTAACAACTGTACTTACCTGACCCTGGGAGACCCCTGAGTCTATGCCCAGAACCTTAACTCTGCCAGTCGAATACTTACCCAAAAGCCGATAACTCACTTTTCTTCCATAGGGTAACATTGACTGGTTTCACTTGGAAATTCTTAGAAGTGTAGAGTTTTGAAACTTTAAAATATTAATCTAAAATCAGCCGAATCACGAAAACGAAAATACTCACCCGTTATCAGGAGAGATCCCAGTGCTGGATCTTGGTGCCCAGCACGGACCCTGAAAAGTAATTATAACTGTACTTACCGGTAACTCGAATTTCCTTCCATAGGATAACATTGCCTGGTTTTTGCTGAAAAAGTTTCTAAGTGCCGATTTTTGAAACTTACAAATATTTGCTAAAAATCGCCTGTGTGACAAACGCATTCTTTCAATTGTTTACAGGAGATGCACCAGTGCTGGATCCAGGATCCAAAACTGAGTAAGAAAAAGTAACGATACTTACCTGCTAAGTGAATTTCCTCCCATAGGATAACATTGGTGATTCTATGTGAAAAAGTTTCTAAGTACCAACTTTTAAAATACAATAATATTCCTTAAAAATCACAACTGTAACCAAAACGTTTTTACTCAACTGTTTACAGGAGATGTCCCAGGACTGAATCTAGGATCCAGTCCTGTGGTAAGAAAAGTAATCCAAAAAGTAATCTATTGCATTTAACTAGAAATTCCCATTGAGCTCAATGTATTATTGGGTTTGAAATTGTGTTGCCTATTGCAACAACTGTAGCTATTG
This sequence comes from Calotriton arnoldi, assembly GCA_963921515.1. Classification (NCBI taxonomy): domain Eukaryota; kingdom Metazoa; phylum Chordata; class Amphibia; order Caudata; family Salamandridae; genus Calotriton; species Calotriton arnoldi. Next base: position 3,386,698 of record CAWUFW010000718.1, read on the forward strand.
CATTCAAAAGTCTATTGTGTATTGAAAGTATATAACTAAAGCATCTCATTCTGAGAAAGTATTTTTATACCTACTTGTGGTTCTAAAATAAAACAACAATATATTTTTATATACAAAACAATTGGCCTAGAGTTCAGTTCTTGAGTGTGTGAGACCATTTGCTGACTGAGTGTGTACAACAAATGCTTTACACTGTCCTCTGATACTGCCTTACTGCTCGACCAAGCTACCACTTTAGAGAGTAAGGTTATATCTAACTTTAGCCTCTGCCAAACCTCTGGGGACTGTGGACTCTGTGCACACTGAACCTTACTTTGGTTCAGTATATACAGAGCCACTTTCTTACAACTGGCGCTTGGCTGGCGGTGTGCGTGGACTGGCACTTGGCTGGCGGTGTGCGTGGACTGGCACTTGGCTGGCGGTGTGCGTGGACTGGCGCTCGGCTGGCGGTGTGCGTGGACTGGCGCTCGGCTGGCGGTGTGCGTGGACTGGCGCTCGGCTGGCGGTGTGCGTGGACTGGCGCTCGGCTGGCGGTGTGCGTGGACTGGCGCTCGGCTGGCGGTGTGGTGGACTGGCGCTCGGCTGGCGGTGTGCGTGGACAGGCGCTCGGCTGGCGGTGTGCGTGGACTGGCGCCCGGCTGGCGGTGTGCGTGGACTGGCGCCCGGCTGGCGGTGTGCGTGGACTGGCGCCCGGCTGGCGGTGTGCGTGGACTGGTGCTCGGCTGGCGGTGTGCGTGGGCAGCCGCTTGGCTGGCGGTGTGCGTGGGCAGCCGCTTGGCTGGCGGTGTGCGTGGACAGCCGCTTGGCTGGCGGTGTGCGTGGACAGCCGCTTGGCTGGCGGTGTGCGTGGACAGCCGCTTGGCTGGCGGTGTGCGTGGACAGCCGCTTGGCTGGCGGTGTGCTACTAGTGACATGCTGCTGGTCACTACACACACTGCTAGCTAAACGCCACTCCACGCAATCCGTGAGCTGGTGTGGTTGCGGTGTCAGGAATGTGGGCGTGTGAAAGTGATGGGCCCTTGAATGGCGCTGTCTGCTGGTGTGAGTGTTGTAATGTGCTGGGCCCGCGCCTGGCGGTGTGAATGGTTTTGTATGTGTCACACGTATGAAAGGTGTATGAATGGCCTGTAAAGAGGTTTGTGCCTGGTCGTGACTTTACAGCTCACGAGCTGTAAGTCAATGGTTCAGTTTCTCGTCCTTTCAATTATTAACAGTGCATTTCATTTTTGTGAAATCTCTGGTTAATACAACTGTATATACTGAACCATCACTCACCCTCGTGCCAAATCCAACCTGTATGTATGTGTGCTTGAGGAATAGGTGGTTGTGCAGAAATATTTGTCTTTTCTGTCTTTCTAAAGCAGGGTGTACCTTGTCCCTTTTTGTGAATGTTGTAATGTGTTGGTTTCGTGCCTGGTGGTGTGAATGGTCTTGTGTGTATCACGTATGAAAGGTGTGTGAATGGCCTGTAAAGTGGTTGGGGCCTTGACGTGGCTTTACAGCTCACGAGCTGAGAGTCACTGGTTCAGTTTTTGTCCTTTCAATTATTGACAGTGCATTTCATTTTTGTGAAATCTCTTGTTAATAAAATTTTATACACTGAACCATCACTCGCCCTCGTGCCAAAACCAACCAGTATGTGTGTGCTTGAGGAATAGATGGCTGTGCAGTAATCTTTGTCTTTTTTGTCTCTCTGCCAAGGTGTACATTCCATCTAAGAAAAACCTACCAACTGTAGATATTGTCGTAAACTAAACACCCATGGGAGTACATGGTGATGTCTCTCTTGTGGATCCCAACAAGTTATCTTACCCACAATGTCCTGCAAACCTCAAAATGTGACTAACATTTTCCTTGCATTATTGTGCCAAAATTTTCACGCTTCAGAAAGAAACAACAAATTTCCAACCCCCCAGCATTTCTCCAAGTATCCCAATAGAAATGGTACCTCACTTGTGTGGGTGGGCCAAGTATCCGTGGCAGGGGAGGGCCCAAAACCTATTGAGGCGACATCAAAATTACCTATCACAAACCAACCTGGTTTTGCAAGGGGGTCCCATGAGTTTTTGGCCCCGGGCTCGGCAGCCATCTTGGGAAACCTACCAAACCCACACATTTCTGAAAACTAGACACCCGGGGGAGTCCAGCGAGGTATGGCTTGCGTGGGTCCCCCAACATTCTCCTACCGAGAATCCCCTGCAAACCTCAAATTTAGCTGGGGGGGGGGAAAAAAAAAAGAATAATAATTTTAAAAAAATCACTTTTTTCTCAAACTTCTGTGTGGGAAAGTTCTGGAATCTGCGTGGATCCACAAATTTCCTCCCACCCAGCGTTCCCCCAGGTCTCCCGAGTAAAATGATACCTCACTTGTGTGGGTGTCCAATGCAGAATTGGCTTAAAACTTTTTTTTTTTTTTTTTTAAATGTAGTGCTTAGAATTCTCAGTGCTATACCCTTAATCCCTATGTTTTGGGCTCTTCCCAGTCACAGGCCCTTGCCCCACCCACACAAGTGAGGTATCATTTTACTCAGGAGACTCAGGGGGAACGCTGTGGGGTAGGACATTTGTGCCGGCACGGTGATTCCACACAAAAATGTGGGTTTTTTCAGCTAAATTTGAGGTTTGCAGGGCATTCTGGGTAGGAAAACGTTGGGTGATCCATGCAAGCCATACCTCATTGGACTCCCCCGGGTGTCTAGTTTTCAGAAATGTTTGGGTTTGGTAGTTTCCCAAAATGGCCGCCGAGCCCGGGGCCAAAACCCCAGGTGCCCCCCCCAAACCAGGTAGTTTTGTTATAGGTAATTTTGAAGACTCCACAGTACGATTTGGGCCATTTCCTGTTGCAGCCACTATGCCTACCAACACAAGTGAGGTACCATTTTTATCGGGAGACCTGGGGGAACGCTGGGTGGGAGGAAATGTGTGGATCCACGCAGATTCCAGAACTTTCCACCACAGAAATGTGAGGAAAATGTGTTTTTTTTTTTTACACATTGAGGTTTGCAAGGGTTTCTGGGTACCAGAACCTGGTGAGAGCCAGTCAAGTCACCCCATCCTGGATTCCCCTGGGTGTCTAGTTTTCAAAAATGTATAGGTTTGCTAGGTTTCCCTAGGTGCCGGCAGAGCTAGGGTTCAAAAACTACAGCTAGGCACTTTGCAAAAAAAGGGTCAGTTTTCACTGTAAAAATAAAGTGTGTCCACGTTGGGTTTTGAGCCGTTTCCTGTCGTGGGCACTAGGCCTACCCACACAAGTGAGGTACCATTTTTATCGGGAGACTTAGGGTAACACAGAATTGTAGAGCAACTGTTATTACCTATTTACTTTCGATGCATTTCTGCCTTCCAAATGAAAGACAATGTATAAAAAGAAGTCATTTTGAAAAATGACCTCTAATTCTCATGCTAGTATGGGTACTCCCAATTTCGGAAATGCGCAAATATCTACTGTTTCTAAACTCTACATTTTGTTCCAATTTCAGAAATACATAGGTGTCTTTCATACCGATTTTTCCATGCATATATTTTCCCAAATGAATTGCTATATACCCGGTACATAATGAAAAACCATTGCAAGACGCTGCTCAGTTATTGGCTCTGGGTTCGTCTGGTTCTTGGTGAACCTACAAGTCCTATATATCCCCACAACCAGAAAGGTCCAGCGGATGTAACGGTATATTGCTTTCAAACAACTGTCACAATTAGAAGAAGTTACAGGTGAAAACGTTGGCACAAATGGCTGTTTTTTTCAACTAATTTTCAATTTTTCCTATATTTAACTGTTAGTTTCTATAAAGAAACCTTGAAGGATCTACACAAATGACCCCTTGCTGAATTCAGAATTTTGTCTACTTTTCTAAAATGTATAGCTTTCCAGGACCCATTATTGCTTTCATACCCATTTCTACCATTAACTGGAAGAAGGATGAAAGCACAAACAATAGCAAAAATAGGCTATATCCCAGTAAAATGCCAAAACTGTGTAAAAAATGTTGGTTTTCTGACAAACGTCTGTCAGTCCCTAAAAGCTGGGAAAATGGTGATTTCAGCCCCACAAACCCTTTGTTGATACCATTTGCAGGGAAAAAACCAGACGCTTTCATTTGCAGCACTTTTTTCCCATTTTTCACACAAAAAACAAAATTTAGCTGTATTTTGTCTAATTTCTGGGTCCTCTCCAGGGGAATCCACAAACCCTGGGTACCTTTAGAATCCCCATGATGTTGGAAGAAAAGGACGCAAATTTGGCGTGGATACCTTATGTGGTCAAAAAGTTACAGGGGCCTAAGCGCGAACTACCCCAAATTGTAAAAAAAAAAAAAAAAAAGGCTTAGCACAGGGGGGGAAAAGGCCTAGCAGCGAAGGGGTTAAGATGTTGGGCATGTCTAGCAACCATATCGGATTTTGCAGGGTGTTGTGCAACAAAGAAATCCAACAAGGTGAAGAAAAAAAAAAGTGTATGGAGCTAGGCATTTTAGAATAAGCCACCAAATATCTACCAAACAGTGCTGAGATAAACACGTCATGCAAAAAGTGGAGTGTGAAGTGACAAAATGATCTGAATGCGGCAGTGTCAGTCCTGCAGACAGCGAATTCCTATAGCCCCCTCTCTTCCAAAACAGATTATACAGATCAACAGCACGTTTGCCCAAGAGGCTCCAGCTAGCCTCTCCGCATGATGGCCCAACTTATTTTGCTCCTCTGCCCTGCTCACTGGCAGAGGAAGGCGTGAGAGATACAGCAATGCTGGCTCTACTATTGGTTGCTCAGTGAATCACTGACTGTGCGCACCATGGCCCACGGATCAAGAATCAATAAATGAAGGCTTGCTCATGTCTTTTGCGCACCACAACCATTCTGTGGAAGGGACATCCATTACCACGGATTTCTAGTAAATCTGAGTGGTAATGTTAAAAAGTTGCCTGTGAAGAATTCTGTGGACAGAAGAACCATATGAGGTTTTAACAGATTATGTGCAGATTGTGCACAGTTCCGGATATGGCTACCGTCATTAACAGGAGTATATATAGTCTGTGTCCTTAGGTTTAACAGATGGTCAACGGCTATAGTTAGTGAGGAGTCTGGGTCAATTTCCCACCATCAAATTAGTAAGACACTATGAATATAATGTCATATCCCATGCAAATAGTGAAGCCAACCAGTAAAGCCAATTTGGAAAATGTGCTAAGACATTCAGTGCAAATTAATTATTACAGCGGGTCTATGGTGAAACAATTGTTTGTTTTCTCCTCCCACAAGGGTGAGATACTGGTCAGTAAAGTATTGGTAAATTAAGTTTCTATATTTAGAAAAACATTCTGTCTCAATAAAAGTTCTCTGTAGCTTTTATGAGCAAGGTAAGGACTGCCAACCGAAATGCATAAAAATAGAACTGCACACATTCAACTAAAAGGAGGGTGGCATTGATCTGCTACAAACCAGAATACTTAAAAGAAGGTGAAACTTGTTCCTGTATTTCTGAAATAAAACCTAAGCTTTACTCACCCTCGGGGGGGGGGGGCAGTCTGCCCGAAAACAAGTAGCTTAATCCGGTAAAAACAATCCTCTAATCCCAACTGATCTCTGCTCACAGTGCAGATAAATGTTTAAGTGGTGAGGACATATAAAAAGCATTGTCAAATCTGTCACACTCGCCTTGTGATTTACAAGCCCCACCCACTGGTTGTTTCAATGTTTGTAGGTAGGAAGAGCCACTGGCCACACAGTGTGATTGAGTGAAGAGGAGCTGCTGGATGGGGATAACAACAGCAGCAAGGTGTGCAGAAAGGAAGCACAGGCGAGAAAATGCACTTTTCAGGGCGACAAAAATATTTAGAATGTATGGTGATTGGTAGAACTTTTCAGATGTAAGCAGCTTTTCATACATCCCAATGTAGGTGAAAAGATATGTCCAGTGCTTGAAATGGAGAAATAAAAGTGCAGGTACTCTGTACCAGAGTGCCTGCTTGTTTCTGAGAAGTGCCGGTACTCTCCCATTAAAAGTATTTCATCACGCTGGAGAAGTGCCAGTACTTTCCCTCTCAAATACACAAAAATGTAGCGCCTGAACCATATACTTTGCTGAACAAATCAGAACAGCCAAAACAAGCTCACTTGCAGGCTTCATTCACCAAGATTGACTGACGCCTCCTTGACAAGTCATTAAAGTTGGTCCTTTCTTCCTTAGGTCCAAGGAAGGCACAGATGGTGCAGTCTATGGCGCCGATTAGGAGTGGGAAGGTAAATTCTGACCCATGTGTAAACCCCTGTTTACGCACGGGTCGAAATTACAAGTTTGGCTGTATTTAATGCATCCCATAATTATCGGATGCATTAAATACCTCAGCTGTAGTTAAATTTCAGCAGGTTAAACCTGCCGAAATTTTAACAGGGAAAATTGTATAGTATTTACCATACTATGCGGATTTTGGTACATTAAACATCAAAATCAGCATGTTATTCCCCACAAACTTGTGATAGGTGTTCTTTATCACACATGATGAATAACGTACCTGTAGTATCATTTTATCATGTACGATAAATAACTCTTAAACAGGGCCTATGACTTTTCTTGAATGTTTTGCTATTTAAGGTGGCACTTTTTTTGGGGGGGGGGGGAAAGCACACAACTTCTGCCCCAATCAAAGAATGTACTCCTGGGTCCCACCTTGTAGGCGGAGCCAAAGCCCCTCTCTATTGTTCCCCATCCAATTGTCTGGTGGCAACTGTGCCAGGGGGTGGGGCTTACCCCTGCATTTCATCAAACCAATGGATTTCTCAACGTGGGCGGTCACAACCATTCGCGTTGAGAAAGATACCGCTCAAGTAGAAAATCTACTCGAGAGGCAGAAAGAAGCAGCGCCCTCTGGCATGCCGCATGGTGCAGTTTGCGCTGATTTTACAGCGCGAAACAAGCTCCTGCCGCTAAAAATCAGCACACTGTGCCGAAATCCGCCCACTCACGGATCTCAGCAGAATCAGAGTTTTTATGCAACTCTGTGGAATTCCACGGAGTGAAACTCCGCGAGTCCTGCCCACCCCTAAAAATCACCCCATCAGCTACCTTTCCAATTGAAAGAAGAAAAAAAACCACACGGTTGACGCTTAATATTCACGAACTAGTGTTAGAGTGTGTAGGAATCCCAATACCTTTCACAGTCATGCTCTTTTCGTCACTGCCACTAACAATTTTTTTTTCTTTGTACCTTTCTGTCTTGAAGAATTTCTTATCCAATCTTAGAGTTCTAAATACACATTTCCCATACTTCATCAGTATACAAACTCATAACTCTAATTTAGTATCTGCCTACTTTATGTGTACATGTGTTTAGAAATTCATGTTCATTAGCCATACTTGGCTGGACCTTCAATAAGAATTTAGGATAAACCATGTCCTTAGAAGCCCAGTAGTTTAACACCTGAACCCAAAAATCAACTTACAATCACAACATTAATTTCACTAGATTATGCTAGCTGGGCATTTGACTTTGATCCTCAGAAAGTTTCTGGAGATATGAAGGACAGGAGATACTTTTTGTTACTGGGATCTCCGGAGTAAAATGAGCAAAGGTGTTTTGTTTGAAGTTAGCTTTTATAAGATTGTCTAGTGGAGTTTTCAAATAAGCTGACAAAAATGGGACCCTTTATTGGTCTTGCCTCCCAGACAGCGGACGTTCCGAAAGACCAATTGTGGACTTACCAAGTAACTATGGTGGGTTTACAGCCCAACCACTGGTTGGATTTTTGTCACTCATTTGCTTCCTTCCTATTTGATCTCATGTTAGTCCCTCTTCTGGGGTATATCCTCTTTACCATCTTGATTTGGTGGATTGTATCCTTCCACTTCTAACTTTTAGGGAACTACTTTTTTCTTTTTGGTTAAACACTCCATAGGAGTCCGTGTGTTTTCCAAATCTCTCCCTTGTGAACTACTTCTTTAATTACTACATGAGTGTGTGAATTAACCAGCTCTCTCCCAAACGCTCCTTCCCCACCCCTTTAAGGAATTTTTTATTTATTTATTATTTTAAAGGAGTGCCCAACTACCATTTGCTGTGGAGGCACTCCACTTACCAAAGAGCACTTTCACTCTTATAACGTCTTTTTTATTTTTTATTTGCCAATCTAAGTTTCACCAGCCACCCTGGCTTGGTAAATACAAAACAAAGAAAATAACAGCCATGGTATTGCACAAGAAAGTCAGATGGGCATGGGGCAAAAAACTTGGGATAATTTGTGGAGTAGATATGTAAGGGCTTTCTGCAAGTCTTCACTTTGCTTATTTTTCTCGCTCTAGTCTATTTAGATTTTGGCTATGGATCTATGGGAGGCTTGAGAAACTACACCTTACATGTAGTTTGGGTTTTTGGTGAAAAGAACCTTCTAGATTAGCATTTATATGCCGTTTGGGCCCTTTAAATAAAAAAAAACTGTGCAGAATCTCTTGGAAAATATTAAAGAATTTAGAAAGGCTTTGTGAAAAGAAAAACTGCACAGTGCTAAGGAAATAAAGCATTAATCAATTAATCATGCGTCTTAGGAATTAACTTTAAAATTGTAGGTGATAGAGCGCAAAGGTTCTGGGTAGTATACACCCTCAGAAAAGTACTAGGGTGTAACAGAAGCTTTAGCCACAGATGGTATGCAGCTTCAAGAAATATTATTTATATATTTTGGGAGTTTCATAGGAGTGGGATGTTTTCCCCTCACATTACTTCAGACCACTGAAAGTCTAAAAGGGGAAAGACATCAGGCTTTAGAGTCTGATCAGTTTTGTAAAACGTTGAAAGACCTTAATTATTTGAAAGCCACTTTCAGCAAAAAAGCTCTACTGAAGGCAATTTTGAAAAGTTATGTTTCCATAGTTCTCTGAACCACATATCGATGATTCACTTCAGGGGTGGATTCAGGACTTTCTATAGATCTCTAGACAAGGTCAAGGCTGGTCAAATAGAGGAAGATCATGGCCCCAGAGAGTTAGGCAATACAAAGCTATGGGGCTACTTCGGGAAATCTATCAAAATGTCTACTCAACTGCACTCTTGACATTTAGACAAGAGTCACGTGAGAGGATGATGCTCTAGGTTCAGCCAGCTGCCTCTGCTTGTTTAATATACACAACAGAAACAAACATGAAACTGTTATTCTACAAATGGGCAGTGGTATTCATGCCCATTGGAATTAGAATGCTGCTAACTGAACCGAAGTACAGCTAAACATATAAAGGGGCTAAGGGATGAGGGTCAGTGCTTTAAACGCTTTTGGGTCTTTTTATCCCCATAGGCACTTCAATGGATTTTGCTGCTGTGTTCTGGGTGGTTTTGTTTTTGGTTGGGTTGTTTATTTTATTCTGCAAAGCATTTAATGTTTAAACTGGGATTAAGAACCGAATAGCAAATGCACAGATGCCAACAATAGGCCAGATTGTTGCTTGGAATGTGCTACCGAATCTTGTGGGTGAGCCGAGTGATGTTAGTTGAAGAATTTAATGGATTTAATGCAAGCTTTCTTTGTGCTCTGTGACATAAGAGGACAGGACTTATTCTCAAGAGAACTTAGCACCACGAGGTACACCGATTTAAGCCTATGCTCTCCTCAAAGATGTGCAATACTCTAGCAGGAGGTGGTGGCGTGGGAAATCTAACCAGCAACAGCAAGAACCATATAATCTTTGAAGAAGTAATGAGAAAGGTTATCCAACCAGCTCTCAAAAGAAAGGAGCATTGACCACTATCGCGGTCACAAGCTTATTGGAGTGTTTTCTCTCTTTGCATCCAGAATGCTGCATTTGATAATGTTACCAAGTTTACATCATTCTAAAGACTTTAACTACACTTTCGAAACTTACTCCAACAATATATATGCCAATATTCATAAATGGGCTATTTCAACTTCTCCTTACTGTAATTAGAGGCCGTAATAAACATAAATTCAAGCACACTGTTCTGTGTCAAGTTCATTAACAGCCAACAATGCTTCTCTAGAATGGGCCCTTGATACAAATGGAAAGGGAAGCGAACACTATAAATTCAATATACCCTCGGAGTAGAATATAAACCCATAATTATTCTTAGTGGGACACATTGTGGCCCTGATCCCTCCCTCTATATGGTTCCGATTCTCTGTGTTGCATTTCAAAGTGAATATAAAATTAAATTAATAAATAATTTTATAAGCGGAAATAAAATACTCACCCGCCTCAACACTACAGCCCTACCAAGAACCAGTTCTTACATTTTCTGAGGTCGCAGGGGGAGAAATTTGCCTTAGAACACGATTGTCAACAAGGAACCCAGGGCCAGATCAATATGTCAGAGAACTCTCCCGTCCTGCCGAGCCAGTTCCACCTGAAGGAAGGTTTCCATTATCTGCCTCCACCTCCCTTCTCTGATGAGGTCAGGAATGTGTGGGGGGAGAAAGGTCCTCCAACACTATTCATTTGCCCCCGTGCCAACAGGGGCATCTTACCACCACAGTGGCATGAGTTAAATCTGGAGCAATGCCCCTTGTGAACATTGTGACAGTGTACGTTTGTGCGCATCAGAACATTTAAAGGAGAATTTACTCATGTTGTAACATTTTTTAAAGGGGCCAGAGGCCGCTTAACCGCAAGAAAAATGTTTTTTTGCTTTGTTTTTTTTTTTTTTAATGTGAAAACTTCCCTTGAAATGGAGAAACTGTATATTGCTACCAACGATACTTCAATAAAAGTCTGATTTCTTAAAAACAGACTCCGTGTGAGAGCTGCCTTCCCATGGACGCAATCAGCATTCTAATTCGGAGGACGTCGCCGAGAGCGCGAGGTACGCCGCCACCGACCGTGTTGTTTCATTTTCAGCACACGGTACAGGACGAGCGGCATTTTAGATCCTTTATGAAATCTGAATTTCAATAAATGGGACATTCGCCATATAGAAATGGATTTTTCTATGTAGTGTGCAGGGACCTAATTACCGACTCCCTCACAGTTGTCCAGTGCCAATACGGAAGTCTTCAAGAAGAGCCCCCCCCCCTGTTTTCCGCACAGACTGAAGAACCATTAGACTCACGAGTAATTTGTGAAGGAGTTCCCCTCGGTTAGGATCTAGGTATTGCCATTTCTTGTCTCCCCTGTCCTGATGAGGCCCGAATGAATGGGCCGAAACGCGTCGAACTTTCATCATGGAGGAGTTCGACAGATTGTGATTAGTTCATGAAAGATCATGATTACACTTTTCTCGTACCAAGCGGAGGGTGGATTGATTCCCTCGATTGTGTAATGGACTACCTCATTGTATCTCGGATTGCTGTTTTTGAATGACGTTCTTTGTTTATCTGTAGCATCCGTATGTAAAGACAAAGGGTAGGAGGGATTGGTGATTTGTATATGTTCGTAGTTATGTACGTATTTTGTATGTATCCTTGTGTGTTCAGCGATATAAAACAGAAATACATGCTTGAACAACCACTTTTTGGAGTGCGTATTGGTTTGATATAAATGAAATAACTGTAGAGATTGATGACTCATTGTTAGGTACTAATTTGTTTTTTTCCCTACAGAATTGTATATGTATTAGTTCCTCTGCATCAGTGTTCTTTTTCAGAGTGTTCCCATGGAGTCGGGTATAACATAAGAAAAAAAAATCTATCTTCTGGTCATTTATTAGAAAAACCTGGGTAAAGGGGAGGGGGGGGTAAATCGCTGCAGTGCATTACAGTTTAACTACACATCTATGCCTGAAAGTAGGCATGTAAGAGAAGAAAAGGCCTCACTACGAAGCAGCTTTCATTTTAGGTAAGGATTGCTTCAATTCACAGCTCCATTTTGTGACAGTTTCTGAATGTGTCAAACATGCCCAGAACCATGACTGATTAACAGAAATCTGGATACAAACATATGAAATCCCATCTACAGAAGATGAGAATGCTTGTGGTCTTACCGGTTATTCTCATAACCGGTTCTTCTTTCTGCTTATAAAAAGATAGTTGTTAAAGTCTTGCCAGTTAGACAAAAAAAGCTTATGTGCACAAAAATTAGTACACACGCTATAACAATTACATTATTCAAAGGCAATACACCTGCGGAATATACATTCTCCACTCAGAAACGATATTATTAATAATGCACCAATATACTTGCTAAGTCATAGGGGTGTGGCTCCACTTATTTATATTTATGTGTTTTATAGAGCGCGAACTTGACCCGTTAGGGTATCAGAGCGCTTTACAGGAGAGCAAAGCAATATACAGACAGGCTTAGAATCAACCAATAACAGATCGAGTAGTAGGGGGGCAGGGTGCCTGATATATAAGGGAAAGAAGGGCACGTATTTACAGTTTACATAACCAAATACTCAAGACGAGACAACATATTTACAGATTACGTTTACAATTGTTCAAGACAAGGCCCCGAGTTTCTGATGGGGTGACTAGGTAGTCCGAAGGGAGGCAGTGGACGGCCATAGATCAGGGCCATAGTGGTGGTTGAGGCAAAATTTAAACGAGAAATTTACCCATAAGGAAGGTTTTGGCATCCTTTTTGAAGCGCGTTAGAGAGGGGATTCTTCTGATGTCGGGTGGGAGAGAGTTCCATATTCTTGGAGCAGCCCCAGAGAAGGCCCGATTGTAAGTTTTTTTTTCTTCCAAAACCGTGCAGGTTGGAGCAAGAGTTTTCTGGCAGATCGGGAGTTTGATTCCTCCGGAGATCACAAGTTTCTGTGCCAGATATGCAGGGGAGTTAGAGTATAAAGCTTTGTGCGTGATGCATGCTAGCTTGAGCTGTATTCTAGCCTCCAGGGGAAGCCAGTTGAGAGCTTTCAGGTGTGGGGAAATATGATCGTATTTCCTTGTGCCGGTAAGTAGTCTGGCGGCCGCATTGAGGCAGGCTTTAAGAGGTGCCAGGGAGATCTTGGGTAAACCCGAGAGGGTAGAGCAGCCATATTCCAGTCTAGAGATAACAAGTGCTTGGACTGCCATTTTTAGGTCGGGAGCATCGAGGAAGGGTTTCAATTTCCTAAGGTAGCTCAGGTGGAATCTGGCTGTTTTGGCCATCGAGTTGATGTGGTCCCGCATGTTCAGGTTGCTGTCGAGGGTAATTCCCAGGGATTTGGCAGAGTCCACAATGGTCGGTGGGCAATTTAAGGCTGTGATAGCCTTAATCCATGTTTGAATCTCAAGGTTGGTATTGGGAGGGGAGACCAGGAGATATTCTGTTTTCTTTGCATTGAGTTTGAGTTGATTGGATGCGAGCCATTGGACGGTGAGTTTCAGGGCTTCGTTCAGGGAGAGAATCTCTTCGAGAGATGAGGTTTTGATGTAGATCTGAGTGTCATCAGCGTACATATGATAGGAGATATTAGCAGCGCGTAATACTTCGGTAAGCGGTTCTAGGTAAAGGTTGAAAAGGGTGGGGGGCAGGGTTGATCCTTGAGGGACTCCAACCGTGACCGGGGATGGTGACGATAGGTTGCCGTTGATTAGGAATCTGTGACCGGTTTTGGAGGAAGGACCTAAACCATTCTAGAATAGTGCCTTCCAATCCCATCCTGAGATTGAGGCGTTCGAGTAGTTTTTCATGGTTGACCGTGTCGAAGGCCGAGGATAGGTCCAGGAGAATTAGGAGACAGGTTTTGCCTTGGTCAAGGGCTTGGAGGGCATCATCCACAATGTGGAGCATGGTGGTTTCGGTGCTGTGCCCTGGTCTAAATCCGGATTGGAAGTCATCGAGCAGGTGGAAGTTGTTGATGTGTTGACTTAGCTGCTGTTGCACACATTTCTCCAGCACTTTGGCTAAGAGGGGGATGTTGGAGATGGGTCTGAAGTTGTCGGGGGAGGCTGGATCCAGCTACGGCTTTTTCAGAATGGGGAGTCAGGCATCGTTCCCTGCTGGAGGGAGGCGTTGATTATTGTAGTCCAACTAGGAATAATGGATTGGGCGACGGCAGCTAGGCAGTTGGCAGGGAGCGGGTCATTAAAATGGTTGTTCGGGTTTAAGGTAGATAGGATTTTAGAGATGGAGTCTTCGTCATAATCTTTGAAGACAGACCAGTGAGCATGATTTTTGGGAGGAGCCTGTGGGTGCGTCGTGGTGGGAGGAGGCGGGTCAGGAAGGGGTTGAGGGTGTGTGATGGAGCTGAGTTCGTTTCCGAGGGCTGAGATTTTGTCAGCGAAGAAAGAGGAGAATTCCTCTGAGGATATAAGAGACTTGGGGGTTTCTTTCGATGTTTTGGCCAGTTTATTAGATTGGTGTTTGACCAGCTCGAAGAGCTTGTGGGGTCTGTTCTTGGGTTTCTCTAGTTCAGTTCTGAAGAAGTCTTTTTTTTTAATTGAGTATGTTCCTGTTGTAGACATTTCTGGCCTGGCGGAGGAGTTTTAGATGTGCGGCAGAGGGGTGCTGCCTCCAGGATCTTTCAGCTTGCCGGAGGGCTCTCCTCTCATTATTAAGGGATCCCGTGAACCAGGGGTTTCTGTCTTTGATTTGGGTGCCTCCTCCTTTCTTGTTAGATTGTCTGTCCAGCCTTGCGATGTTGTAGTTAGGAGGGACTAGGAGGTCCAGGCATGGAGATGAGGATTCATTGAGCCATGATTCTGTTAGGATTGCTAAGTCAGAGTTTTTGCAAAGGATAAGATCAGCAATATCTGCGGCGTGCTTAGCTGCCGATCGGCAATTGATTAACAGACCAGACAGAGAAGATTTGGACGGAGTTTCGGGAGTCAGGGCGGACAGGTGCTAGATTACTCTTGACCACAGTTCTGTTGCGGAGGGTAGCTGGCCTGTTGGGGTCGGTAGTGACCGTGCGGATGGCATGTTCGGCATTCAAGTCGAAAGGATAAGGGGTAGCGTTGTAGTCCCTGAGGATGGCAAGGATTTCCATTTCAGTGAGGTCTACTGGACTTGGAGTGGCAAGGGTAGAATTGTAGGAGAGGACAAGAGCAAGGGTTTCTTCTTCTGAAAAGTGGCATGGTTGCTTACGGGGGCGAAGATTTCTCAAGGCTAGCGGAAGAGGTTGTTTAGGCAGCTCTGTCAAATGCGGGGGGTGGAGTTTGGCAGGGGCATGAGGTTGGCGAGGGAGAGTTCAGCGAGGTGAAGGAGGTTCATTAGTTCCAAGATGGAAATATGAATGCTCTGGGTTAGTTTGGCAGCTCTGGAGTGCAGAGAAACCATGTCCCTATCAGGTGGAGGCGTTAGAGGGCGGGGGGGCAGTGGTTCGGGAGTCATTCTGTCGGCATGTATAGGTGATAGGGAGGAGGGACTAGCACGGCCTGCGTTGTAGGTCGTTGGATCTATGCTGGAGCCCCTTTGCGGGTTGGGTTGAGGGCTGGAAGGGCAAGCACGACCTGTATCGTAGGTCTTTGGGGGTGTACCGGTGGCATAGTCTACTTGGGGGGCTAGTGGGGAGGGGAACAAAGGTCTGGGGGTGATTCTGTTGGCAAGGCCGGGCGCCGTGCTGGAGAGGTTAGGGGGGTCTGTGTTGGAAGACCTTAGAGGGGTTTGTGAGTGGCTAGCTACGCTGGATAGGCTGGATGAGGACTCATCAGGGCGGGAGTTGGTTACCCTGCCAGTGTCGTGCACGTGGTTTCTGAGGAGGGTAAAAAGGTCTGCAAATTTATCCAGGTTTTTGGTTGAGGCTTGGATCAAGACTATGCCATTTTTGTAAAGAGTGATGGTGAGGTCAGCTCGCAGGGTTGGAGAGGGTGCTATTGTTAACTTAGTGCCGTATGGAATGTTCTTTGTTGCACGTACATTGAGGAGGTGGACAAAGGTTTTGCGCCAGGCATAGGTTCTTCTAGAGTAGAAAATGAGGTCATTAAGGACTGTGCCATTGTCCGCGCTGTAGCGTAGGTCAGAGATCAGTGTCTCAGGGTGCCTTTTCAGGGTGGAGTGCTTGAAGGATTTTGCGGCGGTTTTGGAGAGGTTGGGGGGGGGGGGGTAGACCAGAGTGTAAGAGTTTACCCCTGTAGCGGATAGGCCAGGACTTGCCATGCTGGCTCGGGTGGGCTACTCGAGGCTCAATAGGGACAGTTATGCAGCAGAGTGGGCTGCCCACCGTGCGGGAACCAGGATTGTAATGTGTCAGTATCACGGGAGAGCGCACTATTAGTGTAAGAGCCTGGTTGGTAGCTCTCGAAAGAATATCTAGCGAGGATGAGGATAATTGGTTGGCAGCTCTCAAGGAATAACTAGTGAGGGTGAGGATAATCAGGTTGTCTTAGGAGTTCCGCCATTTTGAGGTCAGGCAATGGAAAGTGATTGTAGTGTCTTCATACTGTCGCCATTTTAGGGCCAGGCAATGAACAGTCTGCCAGATACATGGCTACTGTGGAGATACCGACAATAAATCACGCCTCTGATGGTTATAAACAGTATAGATTTCCAAAAACGCTAACTGCTCATCTTGAATGATGATCCCATGAGCAAATCAGGGAAGAACAATGATCCCCGTTTTTACTGCGGCGCCGCCATTTTAGGTCCAGGCAGCCGTCGGTCCCTGCATTTATTAATATTTAATAGGAAACGCGGCGCGCAATAACCTGGCGCCGTCGCATTTCAAACCCACAGAGGCCGACTCGGAGGTGTGTGCTAGTGATATTCAGCCACTTTTTGCTCAACCGCATACAAGATCCCAAAGGCAGAATGTTGGTGCAATATAAAAAAACATGAGGAAATAATATAAATGGCTACATAGAATATGGGTCTGTGGTCCGAATTAACTGTTGTATTACAACATAACATGTGTATTGCAAAGCGCACGTTCACCCAACGGTATCATGGCGCTGAATAACAGATGTTTTATTGTTACCCGACTCCATTGTACTCATTTTATCGGCCTCGGAAGGCTAAAAGGCTGAGTGGACCAGCTGGGATTTGAAGCCGTGACCATGAGGTCAAACACATGCCGCTACAGTGGACGCATTAGTCTACTAAGCCACCAGACCTGGTTTCTACAAGTTTACACGAAGAAATGCTGTACACTCCCTCTACCTCAAAAGAGCACGACTGAAGATCTTAAACATTTTGGCTGGAATAGGTTATTTGCAAGAGGGGTTTGGCTTTCATTGTTTTGTATTTGCACTCTACTTTTGTGTAAATTGTGGTCTAGCAACATTGGCCTTCAGATAAATTGTCCAGTGCAAAGTTTCAAGGGGTTTGAAAAAGATAGACTTGCTTCAGGTACCCGAATGTGGTATATGTTAAATTTTACATTATATACTTCAGACCCCATGATCCTTCCCAAGCTATTTCATGATTAACACTTCAAAAATGAACTAGCTACCAGAAAGCCTGCTGACAAATGAAAGGAACACAAATGCACAGACACAAGGTACGGTGAAGAACACTTGAAGGCTTCAGGAAATTAGCATCAAGATGATCCTGCAGCAAGCAAGTAAGGAACCATGGAGAGTTGGGTAATGGCTAGCCCAACCCAATTTTCAATGAAGGAGACAGGTTGTTAAATCTCAACAGCTGGATCTCAAAATAGTGTACTAACAGTGGCTAATTTGTTTTAAAAATTATAATTGTAGGGGCCCAAAGATTTCTTTGGTGATCGTAACCAGCATTGCCAAATTCTGGGGTTATCGAATACCAAGGCTGCCTAGACTTGTTTTCACCTCATGCGTCTTCCACCACCGCACACTCCCCAATTCTGTATCTCACTCTTGCAGGCTCTCTTTTTCAGCCCTACTTTCTCCCTTTGCCACATTTCCCCTCATATTTCCCTTCATCCCTCCTTTTTGGGGTTTCACTCTCTTGCTCTGTATCAAAGTCTGATGATGATAAATAACTCCTGGTTCCTTAATAGGAGTGCAGCTCTACACCACTGGTACAAATTAAGCCCAGGACACAAGAGGAACACTCAGGATTCCCAGAATTAGTGGGCTGAGCAACGACTCCGGATATATTTGTTTGTAGGGGTTTATATGAAACTTTGCATTAACCATTAGTTTCAAGGTATTCTGGCATTTAGTCCAATGAATATGGAAGCCCCAACAGATCAAGCTACTGTGTGCACTCGAGGAGACAACTGCTGCTATATAGCAACCAGAGAAAGATCTCCTAGGCAAACTAAACAGATTCCATTGAGGAAAAGGAGCACAGAACATAGGAAGGTTATAAGAAACCATTGCTACACGGCTTAGAACTAAGAACATTAGCTTCGAGAAGGTAATAAGACTTCCCTCTTTAGTAAGTAACAAGTCAGACATTTTAAAGCTGTTCCAATTCTAATTCTGTTAGATTTTGTTTTTTAGTTTCAAGTATAGCGCCAAGAAACAACTATGTTTTTAGAGTGGGCAAAATAATTCAGAAAATAATCTAATTTCAGAGCCAGCTTTCCCATTAGGAATATTCAGAGAAGTAGCTGCCACATTATCACAGCTATTACCAGCATTTAGAAACAGTCCCTAGTAAACCTGGCTCAGAAAAAATAACAACAAGTTGACAACTCGCAGTAGATGTCATTTGAGCTATTTGGATGTATTCAATTATACTATATACATTTTACAATGTTGGAAACATGTTGAAAAAATTAAAAGTACATTACAGTAAGCCTCATAAAAAGAGCAACACATGCTTTTAGCACTTGCAATACTATGTTTGTCTATCATTTTGGGATATGCGCTAAAAAGAGACGGGCACTGCAGCAATGCAAACATTTGCAAAGTGTGAACTGACAACAGAGTACCTCAATTTTCATTTTGCAAGTTCTAGTTTTCTAAATGCCCACCAAAATCTAAGCACTTGTAAACTAAATAAGGAAACACAATGCTGGAAATTATTGGTTTTCTTCTTTGTCAGTACTTTATAAGCCACGATTAATAAAACATTATGCTAATAACCTTAGTTCGCTAACAGCAAAGATAATGAGTATATTTATGTTCTCAGTTACTAATAAAAAGTGACGGAGCATACTCCAGCACAACTAAGGAGGTCTTACTGAACCACAACTAGAGAGGTCTTACTCAGCACTCTTGCTTAACCAACAGAGAAGGGACAGGAGGAAGACCCCACTAGGGTAACCGATTTCACGTTTTAAATTCCTATGGGGATTATATGAAAGTCATGTGATACAAGACCACCAACATCAGTAATGTACCACATATGTCCAGACTTGCACCCTGTCATATTTGTTTAGAACAGCCGCTGACTGACTACCCAAATACTTCACAATTAGACCCTTATGAACCAAAGATGGAAACCACTATCATAGACAATGCCAAACAAGAGTACTCCTCAATCCTCGTGGGTTAAGCAGTCTGTACTTGCGTGCAAACCAAAACTACCCATTCTTTGTCAAGCATTAATTACTTGCAGAATCCATTGCGAGCAGTTCCAAAAAGTATTATTTACTTCCAGAATCCAGTGAGCAATTCCAAAAAGTATGCCCAAAAATGTCTGCTAACTATCTTATGATGCGACCCACCATGTATGATGGCTCATCGTTACTTAGCAATAGTCTTGGTCACACCTTCAAAGATTTCCGAAGGGTCTTGCCCAATACAATTCACATTGTTCACAGACAATGTTACATTTTTTCTTAACCTCTAAAATCTAGCCTAAAATGTAACTTAAATCTAACAAATTGGAACCTTGTGAAATTGCATGGTCAAGAGCATTGCCAACTGACACCTCATACACCCCATAAAAATTGAACACCACACACACTATTGATGTCTAAAAGTTCCTATGTGGAAAGTAATGCTGAGTCAGATTAGCCTTTAACCCATTTTTCCCCAGTTCAGATATAATGAATAATGCTTTGCTCACAGTACTCTGAACTCCCCAAGAACATATATTCTTTTAATCCAAAGTCATTCAGGTAAGCACTAATCCAATGGAAAAAAAAAAAATCTTCTCTTTATCTAGTCCTGCTTCCCTAACAATTATCAATAATAGACATTCCACAAATCTTCCTTTAGGGTGTCCTCTTGGGTTTGAGACCTACTGAAACATCATTGGATGGCTCTTTAAAGTATGGTGTTAAATGGTACTGGGTGGCGGCAAAGGTTAGGATTCAACACTACTCTGGGAAGCACAGTGGAACGGTGGACACGAGTTAGGCAAGAAGGTAACATAATTCAATGTCCTCAGATGCAGTATGATCATCTCCAAAATGAAAGACATGGCATTGACAGTGTTTAATTTGCAAAAAAATCAAATAACTGTATAGCCAAAGCTTTTCCTAACAGGCCTGTTACAACTGTTGCCCAATGCCGTGGCTGCAATATATCAAGGCTGCCTAGATTTTATTGCACCTCATGCCTTTTACTACCCTTAACGTCCCTTATCTTTATCTCACTCTTACACGTTTTTTTTCATCCATTTCTATACTTTGTAGCCGTTTTATTAGTTCTCTTTCTCCTGCTTGCTTCCCTTTCTCACTTACGTTGGGTTATTGTCAGATAACGACAATAAATCCCGGGTCCAGAGCAGGGTCGGATTGGTAAAGCGGGCACTCGGACAATGGCTGAGGGGCCGGTATCCGAGTTCCAGCTGTGGGCTGCTTTTTTTGGGCAGTCTGGGGGGGCCGATTTGGGCAGTGTCTGTGTTGTTCGGTTGCCGCCAGCGGTCCGGTGGGTGCCCGAGTGGCTTTTCTGGAATCAGATGGGCCTCCATTACCTCCCTTTTATCAACGTGCAGAGGTGTCACTCCCTTTCTCTCACTGGCCTGGCCCATTAATAAATGCATATTGAGCGGGGGCAGGGGGTCTGAGTAAAAGTGGCCTCACTTGTTTTCAGGTATGTTTCACCAGTGTAAACTAATCCGTGCATTTTTTTTAAACCCTCCCCCCCCCCCATTTAATAAAATTTCGCCAAAGCAGTGATTTGCGGAAAGCCAGTATGCAAATGTGGGCCACTTTCTTTTTTTTTTTGCGTTCCCGGGCCGATTTTTAATCGCAATCCAACCCTGGTCCAGAGTGCTGGCGACCGACACTAAACAAGACTAGGAATCATGTATTTTTTGAGAAGGGTCAATTCGCCCAACTTTAGAATTCTGCTAAACAATACATGCCAAATGAAAATAAACTGTCAAAAATAATTCTGAAAAAGTCACTGGAATTGAAGACCAACAGTTGTTAAAACACACAGTGACGCTAGAAGCAGAGTTAAATAGCAAGCATTCTTCGGCACTCCTTACCTTGCGATTTAATAATTCCGAATTGTTACTCATAAATCTTGCAAGAATAAGCCCCTAAGAAAGTCCCAATACACGATCCTATTAATATCATGTGTTTTGTTGTCTTAACTCGTGAGGGCACAAACACACATCCAGGTTCCCTTGTGTTGTCTGCAGTCTTGCATTTTCTGGAATTGATAGAGGGCATAACCGCACCCCCATACGTTCTTTCACCCGTAACTTTCACAATACGCAAAGCCAGCGTACACTGAACTGTTTGTATGTACTCTATGGTAACAGACATTTGCCTAGTAATGCACCTCCTGCAAACACAAAGACAGCCCTGTCTTACAATTTGGGTAATCGCTTTTACTTCAGACATACACACCTTTAATTTTACTTTTTTGCCTGCAGTCTTAAAGGTGAGACGTACCCTTTCTCATAAGCTCAGTCGCCTGAAGCGACTCACGCCCCTTTCATTGTGTCCCTACTGCCTACACCATCTTACTGATGCCATGCAGACTGCGCCACCTTGGTGTGCAGTGCACAAAGTCCTTCCCTCTGCTTCCATGCAATCACTTTGAGCAAGCTCACGGTGATGCCTACAAGTTCCTGGCGTTATACCTCGTACTGAGTTATCTGCACTCCCTGCTGCCATGCACAGCATCCTGCCTCTACTATTTACCATGCTGAATACATCTCACCGTATGCTGCGGCGCCTCCGGTTCCTGCGGGTACACCACCTCACCTTGTGCTGCCTGCACTTCACGTGGACAACCCTTACCTGAAGCTGCCGCCACCTCCCTCGAGGGACATCGAATCCTCCGTGGCCTCGCGCTGCCTGCGGGCACGCGCGCACACACCCCTTCTCCCGCCGGGCGCCTGCTCGACACACGCTCGTCTCCTTACCTCGTGCTGCCGCGCGGACAAACAGCAGCCCTCTACGGTGGCCGCCTGTGGAGGACAAAGACATAAAGACACAAGGCAGGAAAGGGCCTCACCCGCTGCATGGCCTTGAGGATGATCGCCAGCTCGTATCGCGGCATGGCCGTTGGGCGCACAAGCTGATGCCGGGGCGGTTGTCCTCCGTCTCAATTCAAGGGCTGAAGCCGCAGCTGCTGGTACTACTGCGCTGGTAGGAGCAGAAGTGACAGCTTTGGTCCCGTGGCGCCGCCCCTTAAAGCGTGGAGGCAGACGGCAGGCTCGGCTCGAGCGAGCCCGCCCTGTCCCCGCCCCTCTGCTTGGCACGGAGCTGGCAGGTAGGCCGCGCCTCTTCCGGCAACAAGCCAGCTTGTGTGGCAGATCACTCGAGTTGTGTAGCTGATCCAAGTCCGTCACGCCGCCGACAAGACGCCCTTCACGCCCGGCCGGCTGGCAGCCCCCTGTGCAGGGAATCCCACCCACCTCCTCGCAGCCTAAGGCAGCCGATGTTCACCTACCATCTGTTGCCTTTCTTGGAGGAGAGGGACGCCACCTTTAAACCTTGAAAAAATGTAACGCTGTGTTGACCCCACCAACCGGTAGAACGAGGTTACCGCCTTTGGTGGATTGGGGGTGGTTGACGCGTCGGTCAATACCTGGCTGCTGCCAGGAACAGCCGGCGATGTGCGAGAGCCACATTATTTGAGTCAGTTGGAGCTTATTGCCTACAATCAGAGAAACCGGTTGTAAGGTCCTGCCAGCCTACGTACTCGCAGATAACCCACCCACTTGGCCGCTCCCATTAGTACACATTCCACATATACGTTTATGAAGAAACTTAAACCAGCCATGTGTTTACATTCTTCTATGGGAATACTTGGCCACAGTTTTATTACATGCATGGACTCTACCTTACATGTATAAGGAACAAAGGTACCCCCTAAGGTTACTTTGAAGGTCCAAGAGTAAGGGGGAAACAGGATTCAATATGTAAAGAAACACTCTTGTCTGACCTATATCTCTTAGAAAGGCGGTCCACAAAGGACTCAAACTGGCGGGCATATCAATATACTGAACCATGCATATAGACACAAAGATATGAAAATATCAAAATTTATTTATCTTTTTTTGTGTTTTTTTAAATTAATTAAACATACGTATTCATCATACTTTTTTTAAAATATCATATAGTCATTGGTTTAAAATTATGCATAAACACTAGTTATTTACAAACATACAATGAAAAATTATTTTTTCATAAAATGACAATAACTACAGGAAATAGATTTTTGACTGTAGGAAAGAAAGATTTGGATACATCCAAGCTCAGTTAATTAGAACAGTAGATCTGTTATGGAGCATATCCATGTCATGTTATCAGAAAAAAAAAACAGGAGTTGACATCCGTCATTCATACAACACAAGCATACTCACTCCACTTATAACCAACATACATACAAAACACTGAATATATAATAACCAAGGGGCTACAATTCTTATCCTAATTCCTCCTCAGTAGTATGATTAAACAGAATTGGTACATTTGTCTATTGACGTAGGTCTCGTCGAACTCCCTTGGTGCAGGTCAACGCACGTTTCGGTGGATCATGGCCACCTTCATCAGGACCACTAATTCAATGGGTAATCTGAGGGGTGAAAACATGACATGTTCTGATAACATGACATGGATATGCTCCATAACAGATCTACTGTTCTAATTAACTGAGCTTGGATGTATCCAAATCTTTCTTTCCTACAGTCAAAAATCTATTTTCTGTAGTTATTGTCATTTTATGAAAAATAATTTTTCATTGTATGTTTGTAAATAACTAGTGTTTATGCATAATTTTAAACCAATGACTATATGATATTTAAAAAAAAGTATGATGAATACATATGTTTAATTAATTAAAAACACAAAAAAAGATAAATAAATACATTTTGATATTTTCATATCTTTGTGTCTATATGCATGGTTCAGTATATTGATATGCCCGCCAGTTTGAGTCCTTGTGGACCGCCTTTCTAAGAGATATAGGTCAGACAAGAGTGTTTCTTTACATATTGGACTCTACCTTACATCATTGACCTAATCAACACAGTGGATCATAGCTGCCAAGGTTTCGGATTGCTATGTGTGACATTTTCATAATTTCAGTGTAATTATGAGTGACATTTCAACGACTATGAGTGACACTTTGTCACAAACACAATTAAGCAATGAATACCAGGGAAACACATAAATATCAGAAATTACACCCATTTGAGCAACAAGAAACACTAAGAAAATCTTAGAACTTCTGCAAAGCACCAGAAATGGAAGGGCAGGAGAGGCACACTCACAGCCTAGGGGTCACAGCCCGGCCGCAGGCTGTAATTTATTTTTAAAAGAGACACACACTGATTTGTATAATAAAAGAGTAAGTTGCACAGGCTACTAGTCTTATAAGCAATTAACACATAATTTGCGGCACAAATAATGTTTACTCAGTTTAATTAGGATAAATACCCTTTACCTGCACTCACTCTCTCAGGTACTTATCATGCAGCATGTTATGTTAAAGACATTTCTTAAGCGCACGTACACCAAGCGGTTTCATGGCGCTGAGGGCAGAAGGGACGTAGCGTTGGCGGGCAGTTACCTTACTGATATGCTTGGGAAAATAGCCAGGTTTTAAGCTTTGTCCTGAACTGAGCATAGGAGATCGCTGTTCTCACTTCCGAGGGGAGCAAGTTCCAGAATTGCGGGGCCAGAACCGCAAATCTGAGCCCTCCATGCTTTTTGCGTTTGAACGGTAGAGTGGACAGTAGGTTGAGATTGGAAGAGCGCAGATCTCGAGAAGGGATATACCGCTCAATCCTTGAGGAGATAAAGGCCGGGCCATTCCCAGCGAGGGCTTTAAAGATGGTACAGCCCAGTTT
This sequence comes from Calotriton arnoldi, assembly GCA_963921515.1. Lineage (NCBI taxonomy): Eukaryota > Metazoa > Chordata > Amphibia > Caudata > Salamandridae > Calotriton > Calotriton arnoldi. Next base: position 3,411,632 of record CAWUFW010000718.1, read on the forward strand.
GAAGGCGCAACGTTTGGCCACTGGGAGCCAATGTAGGCTCTTCATCAAGGGTTTGACGTGATATCGGCTGGGCTGACGGGCGATTAACCTGGCTGCGTGGTTTTGCGCCAACTGCAGACGGTGTAATTGATATGCTGGGATACCAACATATAATGAGTTGGCGTAGTCAATACGCAAAATTGCCAAGGCTAGAACAACCAGAGTCAGGGCCTCAGTGGTCAGGAATCTGCTGATTTTCCAGATTCTGCGCAGATGGAAGAAGCAGGCAGATACCACCGAACCAATCTGGGCTTTCATGGACAGATCACTGCTGATCATGATCCCCAGGCTCTTAACAGAGCCGACTGGAAGTGGGGGCTTACCCAGAAATGGAGGCCAAAAACTGGAGTTCCATGGGTTGGCTGAGCCCCCAGTCAAAATGAGCTCGGTTTTGTCGGGATTCAGTTTCAATTGATTGTTGTTCATCCAATTACTGATGAAGTTCATGGTAGACTGAAAATTGGACGCTGAGGAAGTGGAAGAGTTGATATCAAACACCAGCTGCAAATCATGAATGTATGAATGAAGCAGCACTTATAAAGCGCATGGCTACCCGGAGGCATCCCAGCACTAAGCAGGCAAATGAAATCCCTACGAGGTTATTTGGGGAAGAGCCAGGTTTTCAGAGCTTTACGAAAGGCTAGATGTTTTTTCAGTTTAGTATGGCGCAACGTGAGGGCAATGGGTTGGTTAAACCCACAGTAAGAGAATACGTTTTAATTAAAACCTCCTTGAGGATAGAACCATACTTAACCATTATGACAAATGCCCATGATAGATTTTTAATCACACGTTTTAGATTTAATTTTATTCACCATATTTTAGCGGTTCCAGCAGGCTTTAGAGTAAAGCTAGGAGAAAGAGGGCCCTGCGGCTGCGACAATGTGTCTCCGCAGGATACCCTCCATTTCCTTTTTAATTGTTCATTTTATGCCCTTCCTAGAAAAAGGTTCTTGAAGTCTTTATTGCAGACCACCGGGATTAGACAGGCACGTGTGGCTCTGCTCTTTTTAAAACTCTCTGCTGATGTTTTAACCTTGTCTTGTGTGGTAAATTTTTTACGAATGGCCCTTAAATCAAGATCCACGAGAGTGGTTAATGATAGTGAGAAATGACTTGTTAGTATTTTTTAGATATTATGAAATATTGGGTTGTGAATCCCTTGGATGTATTTAAATGTAAATGCTTATATGATTTGTGTTCCAAATCGAATAAAGTAAATATTGATTGATTGATTGATTGATTGAGTTGGCGTAGTCAATACGCAAAATTGCCAAGGCTAGAACAACCAGAGTCAGGGCCTCAGTGGTCAGGAATCTGCTGATTTTCCAGATTCTGCGCAGATGGAAGAAGCAGGCAGATACCACCGAACCAATCTGGGCTTTCATGGACAGATCACTGCTGATCATGATCCCCAGGCTCTTAACAGAGCCGACTGGAAGTGTGGGCTTACCCAGAAATGGAGGCCAAAAACTGGAGTTCCATGGGTTGGCTGAGCCCCCAGTCAAAATGAGCTCGGTTTTGTCGGGATTCAGTTTCAATTGATTGTTGTTCATCCAATTACTGATGAAGTTCATGGTAGACTGAAAATTGGACGCTGAGGAAGTGGAAGAGTTGATATCAAACACCAGCTGCAAATCATGAATGAATGAATGAAGCAGCACTTATAAAGCGCATGGCTACCCGGAGGCATCCCAGCACTAAGCAGGCAAATGAAATCCCTACGAGGTTATTTGGGGAAGAGCCAGGTTTTCAGAGCTTTACGAAAGGCTAGATGGTTAGATTCCTTTCGTAACTGAAGAGGGAGAGAGTTCCAGAGCCTGGAGGCGATGTAAGAAAAAAGCCGAACCCCACTTCTTGCCCTCTTGATTCTAGGAACCAAAGCCAGGTGGAGCTCATCTGAGCGCAAACGCCTGTTAGCTCGGTAGGGCTGGACCAAGGGGGATATTATTGCTGGTCCTTTCCCTCTAATCAGCTTGTGGGCTATGCACAAGGCCTTAAAAGAGACTCTCTCCTGGACAGGAAGCCAGTGGAGAGACTTAAGAGCTGGTTTAGCCGATTGCTGTCGCGGGACTCCCAAGAGAATCCTTGCGGCGCAGTTCTGCACAGTCTGGAGTTTAGCCAGGAATGAACATGGGGCGCCCAAATCATCAGCATAGTTAAAAGTTTCAACCCTTCTTTCACGTAGTGATCGAATCAGGGGTACTAAGTACAGGTTGAAAAGAAGGGGTGACAAGAAAGACCCCTTGTTGTATTCCGCTTTAGGGGTCCGTATATAGGTTTTCCTGAATCATGTCCTTATATAGGCACAATTCGCATTGCCCTTATATAGGCATAGAATCCCTGTCCTTATTTAGGCATTAACCGTGCACTCCAAATACAGGCATGGTCACCGACATCCGTCCACCCTAACGTCACAACGAGTTCTTAGAAACCAGACCCTTAAGCTTCGGGAGTTCCCCTAGCACAGGACTATTGATTTCTCCAAGAACTCATCTATTATGTATGAACCGCTATACCTTAAGGGTTCATTCCTGACGTCTTCCTCTGTCCGACTTCACGTCAATGCTAACATTCCAAGACACCTACCAGGTATAAATATACCTTCCCTTGCCAAAGCAAGTTAGAGGAGACCTCGACTTCAGAGGAGCCCGTATCCCGGCCTGACGCACTGAGAAGACGCGGTCATTCCTGCACGCAGACGAATCCAGCTTCCAGTGTTCTGACTCCCTTCGCGGGGTGTTAGAGTTCCAGATCCGGCAAGAGATTCCCACCTCTCTCATTCTCAAGGTATGGAGCTGACTAGATCCTAGAGGGACTCTTGGCATACTAGACTTGGCATACTAGACTTAAACATACTCTTAGTATACCAGACTAGAGAATACTCCACCTACTTCTACCTTTCCCTACACCTAGACTAGGTTAGGTACATTGGGGTAGAACTAGCTTAGAGACGCATCGTATGAGTACTCGCATTTTTAGCTCATGTTATTTATGTACGTGAATATATGCTAAAAGATAATGCTAGCGCAGTATTATTTATTTCTACTGCTTACGCTGTACATTATTTATGTTGCATACTGTCTTGTGATCATAACAGCACATATCTCTTACACGAGACACAAGACTGTTCAATAAAACCCTTTTTATTGAAACGCCCGTCTTTCCTTTCTGTGTAACTCTGTAGAAACTAAGCATGCACAATTGACTGAGTGAAACTGTTATCTATTGTTTCCACGATTCTGAGACGTGTTCCGATTCTAAAGGGAAACAAAAGTTGTCATGTTTTCGGTTGCCAGAAACTACTCCCTTCTTGTTATTCAAGGAGTTTCTAGTGGCCTCTGAGCTAGCTGGCACAAGTAATTAAGTTCAATATACTCGATAGGGACATACCGACCTTAGTCCTATGTCAAGCCTATAGGTTATATTATTCCAATGCACAGAGCCTATTAGGGAAATAGGAACTACCCTACATGGCGCCCAAACGTTTGGTAAGGCAGTAAGTTAACGCTAGATACTGAGTTACTCAGTCGTGCTTTTCTCAGAGACCCCTACTCACATACTCCATAAGACGTCTGGAGTGGGTAGGGTTAAATATCCGCCATAACTAAATAGGGAAGCACCCTATATATTAGTTGTTTGGTTTGTTCAACGTTGAAGGATGCAGTGTTCCAAAATATTGTGCACCTTATCTTTTTTGTTTCCTTGAAACTTGTTCTACATTTTTCAAAAAACAAAATGTCCACAAACGGGGACAATAACACCGGAAACGGTGGAGCTGCGGCTGACCCAGCCATAGCAACAGTTTTTAACTTTACAGGTTTAAATGAACCTGAGGAGGGTGTTATAGACATGAATCCAAACTTAAGAAGAGCCATCACTCTAAAACGTATAAAACATGGCCTACCACCAAGAGGCGGTAGAGCAGTTTTCGTGATAGAGGCACACGAATCCTTTCAGACAGAGGTATTCTATTCATGGGTAATATTTCCTGAATCAAATTCAGTAACAAGACTGTTTCACTTCTACAAAGAAGATGAACCACCAGAGGAATATATTCCTTTCGAGGATATTGAAATCCCACTAACATACCAGGAGCATCAGCTCTGGTTTAAAGGCGCCCTAAAACATCACAAAAACATTACCAGGCTCGGTCCACTAGGTAGACCAGGAGCAACATGGCCGATTCTAGCCGGCTACAATCCTCATCCTGACATCGAAATAATGTCAGACGAGGAACTACTTACTCAACTTACAGAGTTAATAAAAATCTACAGACAATTAGTCCAATATGTCAAGCGGACTTTCACAGTCCAACCACCATTAACCATTCCAAATCAAACTCCTCAACAGGGGAATACACTAAAAATTACACCACAGATTCTATACGCAGTCATGGGTAAAATGCCCACAAAACGTGAGCAAATCCCATTCTGGATAGCTCAAAAAATTACTCAAATAGAAGCAGTATTTCCAAATACTAGCCCTTATGAGAAACACAGAATACTAACAATCTGTTTACCAATGGGGATCACACCACAACTGGAAGACTGCACCACTTGGGGCTCAGTCTTTGCTGCCATCTATACTAAAACACATGGTATTCCGTCAATTGCAGTTATACCTGATGTCCTGAAACAAATTCAAAACAAATACGGGGCAGAGCCTGCTCTGAATTTAGGTATGAAATTACTGAAAAATTTTGACCAGGTCTCAACAATAATATTATCTAATATTAAAGGGGAGGCAGCAGCAGTGGCGATCCACCCAACGATTAAGGGAATTCGATGTTACAGAACATCAAACAGAACTACCCAGAATAATAGAACAATCTTATGCAGAATTAGGCAGAGATAGTTTGGGTGGAAGACCATTGAAGGCAAAACTATCTGAAAGTCCTGAGAAGGACTCTATTAAACAAACTCCTACATCTTCTAAAAAGAAGTGGGAAACTAATAAACAAAATTCAAACGAGAAACGTTCTCAATCCCGAGGTAGGTCTCCTCAAAAGGAGCCCTCTGAAAGGAGGTATAACCTCAGGAATAGGGATAATTTGAAAAAGCCTGACAGGTATCAAGATACTGATACACGTTCCTCTCGTACCTTTCAGATATCGTCACAGACATCGGAAAGAAGAGGATGGTCAGAACATAGAGAAGAACGCGTAAAATCGAAAGACGACAAACACGTTCCGAAAAATAAATCAAAACCTCAATTCTCAAAAAAGAAGTTAGCAGGTCTGAAGGTCAGACATGCCGAGGATACTGAGAACACAACTCAAGAACGGAGAATGGGCTCAGACAATGCTGGACAGTGCGGCAGAAGTCACAATAGCTCGCCAGAACCTGAAGGAACTTCTGGAGATAGTGGACTTGAATGAGTACATTACAGTTGAGACTGTAGACACCAGGGTTAGTACTCCACAAAAGTTATATGAAATAACACTCCGGATGGAGGGAGACATACCTAGACAGGTGAAAGCACTTTTTGGGAAAAACTTTCAAGGGGCTATGACATACTTCTAGCAGAAAAAGACTGGCCACCACAATTTGTCAGGGAGTGCCCACATGGCGAGGACATTATTATGCCTGCCTTCTCCAACCATATTCCAATTCACCTAAAATATACTTATGCCAGGAAATGGGCAGTTGCCCAGGCCCCAGCATTATACAAAAATCATGTAGGATGGGATGAGGACTCACCTCACCATAAAATACATCTAAAAAATGAACCTACTGCACAAAGGCAGTATCCAATAAAGCAAGAAGCTAAAAAACATGTCAGGGAGATCCTAGATCAACTTGAATACCAAGGGGTGATTGAAACATGCACCTCTTCAATGAACAATCCTTTGTTTCCTGTCTCCAAACCAGACAACACCTATCGTCTAGTTTTGGTTACAGACACTTAAACACTTGTTCAAAAACATTTGCAGTGCAAAATACACATAGTACAGCATTAATGAATAACATTGTGCGAAAAAAATATAAAACCACATTGGATATCTCAAATGGTTTCTTTTGTCAAAACACAGCACCTGAAAGCAGGTACTTAACAGCTTTCTCAATAATAGGGACCCAGCGTCAATTTTGTCGACTCCCCCAAGGGTTCATGAACAGCCCGGGGTTATTCTCAGCGAGAGTAACGGAGTTACTACAAATTTATGATAATGAGGCATTGTCATATGTCGATGACATCTATCTGACAGACGATGACCTGGACAAACACTTGAACAGGGTGAGTACCATTATACTGGGCTTCGCCTCTGAGGGCTATAAGTTCAACTTTAAAAAGTCCAGAATTGCCCATCTCAATGTCCTCTTTCTAGGATATGAGCTTTCAAGTGAAGGCAAGAGCTTGGCAGCCAACTTTTTAGAAAGGTGTGCGCTGCTCCAATCTCCAAAGACGCTGAAAAATTTACAATCCATCCTGGGTTTCCTAAATTTTGGAAGAACTTACATTCTAAATTACGCAGAAAGGGTCAAACCTCTCTACGCACTAATCAAACCTGATTTTTCAATCAAAAATTGGACACAGGAACACACAGAAATCTTGCGTTCACTCCAAGCTAACATGTTAGCAACAAATCACTTACAAACACGCGTAAGTCAACGCAATTTAGTGATCCGAATAATTTCGGGTCAATGCGGATTCACCTACTTAACATTTAATGAGGGTGAAAAAGTACCAATTGCATACAAATCACATTTGTATACACAAGCCGAAATGCGCTTCACTTCAACTGAAAAAATACTGACAGCAGTTCAAACTGCAGTAGCAAAAGAAAGAGCTTTAGCTCAAGGGAAACGCATTATTGTCGTAACCCCAGTTCCGGCCTTAGAGGAGGTAACAAAAGCGAGCATTCCAAATGCAAAAGCATTACATCCAAGATGGATACAATGGGTTAATTCTCTTGCTGCAACAGATGTTGAATATGTTTTTGATCCTGATTTAAAAACACAAGCGTTCCTGCAATATGAACATGAATGTCCTCTGCCCACTGAGATTCTGCCTCTCGATCAGTATGAGTTCATAATTTACACTGACGGATCCGCACAACCCGCAACAGGGAGTAAGCAAGCTTACAGTGCAGCGTGCGCAATCGTTAAAGGTCGCATGCGCGATGGCAACTTCAGACCTATGGTCACAAAAACCCAATCTCTAGGAGATTGCACAGCTCAGCGAGCTGAACTACAAGCATTCAAACTGGCACTTGAAAGTACAGATCGAGAATTCCCCACACTAATAGTGTGCGATTCTTTCTACTGTGTACAGTCGTATAATGAATATATACAAACTTGGCTTGAAAACGGGTTCAAAGATGCAAAAGGTGGCACAATAAAGCATAAAACGCTTTGGGAACAAGTAGTTCAGTTAAAAAGCGAACTACCAAAGGCTCACGTGATCCATACACTGAGTCATCAACGTGATGGCGTTCACGTTGGAGGGAATTCATTGGCTGACGAAGCCGCAAAGGGGGCTGTTAAGACGGCTTCCGTAGCTGCGATCACTCGTTCAAAAACGAGAATAGATAGTGAGATAATGTTGGCTGTCAATGCTACGAGCAAAGGCAGTGGTGCAGCGTTACCAAAAAAGTTTCCACTCAAGTACTCTTATGTAATTGATGCGAACAACGTTCCTTTTGCTCGAATCTCTGGAGTGGGGGATAGGGTAATTCCAAACAAGGAACGCAGATTAGGACTAATCCTAGCAGCACATGAAGGGATAGCCTCTGCCCATGCAGGTATTTCTGCAACAGTATCTTTACTGAAACAAAGATATTGGTGGCCTGGCATTAGGAAACAGACCAAGAACTATGTTCTGGAATGTGAAATATGCCAACAGATGAAAGTCTCCACAGTGAAACGTCCTGCGCAGACACCCCTGTTAATTTCAGACAAACCATTAGCTTGTGTTTACCTGGACCACTGCGGTCCCTTGCAAAGGGACGGTAACTATAAATATATCATGGTCGCAGTGGATTCTTGCTCTAGGTTCCTATGGATATGGCCTCAGCGCTCGGCTGACGCTCGAACTGTTATAAAAGATTTGCGAGTCTTTATCGGCACATACGCAATAGGCACGCTACATTCTGACCAGGACCCTGCGTTTAGCTCTCGAGCTTACAAAAAAGTCATGGCCAGTCTGGGCGTTGCATTGCGGTACTCCTCTCCGTTTCATCCTGAGGGAAATTCTGTTGTGGAAAGGAAAAACCGGGACATAAAGCAGTCTATAACAGCTAGGGTATTAGGTTCGGGTGATGGGTGGGTCAAACATCTTTATGGGGTCCAACGCTCATTAAATAATTTGCCAAGAAGTTCTCTAGGGGGGGTCACTCCATATGAGGTCCTATTTGGGACGAGAATGTGGGTGCCAGATCTAGAATGTAGTGGCACAGTGGTGGAAAATAAACCCTTTGATATCAAAGATCGTTTGGCTGTTCTACAGGATCTAAATGAACTAAGATCGAAACAAAGCAACGTATTCCTGCAGCCAACCACCACTGGGGAAAAACCGGCGGTCCCAGCAAGGCCTGTCTGGATTCCAAAAGTTGGGGATCTAGTCAGAGAAAAAATTACGGACAAAAAGGAATTTGGACCTTCTTACAGACAACCAGTACCTGTTCTGGCCATACACGGAACAAGAACAGTACCTCTGCCGCCCCTTGCTGGAAAAAAGGAGAAAAGATTTGTGTCCATCGACCTCATCAAACCACAGTATGTGGCCAATACTAAATAGTAGGCCTCGTGGACTCCGACCTAGTAGCAGACACACTCCTCTCGCTACTATCCAAGAGGTTCAGACTGAAAGACTGATAACCATCGAGAATTCAGCAGTAACAGATGAAGGACTGAGCAACAATGCTATGGAACTCATCCCTTTTGAAACTCAAGTAACAGTTCGTCCAAATACACCTGTCTACACCAATGTAACAAGTGATCAACTGGTTCCAGCGATTTCTACAAATCCTGATGCAATTCCAACAATTGACAGAACTGCTTCTGGCTATTTCATTAACTTTGATACGTTTTCTGAGGATCTGAATGAGCCCGAGACGTCGCCAGCATCAAAAACCTTTAAACAGCAAGTACAAGACTTTTTACATTTTTTGAAAAAGACTTATCTGGTTTCACCATGGATTGAACTTTGGGTTATTTCTGGAATATTTTTCTTCCTGCTTTGGCTAGCTTTGGTTATGACTATGAGCGTGCTTATAAATGGCAGATACATCCATTTGGACACTGAAAGAAAAGAAGTGAACTTACTTTTAAAACCTCACAAATCATCCCATCGTGAAACAAGAGACTTGTCTGCAGTGAACATCACAGCCGTTCCTATGCAGGATGGTATAGTGTGGGACAAAACAGATTTCGATATTTTTGGCCCGACGGAACATTTGAACATTCCACATTTATTTAAGATCTCACTAAGTGATTTTGTTTCATCCAGTACCTATTCTGATGATTGGGACTTTGAAACTGTAAATAACATGATGTTTGACCTAGAAAAGTCTGCTGCATTTTCTAATAATGAATATTTAGAGGGTTCATCAGACTATGAACAGCTGTATTGCTATAACCACTATGGTCATCATTTTTTGCATAAATCTGCAACACCTAGAAATGTGTTTATGTTTAACCAATGGGAGCATTGTCCTACACCAAAAAAAGGTAGTTCAAAAACATTTGCTAAAAAGTTTCCATATTTTTCGGGATACAATACATCTGATCCAGAAACATTTTACTATAAAAATGTAAACAAAACAGGACTGAAAATTATGTTAACAAATACAAAACAGATGTACTCTGCAGCATTTATTGCCCAACTGTCTAGACATGGTTTCGACTTGTGGAAAGAGAAAATAGACACAAAATCTGTCTGGGGTACTAAAGATTGGCAAGTGCAGGGGATAGAAGCTTTATTTAGAGCCTGTATCGTCCCTCAACAAATAATGTTTTTGAATGACACTGTGCAACAAACGTCTTGCCTTGGGTTAGCCAAGATTAAAGACATGAAAACACCTGTACCAACACCTGCAAGTGATAATAATACACAGGCAGCGGTTACAGTTGACACATACTACAACTCAACAGAACAAATCCTGATTGGAGAAAATGGTTGATCTGGCCCACAGACACAAACAACTGTCAAGAGAGATTCCTGAATAGAACACAGGGGTTTACTATTCATAGGCCAGACCCACGATACGTCCAAAGACAGCATCCGGGGGTAGTAACAACATACAGTGTAGGAAAATTATGCCTCGATTGGCTGCAAAAATCTACACTTAAGGATGTGAAACAACACTTATCTTTACTTAAAGAAGACGCAGACCTTAGGGAATTCTTGCTTGGACCAAGAAAACCGCGTCAAAAACGTTTCATATATGCCGGCATTTATGCTGCTTATAATGAAGCATGGAAGGTGTCACAGATGGAGGCCGCAGAACGAATACGTGAACTTGATCGTATTAACTTAGAGAAAACTCTCTCTGTGGTCGACAATGGGTTAACAACTTTGTCCTCCAGAATTTATTCATTGGACAGTATTGTATCCTCTGCTATCGACATACTGGAACAAGATTTAGCCATGTTACAGCAAGGCCAATCTCAGTTACGTTCTATTATGTTATTAAGCTGGACGCTGCAATCTTTGCGTGCGGGCTATGTGCCTTGGCGTTTTATCAACACAACGGCTCTGTTTGCAGAATACAATCTAACTGATAAACAGATCACACTGGCACAAAGGGGAGCAAAGTATACAGTGCTGAGCATTGAATAACTTGAAAAATTACCATTCACAGTGGCAGAAAAACCAGCTACAGAATGGCTTATTCATGGCAAAATTAGTCTACCTGTGACTACTTTTCAGTTTCAGTATTGCCTTAAACAGATGCAAGCAGGCAAATATGAAAGGTTGGGTAAAGAATACATTAAGACATCCTGGAAATTACCTTACACCTATAGATGTTGGAGTGGGGATCGTGAAGTGTTTCTAAGCGGTACACACTGTGAAAGTGCACTGAGCGGTTCACTGATTTGTCAGGACATATCTTTACACGGGGCTTGTAATGGTTCTGTGGCAAACTTGTCCTGCCACCAGCAGGGTACACCAGCTGCTGTGATTAATCCAACGTTTGGCCAACTTTCTAATGGGAGTTACCTCATGTTGAATGATCAGAGTTGCTGTGGCATGTTGCCAGGCATCCCATATCTAGTAACGGTCAACTCCAGGGTCACTTGCTGTATGCAAGTATTGTTTGCCCCAATAGACACAGTCAGGGAGTCGCCTTTATGGCCTTCGTTGAATGTCTCTTTTATACGATTTATACTTTAAGCAGAATGAAAGCCATGCTTATACAACAATCAGTGCCTTTGACCTCGGCCAAAGAAACCTATGATCTACAAGTTGCAAGGACTTCGGCTGAGATACAGGCTTTAATTCGTACAAACTGCCCTATACATTTCGTAGAAATGATGGGACGTATCTTAAACATGTCTGATATGAGCGGAATTGTACATGTATTTAAGACCATCTGTTCCGGACTATTAGCACCTTTCCAGGCTGTCCTCGGAATCATCCCAAACTTCACACATTCAGTGTTTGGTGGTGTGCCGTTAATTCTAGCACTTGTTGCAGGAATTCTGTTTCTATTCCTCCTACTACGCTATGGCAAGCCTCTTCACCAACATCACTCCGAGCGATGTGGAGAAAGCCCTCCTTGAACGGAAATGCAGAGAGCGAATAGTACAGCTTTTGGGCATGCCTCGTCTACGGGAACTTAATACAACGTGGTTCCTGTCATTCAGAGCAATCTGGCAAGATTGCATCTTACCTGTTCTACGCTGCCTGTTTTGCGGTGAAGAATGCGTGCTAGACACCTGTCTAACACTCCCATCAGTCATGCCAACGGATATCGATACTCTGCTGGACCCGATAACGGCCCTTGCTGTATGTTGTCCCCAGAGGCTACCAATCCTGATGACGGCATTCATTGAGATCTCACAGACGCTTCCGGCTGCTGCTGAGGTACGAGATGGATCAACGGGCACACAGGTAACAACGGACGCGAACATTGCACCTTCTGCTGAGGGCGATGTTTCTCATCTCTGTGCAATTAACATTCTGAACGAGGTGTTCCAAATGTCACCAACTTCGGTGGACGATATTTTGGCTACGGAAATAGATGATCTAATGTTTACGCCAGACCCATACACTGACTTTGATTCGGCTCACAGTGTACCAGGGCAACAATGAAATTTGGCCTTCATATTTTCAAAACTTGGAACTATTCCCAGAAATTGAACTTTTTCTTTTAAAACAAATTTTTTCTCGATAGAAAAGACATGGCAAATGAACAATCTGCTTACAGTAGAACTAGTCTTATAAAACGGACTTCTTTGACTACTTCCAGGGACACATTGTCACCTTACTCGTCTAACATTTCATTTAATTCTATGATATGCAATGGCTTTGATTTTGAGAACTTATCGACCATTTATTCATTTGTATATATTTCTGTTTCATTCACGTTGCATTTTACTTCCGTTATATGCTTAGAATGGAAACAATGCTTTAAATGTACAGTACCTATTGCATTTCAACAGTTTTGAGCTTCTTTTAAAATGCTTTTAGAAATGTTTTTAGCAACATGTGGTACTCAATTTTATGTTTAGCATTTAAATGTTTAGCATTTAGTATTATCGTTCAATCGAAAGTGGAGTGGGTGTTGTATTCCGCTTTAGGGGTCCGTATATAGGTTTTCCTGAATCATGTCCTTATATAGGCACAATTCGCATTGCCCTTATATAGGCATAGAATCCCTGTCCTTATTTAGGCATTAACCGTGCACTCCAAATACAGGCATGGTCACCGACATCCGTCCACCCTAACGTCACAACGAGTTCTTAGAAACCAGACCCTTAAGCTTCGGGAGTTCCCCTAGCACAGGACTATTGATTTCTCCAAGAACTCATCTATTATGTATGAACCGCTATACCTTAAGGGTTCATTCCTGACGTCTTCCTCTGTCCGACTTCACGTCAATGCTAACATTCCAAGACACCTACCAGGTATAAATATACCTTCCCTTGCCAAAGCAAGTTAGAGGAGACCTCGACTTCAGAGGAGCCCGTATCCCGGCCTGACGCACTGAGAAGACGCTGTCATTCCTGCACGCAGACGAATCCAGCTTCCAGTGTTCTGACTCCCTTCGCGGGGTGTTAGAGTTCCAGATCCGGCAAGAGATTCCCACCTCTCTCATTCTCAAGGTATGGAGCTGACTAGATCCTAGAGGGACTCTTGGCATACTAGACTTGGCATACTAGACTTAAACATACTCTTAGTATACCAGACTAGAGAATACTCCACCTACTTCTACCTTTCCCTACACCTAGACTAGGTTAGGTACATTGGGGTAGAACTAGCTTAGAGACGCATCGTATGAGTACTCGCATTTTTAGCTCATGTTATTTATGTACGTGAATATATGCTAAAAGATAATGCTAGCGCAGTATTATTTATTTCTACTGCTTACGCTGTACATTATTTATCTTGCATACTGTCTTGTGATCATAACAGCACATATCTCTTACACGAGAAACAAGACTGTTCAATAAAACCCTTTTATTGAAACGCCCGTCTTTCCTTTCTGTGTAACTCTGTAGAAACTAAGCATGCACGATTGACTGAGTGAAACTGTTATCTATTGTTTCCACGATTCTGAGACGTGTTCTGATTCTAAAGGGAAACAAAAGTTGTCATGTTTTTCGGTTGCCAGAAACTACTCCCTTCTTGTTATTCAAGGAGTTTCTAGTGGCCTCTGAGCTAGCTGGCACACGTAATTAAGTTTAATATACTCGATAGGGACATACCGACCTTAGTCCTATGTCAAGCCTATAGGTTATATTATTCCAATGCGCAGAGCCTATTAGGGAAATTGGAACTACACTACACCCTGAGGTACCCCGCAAGTCAGTTTCATTTTTTTGGATGAGAAATTAGCCAGGCGGACTGCTTGAAATCGGTTGCTGAGGAAAGAGGCAATCCAGTTCAGCGCCAGGCCCTGGATCCCGGCGCTGCTGACACGGTCGATCAGGAGACCATGATCGACCCTGTCAAAGGCAGCCGATAAGTCAAGCAGTACCAAGGCCTGGGTAAGGTTCCTATCAGCCCCTCTTCTGAGCTCATCCATAACCGCGAGGATGACTGACTCAGTTGAATGAGCAGGTCTAAAACCTGCCTGGTGCGGGTCCAGAAAGTGGGAGTGTTCGATGAACGAACTGAGGCAATTCGTTACATGAGCTTCAAGATTTTTCCTAGGTAGGGCAGCAGCGAAATAGGGCGGTAGTTACTGAGAACTAGGGGATCAGAGTTAGGCTTCTTCAGTATCGGGACAATTTCAGCACTTTTGAAAGAGTTGGGGACAATACCAAGTTTAAGGGAATTATTTAGAAATGCGAGAGGCGGGTCTGGGCAATAGAGCATGCAGACTCCTCCTCACAGCAGCTGTGGTTAGGTGACGTCGGGTCCCTCCCGCTCGAATGTGCAGCCTGGGATCGAGTGCGGGCAGGATCTCATATTCCCGCATTACTTATCGTCGATGTATTACCGGCGGTGACGGCAGTGAGCAGCTGCTGGAAGGCTGTGCCTTGTTCTGGCGTCCAGCACGGCAGGTCACCTGCACCAGACTGCGGTTCGAGCAGCGAGGTCGGGGGAGCTGCAGCGGCACCGCACTCAGTGACTTCTTGATCCCTGAACATCAAAGCGCAGCCAAAACTTATGTCGCCCGCTTGCACCGCAGATGGTAGCTGAGCAGGTCAGAGGACAGACCTGTGACTATCCACGGTCCGTTCAGTTCACCGGTGGTGGTCGTCTAATGACCCGGTCGACTCGCCGGATCTCCATTTTTAGATAATTTTCCGTGCCAGTGAAGTCCGACCCCGGCCCGCCGCTTCTGACCGACCTCACTTCCTGTTCCAGGACGTGAGGTCACATCCCCCCACCACGGCGCCACAGAGCCTGTAACGCAACGACTCTGCTGAGGGCAGGCCCCGCCCGGGTCTCCAGGCAGCAGAGGACAGATTGTAACATTGTAGCACGGCACTGAGAGATCTTTAACTGTTACTGAGCCAGTGCTGGCAAGTGAAGTCTGCTGTGGCCCGGGCCGGGCGCATGCAGAGGTGTCAGAGGCGCCGGCGCGCGCTAGTACCTGGCGTAGGCAGCCAGTTTCAGCGCTGTCAGCAGACAGAGTGTGGTCAGTGGCAAAAATGCGTGACAATGCATTTCAGTGCGGTGATGCGGGAACACCACACTGAAATGCGTTAGCGTCACGCCTGATGCGTGATACTTGGCAGGCCTGGTGGTTAAGCATAATTCAAGATGACAAGGCCATAAAACATTTCAGTGTCAAAACTCATTCTAATTGCCACAAGCCATTCTTACAGGATCATAAATCATAATTTCGAGACAGGTCATAAATCACGGTTGACAGGTCACACATCATCTCTGCCATACATAAATCATTTCAACAGGATCATAAAACTTAGCTGCGTGACAGGTCAATAAATCATCAACGGTTGACATGTCCTACATGATCTCTGCTATATATCAATCAAATCCTTGACATTTGCTGATCATAATTCTGACACCTTTTGTTGTTGAGGCCCTCTTTGCCGCTTTTTGAGTTCATATAGTTTTGTTGGCCTTTTGTTGGTTCTTTCTCTAATAATGAAGGCGTAGCCTCTTACTGCTGTTAGGCTCAACTCGTTACCTTGTCTGTCCATTTTGTACCCTGCCAACCAGCAGGTCTGGCTGCGAGTGCCGCGCTTCGCTTACTCCCCTGTTGGCCCGTCCCAAGGTAAGTGGCCTTCCTCCGGCACACAGCCCTCTGGTGTGCCCCCTTTACCAACCAACGTACCCCTTATACTGCCATGCCGCCTGTGGGCCTCACGTCCCCAGGTAGCTCCCCCTTTCGTCTTTTGGGGGTTTGCTCCTTCTTCCTCTTTTCAGTGCAGCCTGCGACTAACCCGTCCGGCTCCTAACAGTTCACCTCAGTGTCTCGGCCGTCAGGCCTCCCAAGGATCACTGTTATGGCAACACATTCCCTTCTGACCAGGGGCAGCTCCTCCGCTAAGGCAGAGGAGTATCGCCCCACTGTTTTGCAGCAGTGAAATGGAGGAAGAATAAAATGATAATAACTTGATGTTATCATTTTATTTTTTCTTGCTGTGCCAGCTTTGAGGGGGCGGGGCTGCTCTGCTCACAGAGCAGGGGGAGGAGTGGTGGGCACACTAGGTGCTCATGACTGTTTGGCCGGCCGTCTCAGACCAGGTTAACAGTCATACGCAGTTTGCATACTCTCCACCCAGGCTGCATTACAGCCCGGGTGGAGCACATGCCCAGGCTACGAGTCCCTGGCTGAGCACCGAAACACGGCGCTCAGAACAGTCACAACGCTGCATTGTTATTGGCTCCTGTTTGTCCTGACGTGTAGGAGAGACGACTTGGGAGAGACCCGGCGAGGAGGTACTTTTTAAAATTTTATTTTCTTACATCCCCTTACCAACACCCCCACCCGCCACCCCCAGTCTGTGCCGACCACCACTGCTTCTGACAGTCTACCGACCGCTTTAATGATGCCGTACAAAGGTGCTGCCTCCGTCACGGTGCCGGTGGTCCCCCGACTGTTGCCCCCTCCTGTGATACCTCGCTCATGTAATAATAGCTGTGCCTCTGGGAGGGTGAAGGAAGGTGGTTCTCCTCGGTGATGTTCTCCAAACTCCCAGATGTGCTCAGCTACGTTCTCGTAGTTGTGTGCGGGCACGATCGGATCCTATTCGGCCACCCTGCGTGTCTCCACTCGCAGATGTCATAAATGTAAGAAAAGAGAAGACAGTCATAAACCGATTTTGGGAGGAGTGATGTAGCACACCATCATCAAACAAACTCATTTGCTTGACTAACGCCAACAAATGGCTTCTTTAGACACTCATACCATGGTCTGCTGGTGAACGGGACAATTTAAGAAATTACCATTGTAGCTGACCGCACAGAACTATTGAAACACCAAGAAATGAACAATTAACCTTGAGAGCTAGAGTTTAAGTGAGCAAGGAGGAGCTTTGTTTATACACTCCAAAACTTTTCTCGCAATAATCTCTCTGTACTATAATGCTGAAGTAACACATTGGAATCCTGTAATGTCCTACTTTAGGTTCCTTTTTTTCGCAAAGCAGCTGTCAACCAACACAAGTCGGTGGCGTTTGCACTTCAGTGGTTGGGAAACCTGCTGGGTAATGAGTGGGCTTTCCTAAAATATATTTCTTTTGGCCTTCCACCCAGCACAACTACCCTATCTTATGTGGTCAACATGTTTCTGCCAAACAAGACTCAATAAAGTTCAAAGGCATTCGTCAGAACCAAAAAGATGTATGTCACTCTGCTAAATAAAAACTTATTACCAGCCATACATTTGACTTGGTTGTTTGGGTGGCCGCATCAATGCGGTAGGGTCCGCCTATAATGCCTGAGCGGATCTATAAAACTCCGCTCTCCATCATCAGTCCCCACCCAAAAACAGAGCCTGAGCGTATCTATAAAAGTCCGCTGACGGACCACATAAGATAGGGTGGTTTCATTAACCCTGTCCACTCCTTTTTAGGTCTCGGCCTGCACCAGCGCTTGCGCTGGTCTGGCCGAGAGTTTTAGTAAGTGGGTTTTGGAAGTGCAAACACTGGCTTTCGGCTGGCGACCAGCTTGCGTTCACGATGGGCGTGCACGCGCGCAGCTGCCATCTGGGTTTCCAATCTCTTCCTCATTTCCTCGTCATGGCTCATTAACTCTCTGGACTCTGATGTTTCAATCGCAGCAGCAGCTCACATTACCAACTGACGGCCCTGGACTACAGTCACATGAAAAACAACAGCGATTAGCATTGAAATGCATGCTTTTTTTGTCTAGTTAGAAATATTGCTTCGGTGGGTTGATTTCACCTTATATCGCTATTTGTTTTATATTGGGAGTCACAGCCTAATTACCAGTATTTTTGTCTCACTCTGTTTTTTTATATTTATTCGCGCAAAGCACAAAGCTATATTTAAGGTTACTTTTTCCGCGTCACTTCTTCACTCTATTTAAACTCCACACCCCCACTCTTATTGTCTCTCTCCTTCTCTCTCTCTCCCCTCTCTAATTCTCTCTCTACTTAATTAACTCTCCCCTCTCTATCTTTTTAGCCTTTCATTCTCTCACCCCTTTATCTGTTTCTCTTTCAAACTCCTTCATTCACTCTCTCTCCCCTTCTTCTCTCTCTCTCTATCCCGCTCCACTCTTTTTTCTATGTACACCCTTTCTCTCTCTTTCTCTCTCACCACCTTCTCTAATTGGGCATTATATCTTCACTCTATCTCTCACTCGGCAACACCACAGCATCACTCAGCATCACCACAGCATCACTCAGCATCACCACAGCATCACTCAGCGCAACCACAGCATCAATCAGAGCCAGCACAGCATCAATCAGAGCCAGCACAGCATCACTCAGCACCAACACATCTCCATCACAGCATCACTCAACGCCATCACAGCATCACTCAACGCCATCACAGCATCACTCAACGCCATCACAGCATCACTCAGTGCAACCACAGCATCACTCAGCACAACCACAGCATCACTCAGCACAACCACAGCATCACTTAGCGCCACAACAGCATCACTCAGCGCCACCACAGCATTACTCAGCAGCACCACAACATCACTCCGCGCCACCACAGCATCACTCAGCACTGCCACAGCATCGCTCCGCACCGCCACAGCATCGCTCAGCACCGCCACTGCATCGCACTCAGCGCCGCCACTGCATCGCTCAGCGCCGCCACTGCATCGCTCAGCACCGCCACTGCATCGCTCAGCACCGCCACTGCATCGCTCAGCACCGCCACAGCATCACTCAGCGCCACCACAGCATCACTCTGCGCCACCACGGCATCACTCAGCGCCACCACAGCATCACTCAGCACCACCACAGCATCACTCAGAACTACCACAGCATCACTCAGTGCCACAACAATATCACTCAGCACCACCACAGCATCACTCAGTGCCACAACAATATCACTCAGCGCCACCACAGCATCACTCAGCGCCACCACAGCATCACTCAGTGCCACCACAGCATCACTCAGCGCCGCCACAGCATCACTCAGCGCTGCCACAGCATCACTCAGCGCCGCCACAGCATCACTCAGCGCCACCACAGCATCACTCAGCGCTGCCACAGCATCGCTCAGTGCCGCCACAGCATCACTCAGCGCCGCCAGAGTATCGCTCAGCGCCGCCACAGCATCGCTCAGCGCCGCCACAGCATCGCTCAGCGCCGCCACAGCATCGCTCAGGGCCACCACAGCATTGCTCAGCAACACCACAGCATCGCTCAGCACCACCACAGCATTGTTCAGCGCCACCACAGCATCATTCAGCGCCACCACAGCATCACTCAGGGCCACCACAGCATCACTCAGGGCCACCACAGCATCACTCAGCACCACCACAATATCACTCAGCGCCAAGACAATATCACTCAGCACCACCACAGCATCACTCAGCGCCAAGACAATATCACTCAGCACCACCACAGCATCACTCAGCACCACAGCAGTATCACTCAGCAAGACCTGAGTATCATTCAGCATCACCTCAGCATCGTCTCCGCAACAGTCACCACCACCACCACTAACACCTCAGCATCACTCAGCACCACCTCAGCCTGCTCCCGGAATCTGGCATCTGTTGATTCTCCCCTAGCGTCTGGCCGCTGCTAGTGTTATAATACAGGTACCAGTTCCCAACCTTCACCCTCCGATTGTTTATGCCCCCTCAAAAAAAAAGCTTTAACAAACAACCATTGCAATAGGCAGAAACAAGTTGCCAGCATTGCAAGAACAAAAAAAACTGAGGAAATTTTTTATTGTAAATACTTTTTTAATATGGTCGTTCAGTTTTACATAATGCCTTCTTGGTCATATATAAAGTAACAAAAATGCTTCTGACACTTTTTTATTATAACTTTTCAGCATGCTGCACAGCAGCCACACTTCTCTACAGCACAGCTTGAAGACATTGGCAAAGTCAATAGCTCTGGCTAAACACTTATAAGGCCCCAAAGGCGAGACCTATTGGCTATGCCAATGCTTGTGTTATCCAGCCACTACTAAACTGATGGCAGGTGATGCAGGAAGATGGGGCCCAAGTATCATGGGCTACCATTTTATGATACCTTTGCAGCTGCCCTCTGTCCCTCAGTTGGTGAGTTCAGCTATTATTTACAGTCATTTTTTAACTTTAGGTATCTGCCTTCTCCCTGTTCCAGTCCACTCATGAGCGGATTTAGATGTGGTTCAGAGCGAAATGTAAAATGAGTTTATTGCAGCTGCTATAAGTTGTGAGATATGTAAATAGAAATCGACCATTCCATAGAAAGCCCACCCCAAAGGCAGTGCATATTGCCTTTGGGAGAAGATGAAATGGCTTTATGAAAGGCAGTGGGAGAAAAACTGTTCAAGGCAGGTCATTTAATATATCACAGGGACCTCATGGGCAGCATCGAGGTGTGGTTAGGTGGTGATAACAGAGCAAGAGAACCTAAAGTCACCAAATGATATCACATCATACGCAAAGACCCGGGTGCAGCAGGACCTACTTGGAAGTGGTTTTGGGGTTCTGCATGTCTGCATCTTTTCTATAGCTCTCAATGCTAGAGGTAAGGCTGCAACTGAGGGCTCCAAATTTGATGAAGGTGTGGAGAGATGAAGTGATTTGCCCAAGATCTAACAAGTTTAGCAAGTAGAGAAGCAAGGAGTGTAAACCAGGTCTTCTGGTTTCCATAGTTGACAATTTGCTTCTAGGTCATTCTTAACCAAGATGGCGGCTGGAAATAGCTCTGATCAACACCAGCAGAGAGCCAGCTGTCACATCGGACCTTACCCTGGCCCTTTACCATCGAAACGAACTGACTTTACATGCAAACTAATAAATACTACAGAAGGAAAGGTCCTTCCCAAGTACTGTTAATGTTCAGTATTCCACACTCTTCTCTCTGTCGCATAAACCATTGTAATTGCGTACAAATTACCGCAAGCTTGTTGCAACTGGGCATCTTTAAATCTGTTTTCTTATGTGCTTTCAAATCAGAAATTATGTTTTAGAAGTCAAAGGAAAACAAGCATTAGCATAGCCAATAGGTCTCGCTTTAGGACCTTATAAGTGTTTAGCCATGCAACAGTTGATGTTGTTGCACCAAGGATATTGTGCTGCATAACTAAATACTTATAAGGTCCCAAAGGCGAGACCTATTGGCTATGCCAATGCTTGTTTTAACTTATCCCCTCTCTTCCTTCTTTCTCTTGGGGTCCCAGTGTGAGGAGGGAACCCGATGATGAAGCATATCACCCTTGGGTGAGTGAGGGTGCTTGTCCTAACAGCAATGTGCTCTCTTGCTCTGCCAGATCACTCCTTGTGAGTTGAATATCTTTTTACATTCCTATCACCCAGACGTACACACTATGTTTACATCAAAATAAAATATTTGCCTGATATCACGCAAGTTAATCGGGGAAGCTGCGATTTAACCAGGTTTTCTGGTTTCATTTTGTGCAATTCAGCCAATAAATGCATATCTATTTGTCTTTCATTATGTTAAGGCTTTGTTTTTACTTCTTTGCATTTTTCTGCAGATTTTATATATAGCAAATTTAGAGCGCTTTACATGAGCACCAGTTACATTGCACAAGGTCACATTCATTGTTTATAGGCATAATCATTATTTGTTAGGCGCAAACATATCATCCTTTAAGGTTTCACGGCAGTGGAGGCCGTTGTTGAGATTTAGTGAACTATTCCCCAGATTTACATGGTGCTGAGCTGATTTGCAGCCGGCGCTGGGGATAGATCTATTAGCCCCACGTTCTGGAGTCAGCTGCTGTGGCCACTGCGCCACACCTCTCCCACATGGGGGATGAAGTGATTTGCCTAGAATCACAGGATGTTGAGCTGACGTAGAGACTCTAACCTGGTTCCCAAGTACCATAGTCGGTAGCTCTGGCAGTAAAGTTATATCCTGGGTAGAGGGAGGGAGGGAGGAAGACAGAAGCCACATGAAAGCTCGGCTCGTAATGGGCTCGAGGTTGCAACAGGACCTCAAGCTGAGCCAGGCTTCAGGCTTGAACCTGCCTCTTGCTTTCAGTAGCTCACCCACCTCTATACCTGGTTCCCAAGTTCCAAAGTCAGCAGCTTAGACCTAACACCATGTCCTCTCCCTGTGACAAGAGAAAGATGACAGTAAAAGGCTACAGCAGCATTCTGCATACTAGCTCTTCAACTGAAAAGATTAACCGCTCAGTGCACATCAGAACTCTCCAGGGCCACTAGAATTATGCAACAAAGGAGCACCAAATTAAGCATCAGGGTTTCCTAAATTATGCAGCAAGAAAAGGCGAATTAGACAGCATAATGAGGCACATTGGTTGATAGTAATACTGTCTGGGCAAAACTTTTGCCTAATGAGTTCCAATTTAACAACCAAATACAGAAATAAGCAGCTGAAAGATGACCAGTTAACCTGCGAAGGGCCTTCCATTGCACACAAACACTTCACCTTGTTTTTAGAAGCTTTTTATCTATTTGAGCTAGAGACACATTTTTTTGTTAAAATCTAAAGATTATGCAGCAGATGATGGCTTATGTGGCAAATGCGGCAAATCCATAATTATGCGGAAAAGGCAGAGGCCAAAGAATCAAATAATTTCAGCGGCCCTGACTATAACACCCCTATTATCTTTCCCAGTAATCCAGCGCCTTTGATGTATAGATACTGGGGGCATCAATAGCCCAGAGGGCAGAGTTAGCAGGCATTACAAGTGGTAGCTTATGGGTCTCCTGAGAAATGAGCAATTACAGGAAGCAGCAATTCCGGGCCAGATTCCCGTGTTAATTCTTAATTTTCCTCCAGCATTTCACCTGATGGAACAAGACAGCAAAGTGTTAATGTGGACCTCTTAAAACCAATTTGTCAGTTTAAGTTAATCCAGTTACCAGCCATATCAGGATTAAAGAGGGACTATACTTTTAATGTAGGCACTTGCTTATATTGCCTTTGGCACATTTGTTGATTTTGAGTACTCCATTAAGGTTTTTTTTGTTATATTGTACATTAATTTGGAGCATTTGTTATGATTTTCTAAATGCAACTTCTTTTGCTGTCAAATACTGTATGAAAATTTTCTGAGGTGTAATCAGCTATGGGTATTAAGAATTTTAAAAATGTGGGAGCTTTAGACATAAGAGGTGAACAAAGTTGTTGCATTGTGACATTGTGTGTGAATGTAACAACCTTTTCTACTAAATATATAATGCCTCACTTGGCATTGTAGGTGCATGCTTGAACTGACCCAAAAGATGAATGACCCTTGAACTTGTTGGGGTCTGGACATAATGTCCCTTCATAACTAGATTGAAAAATTCTACCAACTGAAACGTCTGTGATAGCCATTGCTCAACATAGTCTTTCAGAGGAAGAGAAGTCCTGGAAGGTGGTGTATGCTTTAAATCTGTTTTATTAAGGTTTTCAAGATGAGCATCAACAATACAAAATCCACCCACCTACATCCATTGATCGGTGGGGTATATTAATCCAAGGTTAAGACACAACTAGGAAAAGGAGTAGGGGGAGGAGCAGGAGAGGATCTGACCAGTCCGGGGTAGGACAGAAGATAGGGGGCATTGTAGTCGATATATCACAGCAATAAGTGTACGAAGTAGTCTAACCGTTAATAATAAAAGGAGTTGACCAAAGCCCCGCCATTGGGAACCTGGTCCCCCTGAGTTAGGCCAAGCACTCGAAGATATGTTGGGCAGGACAATTCTCTAAATTCCTGGGAAAGGAAGCGTATGCAGGGCCCCCTTATGTTATTAAATTGTGTCAGTTTATAATCGACCACAGCAATTAATTTCTCCATGCCCAGTAGGCCTCGCATTCTGTGATGCCAGTCCAGTTTGGACAGGACAGTGTCTGTTCCCCATCTAGCCAGAATAGCTTGTTTTGCTGCACCAAGTGCCAGTGTGATGGCTTTCCCCTTCGGTGATTTCAAGGGATAGGTGAGTGTTTTAGGGAGTCCTAGCAAGATGTAGCTAAGGAAGCGTGGGATATCAATGTCATACATCTGGTTAATGTCTGCCAGGACCTCTGACCAATAATGCTGCAGTTTGGGGCAGAGCCATAGAATGTGCGTTAGTGTCCCTGGGTAACCAAACTGCCGCCAACAACTATTGTCCCCTCCAGGTTTCCACCTGGCCAATCTCTCTGATGTGTAGTACCAAAAATGCATAATTTTCATGTATCTCTTTGCCAGTGGCACTACAGACGGAAGAGCCCGTACGGTGGAGAATATCCGTTCATTCTTTGGGGGTAAAAGAGCGTTCATTCACATTCTGTCTCCCTTCTCTGCTGGTCCGAGGATGGGGCCTTGTGGAGCGGGGTGTTAAGGAATGCTTAGATGTCTGATAGGAGTTTCTTATCCGTGGTGTGGGTGAGAAGTCATCGTTTGAAAGGTGTGAGCCGTTTGAAAGGTGTAAGCCAGCGGCTTGCATATGGTTTGATAAGAGGCTGCATGACCCAATGTTAAGAGCTAGATATTGCCAGTGTGCACTGTTGGGGATTTTATAGTCCGACTGAACTTGGACAAAGTCCAATAGGCCCTCTAGGTCAAAGAGATCGCCCACCCGCTTACAACCAGCGAGTTGCTACTGTAAGAAGGATGTGCCGTGCAGGGCGGGTGGAAAGGCAGGATTGCCAAATAGTGGTGTTTTGGGGGAGACGCAAGAAGACAGTTTCTTTGATATTTGTACCTTGTCCCATGTGCCTGTCGTCGCACACAGCACCGGGGAAACATAAACTTCCTCTGGCCTAAACTGTTTAGGGAGCAAGTGTATCTTCCATATGTGGATCCCTGCAACCGCTTCATCTATAAAGCATCAGTGCTTCTCAGTTGTAGGCCGTGACCATTTAACTAGATATCTAAGTTGCGCCGCCTGGTAAAAATGCGTCAAGTGTGGTATGCCCAGACCGCCTTCCTTCAGTGACAAATAAGCTTGTTTCTTGGGCATCCGAGCTTTTTTACCTTCCCAGATGTATTGTTCTATTAATTGTTGTATCTTCCATAGGACCAGTGGGGGTGGGGGGGTGGAGTGACAATGTCTGCATCACATAGAGTAGTTTGGGCAGGAGGGTCATCTTCACCGCCGCCACTCTTCCCATCCGAGAGAGAGATCCATCCGTCCGTGATTGTAGGTCCATTCTGGCAGTGGAGAGGAGAGACTGTCAATTCGTAAGTTTTTCCCTTTGAAACCACACTGTGCCACTCCCGGGCCGTAACCAACTATTCATTCATACATTCAAAGTCAGATTATCATACAGCATACACTCATAACACCAAACCTGGCTTTAATCACAAATCACTCCATATATAGTTACAAATATTAAAATACCAATCAGAGCTAAAAATACATCACAGAGAGAGAATCATTAAAAAACTGTTAGAAAGTACATAATGCACATGAAATCAGCAATTTAAAGACAATAGAAAAAGGAGAGATCACACAAGACAATTACATATGTCTTAAAATCTTGCTAATTTGTATAAAATATCAATGGCACATGCTTATGACCAAATCCTCTTCTTCTGTGCCCCTCTGTTCCTCAAATTTCAATTTGTGCTAAGTTTGAGGAACAGACAGCATCAACTACAACAAGGACAGCCAATGAATAGCAGTCAAAAAAAGGGTAGGGGATAACAATAAAAACAACAACACAACAGTGTTCCCACTTCTGAGAACCAACATTTCCAAGGGTTGAGGGTCCGTGTTCCAGGCAGACTGGCATCTGTGCAACGGGTCGTGAAGAGGTGTAGGAGTCCTGCCACACAGAGCATGCACTAGAATATAGCTTTGACAGTGTTGTCTAGGCCGTCTGGGAAGCAGGGACCCAATCCATAGTTGTTCGGAGTGCCTCTGTGATCCACTGATGCTATAAGCCAGGAATAATTCATTTTCAGTCTCTGATGCACTCCCCTGGCATTGCAGTTGTCTCAGTGGTGCTGCTCGCTCCTTATGGCTCTTGGATGCTGAGGGCTTTACAGCAGAGGATTTTTTATTGCATCTCTTCGACCTGGTGGTGGAGCGGGCGGACGACTGGGTCCTCGAGCAGTGCATCTCATCCTCTGGAGCAAAATCAAGGTCCAGGATAGCATTGGCCTCCTCGAGGGTGCGAATTGCACGTGTCTCCTTGTTCCACACGAACAGAAGTCAGAAGTCGTGTCCCCATTGGTACTGAACCCGTTTTTCTTGTAGGAAAAGTGTGGCCGGCCACAGTGCCAGGGGTCACTGGAGGTTGAGTGGAGAGAGATCTTGGAAGATGTTAATCTTCGCGCCCTCGATAGTGATGACAGGCCGATTGCAGACAGCAGCCATGATTAGTTCTTTCTGTTTATAGGAATGGAGGTGAGTAAAGATCTCCTGGGGTTTTGCCGGTCTGCCTGCTCTGTGTGAGCGTTCCTGCGGGATCTCTTTGTCCACCAGCTCCGGCGCTGCTTGTCGAAAGAGTTGCATCACATATTCCTCCAATTTCCCATACTCTACCTGCAGCGGTACACTCCTGATACTGATGTTAGAACGGCGTGATCTATTTTCAAGATCCTCTAGACAGTAATACAGGTCTTCATTTCTGTCCCTCAGCTCCAACAGTTCCCGTACGTGTTCCTGAAGATCCTCCTCTCGCCGGTCACCGAACTGCTCCAGCGTGTCCAACCTTTGACCCATCTCTCCTAATTCCTTCTTAATCCCTTTGATGTCGGCAGCAACGTCACGCCTGAGGGCCACTATATCTTCTCTCAAGGTCCGGAAATGTTGTTCTAAGAACGAGCGGGTCACTGGTTCCTCAGGCGACAGAGTATCAGGATCAAGGCCTACTTTCTGGTGGGAGAGAGTGTGTGGAGTGTCCGGACTTTGGTCTGTTTTCTTAGCGGGGGTTTGCTCAGCATGTCCTTAATGGTAGTGTCATTCTTAGAGTGATTCAAAGCCATTTCACAGGGAGGAGCACACTGGGTTGGTAGGACATGGGGCCCCTGTGACAGTTCTGACCGTCCGGCGCTGAGAGTCTGAGCTGCGTGGCCCAGGGCACTACACTAGAGGCGTCGGTGCTACCAGGAGTTCCCATATATGTCGTATAGGCCTATGATTGTTCCAGAGACTGGGTTGGAGCAGGCAGAGGGGCGCGAGATTTGAGTGGAGGTATTCACAGTGGGTCTCGAGGTCTTCCAGGTGTAATCTATGCTGCAGAGGGCCATCCAGCTCAAATCTCCCATCACAGCCCTTGCCCCCTCCCCCCCACCGAGAGCACTGTCGAACCTGAAGACAGTCTAAGGCCGCCGGCCCACTGAGGTGCTACACCGGCGCAGGGGGGGGGCACGCGGCGAACTTCAATGCGAGCCCAGACGTGCAACTTCCCTCCTCGACACTCAGGCGACCATGAAAGCGGGGCAGCGCTTACCCCGCTCCGATGGTTTCTCTTTTACCCCAGTCGTACTACACCTGTGTCAGGGCTTATCCATTTGGTATGGCGGTCCGCAGTGGTGTGGGCGGGGCCCACTCATGGTCGGGGCAGCTCCCAATACTATATTACAAAAAGGGTATGCTGTTCCCCAGGGCGGACAACGTTATGAGGGGGGAATTCCCCTTATAGGAACTAAAGTCCTCACACACCCAGCAAGCTAGGTGTCATGCTTCATCATCTGGACTTGCTCCTCGTCGGGTCGGCGCTGCAATACCCAACGGGCACCCGTAAAGGGGCTCTTTCACGGAGATCTTTTGTTCCAGCCGTATGGTGCATGGGTGTGAGGGCCCTAGAGAAATATATGGTGTAGATATGATGTGGGTGGGTGATTTAAAAAAGGTTGGATAATCCAAAGGAAATTTATTATTTATTGTTAAGGTGGTTATCCACCTTATTAAAAAACAGAGTGGCCGCTTTCTGGCTCTATGGTCCAGTGGAGCTAGCTCATCTCTCACAGTGTGGTCGACATGTTTCATGCATTTTGGTCACTACTGATCCATTGCATTTCATCAGGACCTATTATTAATACTATCTACACGTGGTGATGGGACGGAAAACTCCTACCTACCACACTTCAAGGGTGCGAGCGCAAGGTCCCGCCAATCATAGTGATAACCTACACAAGGGAAATAACAAAAGGCAGTATGTAGTCACCAATTACTTCCA
Organism: Calotriton arnoldi; assembly: GCA_963921515.1. NCBI lineage: Eukaryota > Metazoa > Chordata > Amphibia > Caudata > Salamandridae > Calotriton > Calotriton arnoldi. The sequence continues at coordinate 3,440,001 of CAWUFW010000718.1, forward strand.
TCTTGTAAACAGGCCAAACCACCCCAACAATCTCAAGACAGTTGTCCATCTAGTGAGCAAACTAAGATTAAGTAAAAGGGGTTAGGGGAAAAAAGAAATTACAATCACGGCTAAAAGAGAGACTGGTGAAAAATAAAGTCAGAGTAAAAAGGGGGTCAAAGAAGATGACTCACCTAGCTGGAGGGTAAAACTCACTCCATTCGGTATTATTGGCTCCAGACACCAATATCGTGGTGTCCTGCAGGGTTTGGAGGCAAGGTAAACAATCAAGGATTAAACACTGGTTGACAAGTCCAATTAAGTGATGGAACACGGCTGAACTGGTGTCCAAGTATGGGGGGGGGGGACCGTTAACGCTTCATGGGAGGTGGCCGCTACATATGGCCGCAATGACAGGGGAGCGGTGGGCAGTTAATTTTACTTCCCCCCCCATACTTGGACACCAGTTCAGCCGTGTTCCATCACTTAATTGGACTTGTCAACCGGTGTTTAATCCTTGATTGTTTACCTTGCCTCCAAACCCTGCAGGACACCACGATATTGGTGTCTGGAGCCAATAATACCGAATGGAGTGAGTTTTACCCTCCAGCTAGGTGAGTCATCTTCTTTGACCCCTTTTACTCTGACTTTATTTTTCACCAGTCTCTCTTTTAGCCGTGATTGTAATTTCTTTTTCCCCCTAACCCCTTTTACTTAATCTTAGTTTGCTCACTAGATGGACAACTGTCTTGAGATTGTTGGGGTGGTTTGGCCTGTTTACAAGATGGAAGTAATTGGTGACTACATACTGCCTTTTTGTTATTTCCCTTGTGTAGGTTATCACTATGATTGGCGGGACCTTGCGCTCGCACCCTTGAAGTGTGGTAGGTAGGAGTTTTCCGTCCCATCACCACGTGTAGATAGTATTAATAATAGGTCCTGATGAAATGCAATGGATCAGTAGTGACCAAAATGCATGAAACATGTCGACCACACTGTGAGAGATGAGCTAGCTCCACTGGACCATAGAGCCAGAAAGCGGCCACTCTGTTTTTTAATAAGGTGGATAACCACCTTAACAATAAATAATAAATTTCCTTTGGATTATCCAACCTTTTTAAATCACCCACCCACATCACATCTACACCATATATTTCTCTAGGGCCCTCACACCCATGCACCATACGGCTGGAACAAAAGATCTCCGTGAAAGAGCCCCTTTACGGGTGCCCGTTGGGTATTGCAGCGCCGACCCGACGAGGAGCAAGTCCAGATGATGAAGCATGACACCTAGCTTGCTGGGTGTGTGAGGACTTTAGTTCCTATAAGGGGAATTCCCCCCTCATAACGTTGTCCGCCCTGGGGAACAGCATACCCTTTTTGTAATATTGTGACTGGGCATGTATGCTGGACCCCGCTAACAAGCCCTACAGTCCCCCTTATTTGTTAGAGAGAGCTCCCAATACTGCCATTGAGCAGTCGATATTTAGGAGCTCCGGAGAGCAGTAGGCTCCTGGGTCTTCAGGTGCGATCCATGTTACATGGGTGCCCTCCAGTTGAAATCCCCCCAACACAGCTCTTGCCCTGCCCGGAAATCACTGCCAAAACAGGAGACAGTCTAAGGCAGTCGGCCCTCCGAGGTGCAGCATTGGTGTAAGGGGATACGTGGTGAACTTCAATGCGGCCCCCCGCAGGTTCTTTCCCTCCGCAGCAGGCCCGGTTCTAGCGGGTGGGCTGGGTGGGCCAGGCCCACCAAACATGAGCCTGGCCCACCCAAACATGAGCCTTGGCCCTGGCAGTGACGATACGATGGCAAGTAGTAAATTGCCACTTTCATTTAAAAAGTTCCTCCGAACGTTGTTTTTCTTCCTGTTCTGGAAGTTGCGTGATTGGGCCTGGGCTCTCTCTCACAGGCACCCCCAATCACGCATCTCCTTTTAGAAAGGTGGGCTGTGTCCCCGCCCACTGTTGCAGGTAAAATAGGGTCATGGCGAAGGGGACAAATCCTCTCTTTGGCACCGGGTAACCATAACCGTTCTGCTGTGTGGATATTTCCTTTTCTATTCAGTGCTGGAGAAAAAAAGTTTGTTTCTCTGATTCACCTTTCCTGGCCTCTGCAGCTGCTTAACCGATCGGGCTGCGACGAGGAACCCAGCAGGTAACAGAATGTCTGGCTATTTGTTCTTCTTTTTAAAATCATCAGGGATGGCCCAGCAAGACACATACTTCCTGTATTCTTTATTTAAACAGTTTTTATCATTATCAAGGCCGGCTCTGCCACGGATGTAAGACAACAATAAAAATGTCCAGATAACTGGTGATTAATGATCCTGCCAATCCTTTGTCTGTTGGTAGTTTTGAAATGCAGATAAACTGTATTTTATGTGGATAGCTCAGTGGGTTACTGCATTTGTCACAGAGATTCTTGTGTTACTTGCAGTTCAGAAGTTACAATCCTATCACAGGACAGTGACCTATGAACTGTCATCAAAGAGCTGCATGCATACCTGAACGATATAGTTAGAACGTAGCTATTTTGTGTTGTAATATAGTTAGAACTTCCCCAGTCTTTCATTATTCTAATGTTGCTAAAGAGAGTTTGTTTGGGCAGATTTACATTTTTATCAGTAAAGCCAACCCCTAACCACTGGGGTATGCTTTAAATCCTGAGTTTGTGCTTCTCCGGACCAAACCCTCTTAAAATATACTGCCCACCAGTATGGATGACATGTGATTCCTACACCTTGTAATCCTCATTGACTTATGTGACATTCCCTGTAGACTGATTTATATACTTGCATGAGTGATTGTCTCTGTATAATTGTGCGTGATGTAAAGTACTTTGACACCCTACACTGATATGAGTAGAGCTATACAACAAATGAAATGCATATGAGAGAGTGGCTACGGAGAGATGAGGGGCGCTGGTGGAGGGTGGTAGTGAGGGTGTCCGAGAAGGAGGTCAATAGGGGGAGGGGCTACGGAGAGATGAGGGGTACTGGAGGAGGGTGGCAGTGAGGGAATCCGAGGAGGAGGTCATGAGGGGGAGGGGCTACGGAGAGATGAGGGGCACTGGTGGAGGGCAGCAGTTAGGGAATCCGAGGAGGAGATCAATAGGGGGAGAGGCTACGGAGAGATGAGGGGCAGTGGAGGAGGGTGGTAGTGAGGGAGTCTGAGGAGGAGGTCATGAGGGGGGCTACGGAGAGATGAGGGGCACTGGAGGAGGGTGGGAGTGAGGGAATCCGAGGAGGAGGTCATGAGGGGGAGGGGCTCTGGAGAGATGAGGGGCACTGGTGGAGGGCAGCAGTGAGGGAATCCGAGGAGGAGATCAATAGGGGGAGAGGCTACGGAGAGATGAGGGGCAGTGGAGGAGGGTGGTAGTGAGGGAGTCTGAGGAGGAGGTCATGAGGGGGAGGGTCTATGGAGAGATGATGGGCGCTGGTGGAGGGTGGTAGTGAGGGAGTCCGAGAAGGAGGTCAATAGGGGGGGCTACGGAGAGATGAGAGGTGCTGGTGGAGGGTGGCAATGAGGGAATCCGAGGAGGAGGTCAATGGGGGGGCTACGGAGAGATGAGGGGCGCTGGTGGAGGGTGGCAGTGAGGAAATCCGAGGAGGAGGTCAATGGGGGGGCTACGGAGATATGAGGGGCGCTGGTGGAGGGTGGCAGTGAGGGAATCCGAGGAGGAGGTCATGAGGGAGAGCCCAAGAAGTGTCACTTGCCTGATACTCCCACCTCAGAAACCTCCTCTTCCCATCAGAAGGACATTACATGGAAAAAAACACTTTTTGAGAGTGATAACATTTAGAAAGAGAGTTGGAAAGAAAGGAATGCATTATACTGGGCCCTTGTAAGACTAAGGAGAGATAAAGGAGGGCCCTGAAGCAGGCCTGGCTAGACATATAAGTGACAAATCGGGCCCACAGTGGCTCACCCGAATGCATCCTTGGCCTACACAAATAAAAATTCCTGGAACTGGGCCTGCTCCGCAGAGTGTGGGCGGCCGTTAAAGCGGGGCAGCTCTCACCTTGCTCCAATGGGTTCTTCTTGTCCCAGGTGTTCTCCGTCCGTCTCGGAGCTTGTCCTGCTAGAATGGCGGTATCCAGTGGTGCGGGTAGATCTCACACACGGCCTGGTCCGCTCCTAAGACTTCCAGGGAGCAGCCGTCATTTTGGAGCTCCAGAGAGCAGTCTCTTGGATTCGCCTTCGAAGGCATGCTGAGGTCTGTGGTGGCCCCGGAGCTAGCAATCAGTACCACCATTGTTCACAAGGGCACCTTGTGCACTTCAAGTCCACTGCTATTCCTGATATGGTGCTGACGGTGTTTTACTGTGCCACGTACGGCGGAGCTCCTTCGCCAGAGCTGCTACACAGCCACCATCTTGGCCACGCCCCTGGAATGTGGTATAAAAGGTCTTTGGGACACTTATTCTCATGTACAAGAACATGTAGATATTCTGTTGAGCTATACTCATGGCCACTGGAATTAATCAGTAAAGGAACGCCAGATTGTGTGGCACGATTGACAAAATTAGGCAGCAAGTCACATTATTGCCATAATGTAAAACAATCTGTGAGTGTATTATTTCGTTGTATTGTCATTTCAACAATGATTAGTACAGTCTAGGCGAAGTTGCATCTCATTAGTACCAGTTTAACACATGAACATATCAATCATCAACTGGAAGGTCATCAGGTGACCTTTGCAAAAGGTCTGTCATTGTGCAGAACCAAGTTTTGGTACATTTTTAAAATAACATTTACCTGTTTGAGCAGGAAAGAAACATTTCTTTTGCGATATCTGCAGCAGGTGGTTGATGACTCAGCAAATGCAGCAACTTTGTAATTATGTGGAAAAAGCTTCAACCACAGAATCGTGTAATTCCAATGACTGGCTTTAGTGTACTTTCAACTCGCACAACAGTATATGTTCAGATCATAACAGATAGTTGTTTTAAGAACTACCTGTTGTGATTTGAACATACACGATTAACAAGCTCCACCTTGGAGCTCCTTAAGCTTAGCTATACTGTTGTGTAAGTTTTGATGTTTGAGAGGAAGTATTAGCAAACTTTATTCCACTATCGCCCTCTTTTGTGTATATAATATAGTGTAGTTTCACCATCTGTTCAGTGGCCATTATTGGTAGTCACTTGACTCCTTTCAGGTTCAACTCTCTGAATCCTTTAAACCTTCCCAATATTTGGATCATTATTTTCCTCATCCCCATCCGCTGAATTTCTTGAATGATTGTTAGACTTGGCATCTTTTGGCGTGTTTCCCCTGAGTTTTTTGCTTTCTGACCTCCCGGTTTTGACTCTGTTTTGCTGGTGTAACGGTTCTGCGCGCTTTTCGCACTGCTGATCAGTGGTAAAGCGCAGGTGCTCCTATGGTAAATTGTGTTATGGATTGGTGTTTCCATGATTGGATATTTGATTTACCTGTTAGCCCCTAGTAAAGTGCACTGCGTGTGCCAGGGCCGGTGAATCAAATGCTACCCGGGGGCCTGCAGCACTGGTTGTGCCACCCCAGTGAGTAGCCCTGAAAACGGTAACTCAGACCTGCCATTGCAGAGTCTGCGCGCAGTTTGTAACTGCCATATCGACTTGGCCAGTGCACACACTGGCCGGTCCCTAACCTTCCCTTTTCTTACATGTCAGGCACCCCTCAGGTAGGCCCAAGGTACCCCTGTGGGCAGGGTGCAATGTATGTGAAAGGTAGGACATGCCCCGGTGTGTGTGGCATGTCCTAATAGTGAATTACAGCCAATTTCGTTTTTCACTATTGCAAGGCTACCAGTTCCCCATAGGACAGAATGGGAGGTTTGTTCATAACATCTTATGAACATAACTGGCCCAGGGAATTCGGTAAGAAAATGAAGTTTCATATGCCTGAACTCAGAATCTAAAGATGCCTCTTTTAGTGAAGGTGATTTTTACATTCTGTGTTTGAAAATACCACTTTTGGAAAGTGGGTATTTTCTTGCTCAGTCATCCTGTGTGCCTCTGCTGGAATGTGGATTGCCTGTCTGGGTTTTGGATGACAGAAGGCTGGGGGTGCAGGAGGGGCGCCAGATGGTCTAGGTAGGTCAGGAAAGGGCTGAAGAGACCTGGGTTACGATGGGGGAAGGGGGAGGAGATTTCCTTGCACCTCAAAGGGCCTGCTCTGCCTCTGACAAATGCCGTCTCCACCTCCTGCCAGGAATCCACACCAGAGAAGGCAGAACTGGTCCTGACTGGGCACAGGCCCTCTCTGCCTAAGAGATCAAAGGATTTTTGGACATAAATGCTGGGTCCCAGACCCCTGAACTTTAGAACTCATCTGGACAAGAAGACTGCCAAGGAGAAGAGCCGGAGAAGCTGCGAAAAGGAACGACTGCTTTGCTGGGTGCTTTGCTGGGCTGACCTGCAGTGGCTGCTTTTGTCTTGGGTAGTGAAAGGCCTGGACTGGACTTTCTGCAACCTAAATTTGTGAGTCTCTCCAAGGGCTTGAGGTAGAGCTTGCCCCCTGTTCACGAAGTCTCAGGAACAGCAAAGACTTCAAGTTCTTCGACCCCTCAGCACTGGGGACTGTGTGTTTTGTGCTGCAACCCGAAGAACACCAACTCGACGACGTCTACGACGCCACTGCCGACTCCGTGTCCTGAAGGCAACACAGAGGGCACCGCCGCAACGCCGCACCGCAACCCTGGTCTCACCGACGACGCCTGTTGACGCAGCCACCGAGCCGCTGCTTGCACCGCGACCTGTGGGCACCACACTCCGCACCGCCTGGCTTCACGAGGACGCCTTGGCCTGCCTGACGCCGCCCCTTCCCGCCGAGATCGACGCCGCTGCTTGCACCGTGGTTCAGGGGCACCGCTCGTAAGTTACATGACGCACCGCCCTCATCCCACACCGCAGCCTTGGCCTACCGACGCCGGCGCCATCGACTCCAGTTCGTCAACCAACGACAACGCTTCAGCGACGCCGCTGCTTGCACCGTGATCTGCCAGCACTGTGACGAGCACCGCCTTCATCTCGCACCGTGACCCTGGTCTCACCGACGCCGCCATCTGACACCGCCACCGAGCCGCTGCTCGCACCGTGACCTGAGGGCACCGCACGCCGCACCGCTGCACTTCGCACCGCAGCACCCGACGCCTGCCGACGCCATCGCTCCTGACTCCATCAGAGAGGAGATCGACCTGCAACGCGTGTGACTTCGAGGGCCCCATCGCCCTGCATCTCTGAAAGGTACTGTTTGCGGGTCTTCCCGACACCGTAGCTGGCCTGCGACCCCGCGGTCAGCCAGAACTGTTTTGGATTTGTGTGTTCACGACGCCGTGGTAGCCCGGACGGCGCTATCCACACAAGGAACTCTTTTTAATCAGCGTATTTTTGAATTGTGAACTTTTAAGTATAGTATTGTGGTTCTTTATCGTTTTTGGTCTTGTTTTAATTATATAAAAATATTCGATATTTTTCTAAACTGGTGTGGTGTCCTTTTGTAGTGCGTACACTGTATTACTGCTGGTTATGTGCAAATGCTTTACACACTGCCTCTAAGATAGGCCTGGCTGCTCGTGCCAAGCTACCAAGGGGGTGAGCAGGGGTTATTTTAGAAGTGTAACTCCCTTATCCTGACTAGACTGGTGGTTTTTACCTGGCTTTGGCCCGCGCCCTAGCCTACCAAGAATCCCATTTCTAACATTGGTTGTCAGCGGTGAGGATAGGACTTTCGTTTGCACTTGACTTACAGTGATTGGTGTGCACTACTACCATATCGCAGACCATTACGTACCACATACTAACCCGTTTTCTTTTTGGCCGATTTTTGTGATCTTGCCAGGTGAACTTTCTACTTCACCATGCCGGAATCAATAGCATCATTCGTTGCATCCATGGACATTGCCTTTGAGGAGGATAGGTTGGAGCTCTACACTGTGAGAGAATTGAAGTCCGTTTGCAAAAACCTAAAAGTCCAAATCAGAGGCCTCACTAGGAAGGACGAGCTACAAAAGGCGCTGAGGGCCTGGGTAGCAGCCAGAGACGCAAGTGGGCAATCTGGTGACCTTAGTGGAGAGGTGGGGGAGCCTAGTCCTTGGGTGGATGTGCTTTTGGGAGGGTGGGAACCCTTCCGACCAGGCAGCAGTGGCCTGTCCCCAGAGGAGCTGGAGGACAGGCGGGAAGCAAGGAGAGCAGCCACGGAGCTAGAAAAGATTAGATTGGCCATGGGGGAGAAGAGAATGCTATTGGAACATGAACGAGGTCTTAAAGAGCTGGACCTGAAGAGTAGGCCCGGCTCGGATGGTGGCAGCAACTCGTCAAGGCAGACAGACCGAATCGTACACATCCCTAAGAATGTGGGCAGAGAGTTCAAGAAGGGGAATGACATACAGAGGTGGTTTCAGGGTTATGAGGCAGCGATACACATGAATGGGGTCCCTGAGGAGAATTGGGGAGCAGGATTGTGGTCTCTGTTTCCAGAGGAAGCCAGGGATACTTTGACAGCTTTGGGTAAGGGGCCTAACCTCACCTATGCTGATATGAAGGAAGCCCTTCTCACTAGGTATGGTCTCACTCCTGAAAAGTACCGGGATCAGTTTAGGTCCTGGAAGAAATCTGATGCCAACACGTGGCTGGAATGTGTGGATGGGTTTTGTCGGTCGTTGGATGGCTGGGTGAAGGGCAGTAATGTGACAGATTTTCGGGGGCTCTACAATTTGATTGCGTGGGAGCACTTGTCTAGTCTATGTTTTGCAGATCTGCGCCAGCACCTAGTTGATAGTAAGCTAACTGACCCCAGGAAGCTTGCTATGGAGGCGGACCGCTGGGTGAGTACCAGGGTCCACAAGAAAGCGTTTGGGGGGGACTCAGTCAAAGGTGGGCAGGGTCCCCAGCAGAAAAGTGGGGGGGACAAGGGTAAAACACAGGAGTTCTCAAAAGGGCCCCAAAATAACACCCAGGGTAAAGGTTCCCATCCCCCCGGAGATAAGAAGCAAGGGGTCTCGACAGGAAAGCCTGCCGAGACCGGCCCCCGCAAGTGTTTTACCTGTGACCAGGTGGGGCACATGAGGGGAGACCCCCGGTGCCCAAAGGGGACACAGCCACCCACCGGTGGACCGTCCAAAGTGTTGGCTAGCGTAGCGCTGGGGGAGGAGGAGGAAGAGTCCCAACAGGAGGGTGGGGACCCCGCAGAAATGACCCTCATCTCACTAGGGGACAGTGAGATGGTCCCAGGAGCCCAGGTGCCCCCTAACACAAAGAAATACAGCACCTGGGTGACCATCAACGGGAAAAGGGTAGAGGCTCTCAGGGATACTGGAGCCAGTGTGACCTCAGTTCGGTGTCACCTGGTCCCTGAGACGCAGGTAGTCCCCAGGGCATTCCACCAGGTGATTGCAGTCGACAATTCCGAGCGCCAGTGTCTGGTGGCGCAGGTTCCCTTCGAGTGGGGGGTCTCAGGTCCTTTAAGGGTAGTTGTGAGCCCTTCCATGCCTGTCGATTGTCTGCTCGGTAACGACCTGGAGCAGTCGTTATGGAAGGATGTTGAGCTCAGGTCCCACTTGGAGATGCTGGGGTTGCAACAGTGGGCATGCGTGTCCACTCGGTCGATGGTGGCCAGAGAGGGTGATCAGAAGGACCCGGTGCCTGAAACAGTGGCCCAGGTCCCTGCCAAGAGGAAGGGCAAGGGGCGCGGGAAACCGGCCCCTGAAGTTCCCACGGCCTGGGAGGAGGCGGACCTCGAGGGGGACGCCCCAGTGCCTACAGGGGAACAGGTAGCCGAACTGGGGGACATCTCTGAGCTGACCCATTGGCAGCAAGAAGGGGGTCCCACCAGGGAGGAGTTCTGCCGGGAGCAGAAAGAGTGCCCTTCTCTGGAGGGTCTGCGGCAGCAGGCCGCAGCCCAGGCGACTGGTGATCAGTCCGGATCACATTGGATATATTGGGAGAATGATCTCCTGTACAGCGAGCCTAAGGTCGCGGAACCTGGGTCAGCCCGTGTGCTGGTGGTACCCCAGCGCTTCCGGACCTTCCTACTGGGTCTGGCTCACGACGTGCCTTTGGCAGGACATTTGGGGCAGGACAAGACCTTTGACCGGCTTGTCACCCACTTCTTCTGGCCTCGAATGCGAAGGCAGTCGGATGTGCATTGTCGGTCCTGCCAAACTTGCCAGGCAAGTGGCAAGAGTGGGAGGAAGGTCAAAGCTCCTCTCCAACCGTTCCCCGTGGTGGGGACACCCTTTGAAAGGGTAGGGATGGACATCGTGGGGCCACTGGATCCCAAGACAGCCATGGGCAACAGGTACATCCTGGTCTTGGTGGACCATGCCACCCGGTACCCGGAGGCAATCCCTCTCAGGACAACGACGGCGCCAGTGGTGGGCCGGGCGTTGATGGGGATCTTTTCCCGCGTGGGGTTCCCCAGAGAGGTGGTTTCTGACAGGGGGACCAATTTCATATCGAAGTATATGACATCCCTGTGGAAGGAGTGTGGTGTTACGTACAAGTTCACCACTCCTTACCACCCCCAAGGCAACGGTCTGGTGGAAAGGTTCAACCAGACCTTAAAAGGCATGATCAAGGGTCTCACTGAACCCATGAGGCGTAAGTGGGACGTCCTCTTACCGTGCCTTCTCTTTGCGTACAGGGAGGTACCCCAGAAGTCTCTCGGGTTCAGTCCCTTCGAGCTTCTGTACGGTCACCCCGTGCGGGGACCTCTAAGCTTGGTAAAGGAAGGCTGGGAGGCCGCTCCCAGGAAGAGCCCCCAGGATGTGTTCAGCTACATGCTGGCCTTCCGCAACCAAACTGCCCGCTTCAGGAAACTCGCTCAGGCGAACCTCGAGGCCAGCCAGGAAGAAATGAGGAAGTGGTATGACCAGAATGCCACTCTGGTCGAGTTTCAACCTGGACAGAAAGTGTGGGTCATGGCCCCTGTGGAACCTTGTGCCTTACAGGACAAGTGGACGGGGCCCTTTGAGGTGGTGGAGCGCAAAAGTGAGGTCACCTACCTGGTGGATTTGCAGGCTCCTTGGAACCCGTTACGGGTCCTCCATGTGAACCGCCTCAAACCCCACTTCGAGAGGTCCGAAGTGAGCATGCTCTTGGCGACGGATGACGGGGAGGATGCGGAGAGTTAGCCTCTCCCGGACCTCCTGTCTGCCCAAGAGGGGGATGGGTCGGTGGATGGTGTGACCCTCTCCCCGGCCCTGACCGCTGAGCAGCAGAGCGAGTGTCGCCAGTTGTTGGGGCAGTTTGCCCCACTGTTCTCCTTGACCCCAGGTGTTACTCACTGGTGTACCCATGACGTGGATACCGGTGACAGCCCCCCGGTGAAACACAAGATTTACCGGTTGGCTGACCGGGTCAAGGCCAGCATCAAAGAGGAGGTCTCGAAGATGTTGGCGTTGGGGGTGGTTGAGCCGTCCAGTAGCCCATGGGCCAGCCCCGTGGTCTTGGTCCCGAAAGCAACGGCACCCGGGGCCGCCCCAGAACTGCGGTTCTGTGTGGACTATCGGGGGCTCAATGCCGTCATGCGGACTGACGCCCACCCCATCCCCCGAGCTGATGAGCTCATCGACCGGTTGGGAGCGGCCAGATTCCTGAGTACGTTCGATTTAACGTCCGGGTACTGGCAGATCGCTCTAACCGAGGGGGCCAAAGAGAGATCAGCATTCTCAACCCCGGACGGGCATTACCCGTTCCGGGTGATGCCCTTCGGATTGAAGAATGCCCCTGCCACCTTTCAGAGGTTGGTCAACCAGGTGTTGGCCGGGCTGGAGGAATTCAGCGCTGCGTACCTGGACGACATTGCGGTGTTCAGTTCCAGTTGGGACGAACATCTGCAACACCTCAGGGAAGTGTTGAGGGCGCTGCAGACGGCAGGCCTCACGATTAAGGCCAGTAAGTGCCAGATCGGGCAGGGGTCGGTGGTGTACTTGGGACACCAGGTAGGGAGCGGCCAGGTGGCGCCCCTACAGCCCAAGATCAACACCATCCTGGCTTGGGAGCCACCCAAGACCCAGACAGAGGTGAGGGCCTTCTTAGGACTCACCGGGTACTACCAGAGGTTTGTTAAGGGATATGGCACCATCGTGGCCCCCTTAACTGAGTTGACTTCCAAGAACCAACCGAGAAAGGTGATCTGGACTGAGTCTTGCCAGAGGGCGTTTGATACCCTGAAGGCCGCCATGTGCACGGCCCCCGTGCTCAAGGCCCCCGACTTCTCCAAGGAATTTGTTGTGCAGACCGACGCGTCAGAGCATGGAGTGGGAGCGGTGCTCTCACAACTGAACGAAGAGGACCTAGACCAACCGGTAGTCTTCCTTAGCAGGAGACTACTCCCCAGGGAGCAGAGGTGGAGTGCCATAGAAAGGGAAGCTTTCGCTGTGGTCTGGGCACTGAAGAAGCTGAGACCATACCTGTTTGGGACTCACTTCCGAGTTCAGACCGACCACAGGCCCCTCAGATGGTTAATGCAGATGAGGGGGAGAATCCAAAACTGCTGAGGTGGTCCATCTCCCTACAGGGAATGGACTTTACGGTGGAACACCGCCCTGGCACAGAGCACGCCAATGCAGATGGCCTGTCCAGGTTCTTCCGCCTTAGTGAAGAGAACCCCCAGGTAAATGGGTAGTTCTCCCTACTTTCAGCTGGAGGGGACGTGTGTTAGACTTGGCATCTTTTGGCGTGTTTCCCCTGAGTTTTTGCTTTCTGACCTCCCGGTTTTGACTCTGTTTTGCTGGTGTAACGGTTCTGCGCGCTTTTCGCACTGCTGATCAGTGGTAAAGCGCAGGTGCTCCTATGGTAAATTGTGTTATGGATTGGTGTTTCCATGATTGGATATTTGATTTACCTGTTAGCCCCTAGTAAAGCACTGCGTGTGCCAGGGCCGGAGAATCAAATGCTACCCGGGGCCTGCAGCACTGGTTGTGCCAGGGCCGGTGAATCAAATGCTACCCGGGGGCCTGCAGCAATGGTTGTGCCACCCCAGTGAGTAGCCCTGAAAACGGTAACTCAGACCTGCCATTGCAGAGTCTGCGCGCAGTTTGTAACTGCCATATCGACTTGGCCAGTGCACACACTGGCCGGTCCCTAACCTTCCCTTTTCTTACATGTCAGGCACCCCTCAGGTAGGCCTAAGGTACCCCTGTGGGCAGGGTGCAATGTATGTGAAAGGTAGGACATGCCCCGGTGTGTGTGGCATGTCCTAATAGTGAATTACAGCCAATTTCGTTTTTCACTATTGCAAGGCTACCAGTTCCCCATAGGACAGAATGGGAGGTTTGTTCATAACATCTTATGAACATAACTGGCCCAGGGAATTCGGTAAGAAAATGAAGTTTCGTATGCCTGAACTCAGAATCTAAAGATGCCTCTTTTAGTGAAGGTGATTTTTACATTCTGTGTTTGAAAATACCACTTTTGGAAAGTGGGTATTTTCTTGCTCAGTCATCCCGTGTGCCTCTGCTGGAATGTGGATTGCCTGTCTGGGTTTTGGATGACAGAAGGCTGGGGGAGCAGGAGGGGCGCCAGATGGTCTAGGTAGGTCAGGAAAGGGCTGAAGAGACCTGGGTTACGATGGGGGAAGGGGAGGAGATTTCCTTGCACCTCAAAGGGCCTGCTCTGCCTCTGACAAATGCCGTCTCCACCTCCTGCCAGGAATTCACACCAGAGAAGGCAGAACTGGTCCTGACCGGGCACAGGCCCTCTCTGCCTAAGAGATCAAAGGATTTTTGGACATAAATGCTGGGTCCCAGACCCCTGAACTTTAGAACTCATCTGGACAAGAAGACTGCCAAGAAGAAGAGCCGGAGAAGCTGCGAAAAGGAACGACTGCTTTGCTGGGTGCTTTGCTGGGCTGACCTGCAGTGGCTGCTTTTGTCTTGGGTAGTGAAAGGCCTGGACTGGACTTTCTGCAACCTAAATTTGTGAGTCTCTCCAAGGGCTTGAGGTAGAGCTTGCCCCCTGTTCACGAAGTCTCAGGAACAGCAAAGACTTCAAGTTCTTCGACCCGCAGCACTGGGGACTGTGTGTTTTGTGCTGCAACCCGAAGAACACCAACTCGACAATGTCTACGATGCCACTGCCGACTCCGTGTCCTGAAGGCAACGCAGAGGGGACCGCCGCACCACAACCCTGGTCTCACCGACGACGCCTGTTGACGTCGCCATCGAGCCGCTGCTTGCACCGTGACCTGTGGGCACCGCACTCCTAACCGCCTCGCTTCACGCCGAAGCTTTGGCACCGCAGAGGGTACCGCCGCAACGCCGCACCGCGACCCTGGTCTCACCGACGACGCCTGTTGATGCCGCCACCGAGCCGCTGCTCGCACCGCGACCTGTGGGCACCTCACTCCGCACCGCCTGGCTTCACGAGGACGCCTTGGCCTGCCTGACGCCGCCCCTTCCTGCCGAGATCGACGCCGCTGCTTGCACCGTGGTTCGGGGGCACCGCTCGTAAGTTACACGACGCACCGCCCTCATCCCACACCGCAGCCTTGGTCTACCGACGCCGGCGCCATCGACTCCAGTTCGTCAGCCGACGACAGCGCTTCAGCAACGACGACGCCGCTGCTTGCACCGTGATCTGCCAGCACCGTGACGAGCACCGCCTTCATCTCGCACCGCGACCCTGGTCTCACCGACGACGCCATCTGACGCCGCCACCGAGCCGCTGCTCGCATCGCGACCTGAGGGCACCGCACGCCGCACCGCTGCACTTCGCACCGCAGCACCCGACACCTGCCGACGCCAGCGCTCCTGACTCCATCAGAGAGGAGATCGACCTGCAACGCGTGTGACTTCGAGGGCCCCATCGCCCTGCATCTCTGAAAGGTACTGTTTGCGGGTCTTCCCGACAACGTAGCTGGCCTGCGACCCCGCGGTCAGCCAGAACTGTTTTGGATTTGTGTGTTCACGACGCCGTGGTAGCCCGGACGGCGCTATCCACACAAGGAACTCTTTTTAATCAGCGTATTTTTGAATTGTGAACTCTTAAGTATAGTATTGTGGTTCTTTATCGTTTTTGGTCTTGTTTTAATTATATAAAAATATTGGATATTTTTCTAAACTGGTGTGGTGTTCTTTTGTAGTGCGTACACTGTATTACTGCTGGTTATGTGCAAATGCTTTACACACTGCCTCTAAGATAGGCCTGGCTGCTCGTGCCAAGCTACCAAGGGGGTGAGCAGGGGTTATTTTAGAAGTGTAACTCCCTTATCCTGACTAGAGTGGTGGTTTTTGCCTGGCTTTGGCCCGCGCCCTAGCCTACCAAGAATCCCATTTCTAACAATGATGAAATGTTACAAGTGTCTCTGGTGTCATTGAGGGTCACTGCCACAATAGTAGCCTGTGCTTTCATAACAGTCAGATAATGTGCCTCAGTTGAAAGTCTGAACTGCTGACCAGAGTGTCGATCTTTCACCAAATCTAGATCAGGTGTCCAAGTCTCAAGAATTGGATCTTCCCTGGTGTGTCATGTGCTTGTTGCTTCTTCTACAACTGATTATCCTTTCTGTGTCCAGAGTTGGTAGATGTTTGGATGCTTGACTTGGAATGTCCAGCTATGAAGCCCAGCATTATCAACACTAACAGAGAACCATTTGACACTAACAGATCAGCACCCTTTTGTCAAGAAGTGGGTGGCAGATACATTTTCCTATAGGAATCTGTATAGTGCTAGCCCACATTCTATTGCAGACTGTTCAGCGTATTACCTTTTTCAGTGTGCACATGAAACTCTTGACTTTCACTTTGCCTCCAGTGGGGGAGTTGTCATGAATATTCCCAAGCAATTTGAAGTATTGCTATAATTCTCACCATGGAATAAGGGACAGTTGTTTGTCTTGGTTTTTCTTGGCTGTCCATGAGTCACTAATAACTTTTTAAAAGTTCTCTATGCTGTTTTTGGTGGGTGTGGTGGTCAGCAGTTCAACCTCTGGATATCTGGTGCACTTATACACCATCAGACAAACGTGTCTCTGTTGGACTTGGCCCTTTTTGCAGGGTCATCCCCAAACTTCTTGCCTTCACCCTCCTGTTTTCTGAACCTGTTATTGTTGCGTTTTAGGACTCTGCACACTTTACCACTGCTAACCATTGCTGAAGTGCTTGTGTTGCTTCCTTTAAACATTGGTTTACACCCAATTGCCACATTTAATTTACTACTAAATGCCTAGTAAAATGGTACTACATGTACCCAGGTCCTGTAGATTACATGCTACTAGAGGGCCTGCAGCACTGATTGTTTCACCCACTTAAGTAGCCCTTTAAACGGGGAAACAGCCATTACAACGCAGCTGTTTCCCTGCATACCATTACATCGCAAGCGTTACCACGCATGTGTTGTAACAACGCGTAGTCATTACTACGCATTTTTTTACATCGCATGTGCTTTTACCATGCATGCCTTTACAACGACTTTTTTGTAAAGGCATGGGTGGTAAAAGCACATGCAATGTAAAAAATATAGGCGATCCACCTCGTTGTGAGGAAACAGAGGTTCTTCCGTTTCCTTACAATGAGTGCACCACCCCTCAGACCCGACGTGCAGCAGGAACCAGGAGGAGAGAGAGGAACCACAAGGAGAGAGAGGTAAGGGGGATTGGGCCTGGGGTGGGGGATACCTTTTAGGGTAAAATGGGGTCGGGGTGGGGTGTGTGTGTAGTGCAGGGTACTGTTTTATTGTAGGGTCGGGGGGGTCGTGCAAGGTAGTGTTTTAGGGTAGGGAGAGGACTGGGGGTCGGGGGAGGGTCGTGCAGGGGGTAGTGTTTTAGGGTTTAGGGTAGGGTCGAGGGGGTCGTGCAGGGTAGTGGTTTAGTGTAAGGAGAGGACTGGGGGTCGGGGGAGGGTCTTGCAGGGGATAGTGTTTTAGGGTAGTCTCGGTGGGGTCATGCAGGGTAGTGTTTTAGTGTAGGGAGAGGACTGGGGGTCGGAGGAGGGTCGTGCAGGGGTAGTGTTGTAGGGTTTAGGGTAGCGTCGGGGGGTCGTGCAGGGCAGTGTTTTAGTGTAGGGAGAGGAGTCGGGGGAGGGTCGTGCACGGGGTAGTGTTTTAGGGTTTAGTGTAGGGTCGGGGGGTCGTGCAGGGTAGTGTTTTAGTGTAAGGAGAGGACTGGGGGTCGGGGGAGGGTTGTGCAGGGTAGTGTTTTAGTGTAAGGAGAGGACTGGGGGTCGGGGAGGGTCGTGCCGGGGTAGTGTTGTAGGGTTTAGGTTAGGGTTGGGGGGTCATGCTTAGGGTAGGGAGAGGACTGGGGGTTGGGGAGGGTCATGCAGGGATACTAAATTAGGGTTTAGGGTAGGGCAGGGTAGTGTAACTTACCTTAGATACTTTTACCAAGAGTATACCTTTACCACGCATGCATTTGCGTTGTAATGGCATTCGTGGTAAAGGCATATTCGTGGTAAAAGTATGCGATGTAATGGCAGGTCGTGGTAAATGACAACGCGTAGTAATACCCGCGTTGTAATGACACGCGTGTTATTAGTACGCGTTGTAACGTGTCATATTCCTTTAAACGTGTTTCAGGCCTGCCATTGCAGCCTCTGTGTGCAGTTTTAAACTATCTTTTCAACCTGGCAAGATACAACTCTTGTGAGGCCTAAACCTTCCTTTTTAATACATATAAGTCACTCCCAGGGTAGATCCTAAACAGCCCAGAGGGCAGGGTGCAGTGTATTTTAAATGTTGGACATGTACATTTCAGTTTTACATGCTCTGTGTTAGACCTGGCCCTTTTTACAGCATTATCCCCAAACTGTTTGCCTTCCTCCGCCTATTTTTCTGACCTTCTTTTTGTTGGCTTTAGGATTCTGGGCGCTTTACCACTGCTATTCAGTGCTAACGTGCATGTGCTCTCTCCTCAAAACATGGTATAATTGGTTTACACCTGTTTGGCACATTTAATTTACATGTAAGTACCTTGTAAAGTGGTATTACATATACCCAGGGCTTGTAAATTGAATGCTATTAGTGGGCCTGCAGCACTGCTTGTGCCACCTTCAGACATAACCTTTCAATCCTGTCTCAGGCCTGCCACTGCAGGAACTGTGCGCGCAGTTTACTGCCACTTTGACTTGGCATTTAAAACTACATGTCAGCCTTAAACTCCCCTTTTATTACGCACAGGTCACCCCTAAGGTAGGCCCTAGGTAACCCTATGGGCAGGGTGCTATGTAAGTAAAAGGTGGGACATGTGCCTTTATTGTGTGGCATGGCCTGGTAGTGACAAACAGCCTATTTTGTTTCTCGCTGTTGTGAGGACTACTCCTCTCATTGACTAGCGTTGGGAATTCCCTTATATACATTTAAGTCATAATTCCTGATCCAAAAGGAGTAGTGTTGCCATGTTTGGTATGTTTAGAATGGTAGTGATAAATCCTGCATACTGATGGTCTTCCTGGGCTTCTAGAGGGAGTGGGTGTTCACACTTTACAATTCTATAGACCGTGAACTGCCGTCACTCAAAGGGCTGATTAACCTCCTACTGATGTCTGGAGCCAGGGCTGGGTTGAAAAGGGGTTATTGTAAACTTGAAAGGGTTCCTATGAAGGCAGCCCTAGATCAAAGACATATCAGAGTATAAGTACAGGGGTTCTGACCCCATGTTTTCAGACCACTTTTGGATCTGGAACTGAACCTCTGTCAGAAGGACTGCGGCACTATTTAAAGGACTCATCTGGACAGCTCTACTGCTGTTGCTATGCTGCCAGCTGCTCCCTGACTCTGGTTTAACCAGACACTGCATGGGACTTGAAACCAGACTCTGCTGGCTCTACATTCTGCACATTAACAAGAAGACTGTGTGCTGCCAGGAGAACCGCCATTTGGTCTGCTGCCTACTGATTGCTGATCTGCAGAAGGGACTGCCACTCTGCTAAAAGTAACACTATGTGCTGGCCAACTGCCTGCTTCCCTCCTTTGTGTCATGCACCAAGTGTTCTAGGGCAGTTTGCTGGGCCCCCTGTTTCTGAGTCCCAGGGCCTTCTAGGACTCCACATCTGCGATACTGCTGTGGGACTCTGAGTCAGGCAGTCAAGGTGTCAATTACTTTAGCCCTCCTTGTGCAGAAAGCGAGCGCTTCACCTGGAGATGCTCAGTGCTTTGCTCAGTGGGCCACTGAAGCCCCGTGCTTCTCCCTTTGATTTGTAGCGAGGGTCTTTCCCCGAGAGCGGCGCCGCAACACGTCATGAAGCCAGCGCATTCTGAGAGGCAGGAAGGGGCCACCATTCTGAGGTACCACCCGGACCCTGATCCAAAGGACAGACCAGCGCGGCCATCATCCCAGCTCCCTGTGTCCTCCCCTTGCCCGACAGAAAGTACTGTGGGGTTGGAGGGCACACCTTGTGTCAGTGCAGTTGTCCCATGCTCTCCCGCGGGTGGCTAGGGGTGGTTCTCCCATCTACTTAGATACGTGGCAAGCCTGAGAGGCCACGGTGGGCCGCGGACTCATCGGAGCTCACCCTAAGCACTTTGTTTTGGCCCTTACCTGGATGTTGCGATTCCCTAGTCTCCGTGCTCCCGTGCCTCACGCGATCAGGGGCCGATCCACAACGGGGATCACAGTCGTGTTCCCTTCATGGGAGTACTGTATTCCTGATTGCAGAGGTGCACTGGCTGCTGTGCCCTACGGGTGGGATGACCAAATAAAACCTAATATAGGCGAAGGGGTTTCAGCTGCCTCTGCAAATATCTATGTTTGTGGCAGTGCAAAGTGGTAACCATATCTCACGTAGTAGGAGCACAGGTGTCCTTGCACCCTATAATTATATATAGTGATTTGTGTGCTATTACAACCAAGATGCATTGCGTGCACTAATGTGATTTATGTACCTTTTTGTTCTCATAATCTGATGCATTTCATGGCCTAAGTATTCACTGAGCTTAGGATGCATATTGTGTTTATTCTTGCCTTATCAGGATACTGGGTCCTATTACAGTAATTGCTTCATATGCACAGTACTTATGATTCATGTCGTTTTGGTCTTGTTATATGTACAATATAGCTTTTTACTTAGTTCTGTGTGGAGTCTCTTGTGGTGTATTCATTATGTCACTGGTGTGAGAGTGTTGCGCACATGCTTTAAACATTGCCTCTAATGATAAACCTGACTGCTCTGTGCCATGGTACCAGAGGGTGAGCACAGGTTATCTTTGGTGTATAACTATACTTGCCCTGACTCGAGTGGTGGGTTCTGCCTGGCTTAGGTGCATACCCTAGCCAACCAGAGACCCTATTTCTAACACCCTGGTAATAAAAAAGCTCTTAAATTCGTTTTTCACTACTGCAGGGCCTACCTCTCTGATAGGATAACATTGGGTTACCAGATTACATTTAATAAGTGATAACTTTCAATTGGGAGTTTGGTGTCTAAGAATTGTGAACCCTCTTTAATAGTAAAGCCCGACGTAAAGTCATAATTCTGAAAATGCCGGTGGCGTTTTTTTATCCTAAACATTGGGTGCCGGCAGCCAGTTTCCTGGGTCACATGACTAGGTGTAGCTGGCAGTTGGTCTTTGTGTATTGCTCCCAGACAGCGAGACAAAGGGGAATAGTAGCTGGCAGGATGGGCCATCTTTGACTTGATAAGGGGGAGGAGTGTCACCTACCACAAATGCACATCACAAAGGCTCTGCCCAGCACCCTCACAAAGGGTTTTTGATACTAGTCCTTTGAGACCCCAGACAAGCTGGGGCCAGGGCAGGGAGGCAGGAAATTCCAAACGCCTCTGGGGATGGAAACCTCCAGAACCGTCTCCTACTTTAAAGTGGGCACAAGGTATAAATAATGGACCCTCAGTCCCAACTCTTCAGTACACATCTGGACCTGTGGAAGACTCAGAATAAAGATTGCTGTGCTGCTTTGCTGCAAGAAGTACTTCCACTCTACTGCCCGCCTGCCTAAGTGAGGAGGACTGGACCTGCATCTTGAACCCAGGACCACCAGAGTGAATCCAAAGGCTAGCGGCTGGCCTCCTTAGCAAAGCCTCAGGGACAGAACAGGCTCCAACAACCTTGTACCCAGCACAAGGACTCTACCAGCGGTGGATTCTGCCCTCCGTAGTGGTGCCACCCCAGTCCTGGACTCTTAAAGTGGCCCTGAAGGTGCTCGGCCAGCCCAGCTGTAGTCCCAGCAGAACTGACACTGTACAACGCATCACCTTGCAAAACTCTGCATCAGAACCACCGCTCAACACATCCTCGATACAGGCCTTCGCATCGCAAGCCCTCCGTTGATGGCATCCTTGACGATGACGCAGGACTCCACATCACATGCCTCGCAACTTCTTTGGAACCAGCCGGTGCGCGGTGCATCTTCAGCACAGCACTGCGCATCACAAGCCGCTCATCGAAGGCATCCTTGACGATCACACAGGGCCTCACATCGTGGCCTTGGAACCGCCGCTGCGCGACATATCCTCAACGCGGGATCTTGCAACACTCCACAACCAGGACTTAAGATACTTTGTTTAGCTATTTTCACTTAAATCTTCAAAATTGCATATCTCTGGTTCTACTGATCGGATTTTTTGTCTTTTTGGTCTTAAATTATTTATTTTATTTTACTCTGTTTTTCTAAATTGGTGTGGGATTTTTCATGTGTTGTTTTTCACTTCATTACTGTGTGAATTGCTGCATAAATACTTTGCACATTGCCTCTAAGTTAAGTCTGACTGGTCTGTGCCAAGCTACTAGAGGGTTGAGCACAGGTTTGTTTGGAGATTGATTGTGACTTCACCCTTTCAAGGATTGTGGTTGCTGCTTGAGTAGGGTTTCAACCCCCTCAACCAGTAACCTAATTTCTTATAGTCGCCTATTAGGAGCACTGCAGCATATCAGGCCCAGTTTCTCACAAAGTGTTGGACTCAGTTCTTCTGACAGAATTTTGAAATTTTTCTCAGACTGTTCTGTCACCTGACACAGGAGCCATCTTGTCACTTCTAATTTGACTAGCCAATTCAATACCGGAAACCTGACTCACTCTCAGATGCACACCTTGGGTTTAACGATTTCTTTATGTTACACATGCGCTGGTCGAATTGTGCTCTGTACTAGTGACAGTGGCATTGTAATGGTCGATTCCTTAAGGGCTAGCCTTCTTTACATACAGGAAGCTCATCTTTTGATATAAAAGCAGGGTGGGCTTGCCTGGCTTCATTCACTACTACCTACGCTGTTCTAAAATATTCTCCTGGGTGTGGTTATAGATCTGAGCAGACCGTGCCTTTTACATAGATAATTTAGACACAAACTGGCGGTTTTATAGGGTAAACGGTGGAAGACCCCCGCTAAAAGAACAGCCTTCAGGGTTGTATTGGGGGCACAGAGGTTAGGTGAGGCTCTTAAGAAAGGATCCAAGTAGTGCTAGAAGGTGAAGCCTCATACACTGAGGGTTTTTACCTGAACTTAGCTTGTTAATATGATGTAGGTCCAGATGGTAGAGAAAAGTTTGAACTTGACCATGTGTCAGTGGAATTCTTTGAAGCACTTGAGTTATGTGCTCTGTTCTTCAGAGATGTGGCAAATTCTAGCTACCAGTTTAGAATGCTCTAGAGTTAATGCAACCTTTTGAGACACATACTTACATATCCTGTTACAAGAACCCTGGTAAGGGACTAAAATATGCCCTCCGTTTCCGATTCATGTCTGGAAGGTTTTACTACTTTTCTACTTTCGTTCAAGAAGATTTTTGAAATTTCTGATATTGAGCATTTTGCTACAGAGGCTCTTTTCAATACTCAACTAGGAAGTCTAGATAAGCACAATTAAGTGACTTGTTTTTGCCATTTTGCTGGTTAGATTCATTTCCTGAACTTATAGGTTTGTTAATTTGATACTGTCTTAATGAGACACAATGAAGCAAGTAGTCTCACGTTTTTGAGACTTTCCAATCGTCTATCGTGTTTGAAAATTTGAAAAAACTGTGACTTTTCATTTCAAGAGCAGTTTATGTTCTACCAGGTGTACATTGGTGAGCATAGGCCACTAATCATGACACTCTGCTACCAAAGGGACAGAAACCTTTCTGTTAGTTATTCACATTTTTATCAGAGATTAATTAAAAATGCATGTGTTAAAGAAGGAAAATATGAAAGGACGTTTTTGTTAGAACTCTCAAACTGAAGTATGCCATCCTAAAGTGACAAGTTTATAGTGGGGACTGATGTTTCTGAAAGGTCAGTGAGAATTGTTCTGTTGCAATTGTAATAAGATGATAGAGAAGGATATCCGGTTTTCTATCTGCCTTACTTCTTTTCAGAAAGTGAACATAAATATTCAGTGCTGGAAAGGGATTTACTAGCTATAAAAGGCTTGTGTTGAGTGAAGACGTTTCCTGATGTATGAAGTCCAGACTGATCTTTGGAATATAGTATGTCCTTGGAGCTTGCAGTATAAGAATAGTCACAGAGCTAGATCGGTATTTTTCTTTTCACAATTTGACTTTTCTCTATCTTATATCCAGGGTTCAAAGAATCTGTTGGCAATTGCTCTGCCCCTTCATTATCCTGAATTATCAATAACTATTGATCAACCAATTATGCCTATACATTGTGTGGTTGATTGTTTGGAAACAGCTAAAGAGGCTTCAGAACAATTAGATCCTAAGGCGCTTGAAGATCTTAATTTAAGTCTAACATTAGAAGATGCAGCAATTTGTATTTTAGCCAACAAGCTATATTCATTCCGACCAAGGAATTGCAGCTTAATGTGATGTGCACATGTCATGCTAGCTATGTCAGCTATTTCAGGCCACAAAGGAGTTAGATGCTGTCCCAGAATACTTCTCTGTATCTAACAAGCCATTGACAACTCAAGGTGATAGTGATCTAGTTCCAATCTCTACCAACAAAGATTTTGGCTGCAGCAACTAACATCTTGACTGCCTAGCAAGGAACTCTTTTTTAATTTTTTTTATTGACTTTTATTCACTCAGTCATCAATACAGCTGAGATACATGAATACATATTCAATACAATCACATCTCAAAACAATACAACTTGTTTAACAACTTGCAGTGCATATCTGTCTAAATCATACAATACATCCAAGACAACTTGCATCCCATATCCACCCCCAACAGGTCTATGGAGGTTCCATCTTCGTGGACAAATCTTAGTACTTCTCACAAATAACAACAACAGGTTCAGTCCTTAGTCCTCTAGAAAACATCAGGATTCTCCAAAAGATAGTTCGTTACCGGGCTCCAGATATTTTTCGGCCTATATGCCATTGGTAACTCCTCAGCATATGTATCCAACTGCTCTTTACAATACAAAAGATCCTTAAACCACATCTTCACCGTTGGCACCGTCTTCCCCCCCCAGTGTTTGGCCACCTGTCTCTTGGCCAGTAATAATGCGATAGCAATTAATTTACGAAAACTAGGTTGAATTGTTTTCAGCAGGCCCAGTAAATACACCTGTGGCGTTCACACTACCTTTTCCATAGTCATCTGTGATATGAGTTGCACCACTTTACACTAATATGCATACACATGCCTACATCCCCAGGCCAAGTGCAGGAAATCAGCATTCTCCATCCCGCAGCGCCTACAGCAAGAGTCCTCTCGTAACCCATACCGATGCAAACATGCTGTAAATACTTAAAATGTATTATCCTCAAATTACAATTTGCCGTAAGGCGCCCTATCCACATACAGCATACAACCAAGTCATCCCATACCATTGGCTCATCCAATATAGCATTCCATTTTTCAAACGCATCTGACGTGATCATCGGATTCTCCATAAGTGAGGCGGTGTATAATCTGGTTATCAAGCCTTTCCTGTCTGCCGTACCTGTAGCGCCCTCAGCGATTGTGGCTCACCCGGATACTCTGGGTAAAGCGCACGGACCGCAGCCCTCAATCGGACATACGCGAAGCCCAGCATACCTGTATATTGTTTGTTTGCAGTAAGGGTATCCAAGGTTACAAATCTCCCACTCGGAAATAAATCACCTAGTGTGGCAATTCCAGCTTTCTTTAAAGAGTCCAGTGGCGCCCGCTCTTGAGCAACAGAAATGCCAGGATGCGCGTCTAGCAACATCGCCGGCGCATATACATAATCCCGCCCCGCTCTCACTCGCAATTCCTTCCATGCCCTATTTGTGCAGGTTACCGTATTGATAACCATCCTGGAGTTTAGAGGTCGCTCGTAGAGCACTGCTGCCGAGAGCCGGATCAGGTGGACATCATCCGATTCCACAGCCAGATGTGGCAAGAATTTTTGCGGGTAGCGCCAATAATGTGCGAAATGTGCCTGCGCACAGAGATAATATAGACGCATGTCCGGTGCCAAACCCACCCCGCTCGAAAGGCAACGTCAGCGTTCCCCAACTGCATCGCAAATTCTTGCCTGCCCATACTAGCGTCATCAAACACGCCTGAAGTGTTTTAAAAAAGCCTTTAGTCAGCACTACAGGGATATTCGTGAACAGATACAAGAATCTAGGTAAGATAGACATTTTGATTACACCAATACGGTCAGCAAGAGAAAGTGGTAGGTGCATCCACCGGGACACCTGATCCGTTAACACCGCAATCGGCTGCCCATAGTTCATCTGTATCACTACCTCCGGATCCCTATGTACCCAAATCCCCAGATATTTAACAGCTTCCGTTGCCCTCTTCAGTGGGAATTCCAATTCACACTCCATCGTGCCCTGCGTAAGCGGCAATATCACCGATTTATCCCAGTTCATGTGAAGGCCCGAATACTCGCCAAATTTCACATATTCACGAAACAATGGGTCGAGATGTACCTCTGGTTCTCACACATACAAGAGCATATCGTCCGCATACAGAGATATGGCGAGTGGACGCTGTCGGAACCCCAACGCCGCCTGTTTATGTAGCTGCCTGATTTTACAGGCCAGGGGCTCAAGCACCAGGGAGAAGAGCATGGGCGACAGCGGACACCCCTGCCTCGTCCCTCTACAAATATTAATAGGGTCTGACACAAACTTATTCACTCTGATTCTCGCCGTCTGCCCTGCATATAGCAGATGTATCCATTTCACAAACGGAGGGGGGAGCCCCATGCGGCCCAGCACTGTGAACATGTATCCCCATTGTATAGAGTCAAATGCCTTGGCGGCGTCAAGCAGCACCACCGCGGCCTTCAACTTGGGGTCCAAATAGTGTAGCGTCGCAAACAACGCCCTCAGGTTATGCGTCGTGGATCGTTCTTGTACAAAGCCCGACTGGTCAGGAAGCACCAGCGCGGGCACCAGCGGCTGCAGTCGCATTGCTATTATTTTCGCAAGTATCTTCACATCTATATTCATAAGCAAAAGTGGTCGATATGACTCACAGTGCTTAGCGTCCTTCTCAGGCTTTAATAGCATAACTATCAGGGCCTCCCGCAGCGTGGGCGGCAAAGTCCCGCTCTCATAAGCCTCTGCAACCACTTCAACCAGCTGCGGTGCCAACAGGTCCGCATACGCTTTATAAAATTCGCCCGGCAGCCCATCAGTGCCCGCAGCTTTACCATTTGGCAATTTTTGTATGGCTTCCTTAACGTCCTCCACTGTCAAAGGTTGGAGAAGGTACTCCCTTTGTCCTGGTGACAACCATCCCAATGCCACGTCTTCCAAATAATCCGCTATTCCCTGCTCAGTAGCCTCAGGCCGCCTCGCATACAAATCCCCGTAGTACTCAGTGAATAATGACAATATGTCCTGCGTCATATATCTCGGCTCTGAATCTGCATTTAATATCTCAACTATGTGACCCTGCTCTTTATGATCAGATATTTTCGTAGCAAGCGCTCGTCCCACCCTGCCACCCTCTCCATATGCTCTGGCAATCCATTGCCTGGACATATAGCGCACTTCCTGGTCTGCAGTTTCAGCATGCCACAAAGTTAACTCTCTCATCTGCACAAGGATATCAGGCGCCGGTCGCGTTTCATATTGCCTCTCAAGACTTTGGAGCTTGCTCTCTATATCCGCCATTCTATTGCGCAGAGATCTCAGGACCCCCGCCTGCACACCCATGCAGTCACCTCGTATCGTCACCTTGAAGGCCTCCCAGAGCGTGCCTGTCTTCTCCACCGAGCCCTTATTATCCTGAAAAAAATTGCAAATGGCCGTCCCTGTAGTAGCACGGAACACACTATCCAGAAGGGACGTTGGTTGTAGTCGCCACTGAAATGGAGGCCTGGTATAGGTCGGTACTGCCAGTTCCAGCATAACTGGGCATGGTCCGACAGTGTTCTGGCCATATGTTCCACTTTCACCACCCATGCACTTGCGTCTGCAGACAACAACCAGTAATCTAAACGGCACCAGGATCCATGCACAGAAGAGACAAACGTACCCTCCTGCACAGTCGGATGTCGTATCCTCCATACGTCCACCAGTCCCTCTGCATGCATTATCTCCTGCACCACGCGTGCCGCCTGTTTCCCGTGCCAGTCCGTGGAGGCAGATCTATCCATCCCTGGATCCAGGTATATATTAAAATCACCACCCCAGACAACCAGAGCAGGTGGGAGTAGCTCCAGCTGCCTCCAAACCTCTCTGTAAAAGGCAGGATCATCAACATTAGGCCCATATGTATTAATCACCACCACCTTCGACCCCCCCATGATACACTGTACCACCAAGAATCTACCCTGCTCATCCAAGTCAGTACTAAGAAGCTTAAATAGAGTGCCCTTTTTCTCTAAAAGCAGGACCCCTCTAGCGTACGAAGAATAAGATGAGGCCACCCTGACAGCTGACCAACGCTTCCCCACATTCTGCTCAGTATGCTTCGTCAGGTGCGTTTCTTGTAACAAGGCCACTTGGACCGCATGCCTATCCATGTATGCCAATACTCGCCTGATTTTTGGGGGATTATTCAGACCTCAGACGTTCCACGTCAGTAATTTAATCACCCCTCCCATGTGTGCCATTGATGTTCTCCACTTACATAAACAATCGCATAGTTACCTCCCTCCCCAGGCAGTCCATCAGATGCACATTCATGTATTCTGCACTGCAATAACAACAAAAACAAACCCCGAACATACCACCCCCACCCACTTCAGCCATCCCAACATGCCAAAGACAGACCCAACCCTCAAAACTGTGTATTCACAACAACCGTGCACCAACAAATGTAGTCGGGGTATTCCCATCAGGGGGGTCACCAGTGCCTGACCGTCCCCTCCCAAATACCTGGGAGGTGGCCGAGTAGTCTCATTAACTCAGCAACCATTATATCTCATGACAGTTTCCCACAGGCCACTCCACCCGCCTGCATCCCACAGAGACACCCAATAAATGAAACATATGGGAAAGGCCGTCGTACCACTCTACATTACAGCATCGTAATCCTTCCCTCGGACCAAACAGCATATTCATAGAAAAAAGAGAGAGAACAATGCCATTATCCTCCCTGATACCTCACTTTTCATCAGACTGCGAGTTCTCCGGACTTTTTCTGCTGCGCTTTAAGGATTTCACATACTCCATAGCACTCTTAGGAGTTGTAAAAATCTTCTGTTTGCCTCCTGCTTCGATACGCAGCCGGGCAGGATATAACATTGCATACGTAATGTTCTCAGCCTGTAACTTCTTCTTCACTGCAAGGTATTCCCGCCTCGCGATCTGTACTGCGACAGTGAAATCCGGGTAGAATTCGATGACATTCCCATCATATGTTATCTTTTGTTTCTCTCTTGCAAGACGCAGCACAGTGTCTCTGTCTCGATAGTTTAAAAGCCGTGCAATCACCGGGCGCGGCGGGGCCCCAGGAACCGGCCGCGGCGCCAACGACAGGTGGGCACGTTCAATCAGCATGACCGCAGGTAAATTTTCCGGCCCGAACAGCTCCTTCAACATGGTCTCGACATAGACCTCCATCTTGCCCGTGTTGGTGGACTCAGGCAGACCCAAAATGCGGAGGTTATTCCGCCTCGATCTCGCCTCCAAGTCTTCATTTGTGGCCTGGATTACAGCCAGCACCTTTTCCATATTCAAACTCTTGGTCGTCACTGCTTGTAGGCCGTCCTCCACCGCCGATATGCGCTCCTCCGCCTCCCCCAGCCGGGCGCCTTGCTTGTCCGGTCGCGTTGCAAAATGATCCTTTCGCTTATTAAGCGCATCAATCTTGCCATCAATTGATTGCAGACTGCTTTGCATGGCCACTAACGTCGCCTCTAGTACGGACGACCCCATCTCTGGGGGGTCCTGCTCCGAGTCTGACTGGTCTTGCTGCTGCGACCTGGAGGGCTTGCGGGCCTCAAACGTGAGGCGTGTTTGCTGCTTATCCGTCTTCCCCATCTCTGGTCTACTGCGCCTTTTCGTTTGTCACCACGCACCAGTGAAATGCCGCTTAGCGCCCCAATATAGGCCCAGTCGGACCACAGGCCCTGCAATCCTCCTCAACTACTTTTCTTCAGTCTGGACCCCGGCCCAGCAGCAGGTAGTTTTCTTCACCAGATTTCAGGTAGGACTCACACAAAGCACCGCTCTTCAGCTGTCCCTCAATTATGGCAGAGCACCATTCCGAGCACCCTGCCTTCTCCACTTGCCTCTGAGCTCCAGTCCTGATTTATGATCCTATTCATGGGAGAGAAGCCTGGACTCTCCGCGCCTTCTCAGCGTTTTGTGCGTGGTTCCCGCAATTAAAGTAGCCCGATGCACCCAGCACCAATACCCACTCTGTCCCAGCACAGCTATGCCACTGTTTGTGGGGCGCGTTAGGCAGCAATTCCTCCCCTGCTAACGCCGATCCAGGCCGCAATATAACAGGGCACTGTTCCTATTCCCGTGTTGTGGCAGGCCAGAATCAGAAACTCATGTATATCACCCCACACCTCACCACTAATGAGGCCTTCAGGCAGCAGGGCGCTCCTCCCGTTCCTACAGCTGCAACCACAGCTCCAGCAGCGCTAGCCGCGATCACTTCGCCCGCGCCCGGGCCTCAGACCTTGACGCTCAAAGAGGAGAAGTCCACAGCTCACCTTCGCCCTCACCGGCTCCTAGCAGCCGACCATAGTCTGTGCGTCTTTGTTCAGGAGCCCCCGTCATGCCAGCATTAGTCGCACCCAGCGCCAGGCGCGGCACCACAGCCTCACTCCCCCCGTGCCGGCGCCCAGGAGGAAGGCCTCAGTCCAGTGCCGCTACAGACGCCGCCTCTCGCTGCTCACTGGTCCCACGGGCCCGCAGGGGCTCATGCACTCCCCGCGACTATGCACAGCCAGTTTTGCCACTGTCCCGAAGCCCCCGGCACACCAGCATCAATCACCACGGCACCAGTAGGGGACCACAGCTCCCTCGCAGGACTCTAACTGCTCCGGCCTCTCGTCACCTCGCAGCGGCTGCAATCTTACCGCCGCAGCGCACTCTCGGGCCTCCAGCTGCAAAGTTGGCTTTTGGTCTCAGGAGGATCGCCGGCACTCCGCTGCAGGGTACACAGCATACACACCGGACATCCCGGTGTGATTCCGCGGTGGAGGGCTCTTAATGCGCCTCTATTCGCAGGATTTTGGTCGGATAGATTTACTCGGCCGGCAGAGCCGCTTCAGCAAGCCACCATCTTGCCGCCGGCTCTCTAGCACCCCGACTGCCTAGCAAGGAACTTGAAGAAGTAAATACTCTATGAATCCAAAATGGCCACTACCACTGCGAGGTCTATGAGAGTCCTATGGCCCTCTGGGGCACGTAGATTTTCTTGAGTCCACTTATGGGTATCGCATAGTACAAGCACTGCAGATGTACAGCCTCATACAAAGCGGCACCCTTACTCCGCATACACCACTGATAAATACTAAAGTACTCCAGAAGTCGGGAGGAGTACATCTGCATCTGCCCAAAGTACTCAGGTGAGAACCTCCTCTCCTCCCCAAGAGCTGACGTGTCAGCACTGGGGCTCCTGGTTTGTCCAGAGGATTTCGGTACAATTCTCATAGTAAGCACGGAATATTATGATTAGAGGCTGGTTCCATGATTGCTCTTCAGGACTGGAGCCCTTTCTGTCTACTAAATGTTACAATTGACTGATGACAATTTATGCATCTAAAATCTGATCCATTTCATACTAATATTAATACTCATCATTCACTGAGGACCAGGCTTTAGAGCAAGACCTGTTTTTGAACAACAAGATTTCGTTAAGGATACATGACGAACATAATAGATTTTCTTGGATGAAATATGTTCAATGGGAAATGGACCAAGAAACCGGGGTTTCAATTTGTAAGCTTTTTTCAAATGTAAATTAATTGTGAATGACTAGGCTTTCTCACCTATAGTAGACCTAGGTACTGGTATTCTCTTTCTGTCAGCACATACTTAGCTTTGGCTTTTTGTTAATCTTCTTTTTCAGTCTTTTGAATTCTCTGAAGTTCAGGATGTCCCTACACTGAAGGAACTGATGCAAATGAATATAAACCTAAGGCAATATTGTAGGTTAATATCCATACATAGAAGGGAAAGGTAAGATGCATGTAGCAGAATGTTCAAAATTATTTTAGGTTAATTCTTCTAGACATATCATCATACTCTAAATCTCGTCTTGCAGTTACATTTGATGCCTCAGATACTGTTTGACACATTCATTTTGTTTGAAGATGATGACTGGAAAAAAGATGAACCTGCACGCCTAGCTCTTTACATAATATGGACCAGCATCTTGAGATGAATTGAGAACCTCTGCCTATTAGCAAAACTTTTCGTGTATCATGTAATTGTATAATATGTGCAAATATGTGTGCTAGCTCTTTAGAAGATGGCAAGTCAGTGAATGCAACAAAATACCTCATATTAGTCAAATATTCAACAATTACAAGAATGTCAGTACAATCTTGACTCTTAGGTAATTCTGCCATAATTTTCAGTGATACTGTATGCCACAGTCTATGACGAACATGTATTGTTCCAAAAAGACTCATGGTTACATGTGTGAACTCTTAATTTGAGCATAAATAACACAAGTCTGTATTTATTGCTTAATACTTGTGGACAACGTTAGCCATCAGAAATATCCCCCAACTACTCTATTGTCTTAGTTATTCCAGGATGCCTGGCAATTTATATTCCTTGAACTGAAGGTAAATACAAAACTTTCTTTTTTTTTTTAAACATACCTTTTTTATTTCTACATTCATTTTCTCTGAGCCAACCTTCCTTCTTTTAATTAGTTGTAACTTTGTGCATACTTTAGTTAGAAATGCTTCAACATTGGGTAAGGATGTAAAATGGTTATTCTGTGGTTCAAATGACAAAATCAATGGGGGTTCACTAACAATGTTGTTCTTATTTTGAGGTGGAGATCTTCCTTATACTTACAGTGACTAGGTTTATAATTAATCACAATGCCATGTTCAGAAAAGGACTAAGTTCATCTCAACTGTCTAGAAGTTATTGCTCTAATGGATTTTGAAAACTCTAAGTTTCTATGACCAGTATTAACCTCTACTGTTTGTTTGGCTCTCAATAATGTTTCCTTTGTTCAAAACATCTCCTGATCCTTTATTGGTGAAAGTGTAATATAATTCTGCTAAAGAAAATTTCTGGGAAAAACAGGCCACTGAATTCAACTGTCCAGAAGTTGGCCCTTTTTGAGACAAATTCCTCCCATTGCATTATCACAACCTTTTGATAACCAGATACTGGATAGCGAGGCCAATCATACCAACTCACGTTATGATGTAACTTATAGCTTGTGTCTCATCTCAAGAACATTGAAGAATACCCATGGATAAGGGGAAAAGGTTGTATGGAGGTGAGAGAGACACTCAGCAGGCTGTTTGGTGGAAGGAATGGACTGGACTTTTATGTTAGAGGCAGCACATTGTCATGAATTCACAGCACCACAACTGTAGGAACACAGAGAAGAATAGGGTAAGTATAGAACCACATTTAAAATCAATGTACAATAAACACATGGGAGACAGGACATACATGCTTACCCTGTGAGCAGAGGAGTCTCATTGTAACTAGCCCCCGGAAAAACCTAGAAACTCATCTAAGAACCAAAGATGATCGGACTGCGCCACTGCAGGGATATGCTGAGTGGTGCTGAGATGCCAAACAGGACTGCAAGAAGAAGCTACAATAAGACAGAAAACAAAGCAATACCAAAGGAAAGTACCATCAGAGTCTAATGAGGCCAATGAAAAGGATGGTCCGAGGGGCATCAAAGAGGAATAAGACAATAAAAATGAGGCAACTAGGTTGAATGCAAACTGATAACAAAGAGAGAGAGAGAGAGAGTCACAACTACCACTGTTGCCAGACACTTCCTCTCTGGTCTTATTGCTCTTTAGCGGGCTCTACTCATTGTACCCGGGAAATATCAGCATGGCCTACCGGCTGCAGCACCATGCAGTTAGCAAACCATGTCCAGCATGAATGTCATTTCCGCTGCCTCACTCTCCATCTTCTCAAGTATAAAGTTTCCTGGTCCTTTTCTGTTGAGCTATTCTCAGAGATCTGATAGGCATTTGAGGTATGCGAGATTAGCATGATGTTGGGGCCAAAAATCCAAAAACTGGAATACTGTTCATTAAAATAGCTGAAAGCTTGATAAATCTCTTTTGATCCTGTGACAGTGACGCCTTTGTGAAGAAGTTTGTTAATGGGTCCAGTTCAGAAAATTGATGGATAAATTGTCCTTTAATTAGCAATGCCTAGAAAGCTTTCCATAGCCTTTACACAGGTAGCAGTAGGCCAGTCAAATACTGCTGAAACTTTTGTCATTCATTTTAGATCTCTGTGGACTGATTATTTGCCCGAAACCTTTAATTGAAGTTGCCTAGAATACATGCTTTCACAAAACCCTGGTGGTCTATTAATCTTTATAACACTGCACTAACATGTTGCATGTGTTTCCATGGAATTAGTAGATCGAGATATCATGTAGATACACTATACAAAATACATCAAAATCCTCTCCGTGCTTTGTCAATAAAATAAAATGAAAACCAGCTGGTGTGTTACAGAGCCAAAAGGCATGACCTGATACTGAAAGATTCCAAACGCAGGGCCTGATTTAGATCTTAGCGAACAGGTTACTCCGTCACAACGGTGACGGATATCTCGTCCGCCGAAATATAAATCCCATAGGAAATAATGGGAATTTATATTTTGGCGGCCAAGATATCTGTCACCCTTGTGATGTAGTAACCCATCCGCCAAGATCTAAATCAGGCCCTCAGTGTGAAAAACCATCATCCTATCATTATCCCTTTCAACTCTAACCAAATGATAAACTCATCTTAGATTAAGCTTGGTAAAAAGTCTTACTTATTTGATCGGATTCAAAAGAACAGATATTAAGGGTAATGGCTACCTGTTTTAACTGTAAATCTATTGATTGCTCTTTAATCTACACATATTCCTAACTAACTCTTTGTTTTGGCCACAAAAGTTAAATGGAAGGAGTCTGGAGACTGCAATGGTCTAATCTGTTAGTTACGTTATCATCTAGGGTGTACTCTTTCTGACTTCTGATATTCCAAGTTGTAAATCACTCTGGTTATATACTTGCTTTTTTCTTATCAAAAGCATTATGAAAATCTTATACCAGGAAGACAAGGTAACTGCACCACCAATAACAGGAGTGGTCATTAGTCCTAATGTGCTTAAAAGATGAGTAGAAGCTTGTTCTTCAGGTATAAAACAATGATTCATACAATAATTAAAAATCCTTTTGTAAGAAATTGGGTTACTGGTTGAAAGAATGAAACCATTCTCAAGCAGCAACAACAATTTATCTGAGGGTGAAGTCAAGCAAACCATAAATTAACCTGTGCTCAAACATTGGGTAGCTTGGCACAGAGCTGTCAGGCTTAACTCAGAGGCAAAGTGTAAAAATATTTGTGCAGCACTTAACAGTAACACAGTAAAAACACACCGCAAAAGGAGCCTGTTGGAAGCCGGAGTCCCCGTCCCGCACCACTGTCACCAAATGCGAGACCTGGGACTCCTCCCTCAAAGTTAGGCCAAGTAAGGACACCGTTTGAGATAGCCCTGCTCACCCCCTTAGTAGCTTGGCACGAGCAGCCAGGCCTATCTCCAAGGCATGAGTGTACAGTATGTGCAACCACACTCACAACAACCCACTGGTGACACCACAAATGGACTCCACACGAGTTTAATAAAACGAGTATAAACTTTATGTAAAAAGATATACGATCAGACCACACGATACATAAGCCAACATGTAATAAAGGGTAATATTCGTTCCGGCTGGCTGGTAGGTTCAAATCCCAACCACCGCTTTCAAAATGCTATGCTGGTCGCAATGCTAGAATCACACACGTTGCAATGGACAAACAATAGTGCGCTGCGTAACAATACAATCCTGTGATGGGCAATGGAGAAATAATACAATGCGTAACGATACACCCCGGTACCTGCAATGGGAGAAATAATGCAAGGCGTACCGCTACAATCATGTACTGCGCAATGAAGGAATAAGGCAATGCGTCACACCCCAATTACGTACTTTGCAATGAAGAAATAATGCAATGTGCGCCGCTACAATCATGTACTTTGCAATGAAGGAATAATGCAATGCGTAGCTACAATCATGTACTTTGCAATGAAGAAATAATGCAATGCGGGCCGCTACAATCCTGTACTTTGCAATGGAGGAATAATGCAATGCGTAGCGCTACAATCGTGTACTTCGTTATGCAGAAATAATGTCAGGCGTCATAAGACAGTCCAGCAGTTCGTTAGCAGCAATATTGGCAATGTGTATTACGACAGTCAGCCTCTTCGATAACAGTTGCCCCCCACACGTATCAACGATGACATAAAGTACAGCTTCTCACTCTGGCCCCAGTACTGCCACTCCTGAACACAGTACGGGCCCCAATCTGAGCCGAAGCAAAGGCTCACGTCGCCAGAAGGACTGAGAGGCCGAGAGAGTGTCCCTCCGAGCCCGCGCCCAGGCAGTGATCCACGTTACCTGGGGGCGCGACCCCACTCTCCTCTCCTCCTTCAGCGAACTGGGCCTTCCGTGTAGAACTTTCTCAATGGGCCTCAGCGGCTCGGGCCTGGCAGCTCAGCTCCTCCGGGGCTGCCGGTCCGGGCCGCGACTGTTAGGAAGGTCTCAGGCGGCCGCAGGGCACACGTACCCCACACCCCTGAGATTACATTACTCCGGGTGCACGTTCACCACAGCACCTTCCGGGTCTCCTCTGGCACCAAGCCACACACACATTGCTGATGGGACTTCACGTCGACTCTGAGTGCACGTTCACCAGGCACTCCTTCCTGCGGTCTCAGTTGGCACCAAGACACGCACACCGCGCTGCAGAGACTCACTTTCTTCCGGTGCACACGATGATCAGCCGATCACCTCCACAGTCCCAGGTTGCACCAAAGCACGCACACTGCTTCACTGAGACTTACTCCAACTCCGGTGCCCCGATATCCAGGCGCTCTTCACCAATGCCTTTGGCCGCACCCCGACACGCTCACCGTGTCCGAGCCTCTCTTCTCCTCCGGTGCACTCGCTGACCAGGCGCTCTTCACCAGCGCCTCCGGTGCACCCCGAAACGCACCCTGCACGTCCCAGACTCACTCCACTTCCGATGCACACGTTGACCAGGCGCTCCTCACCAATGCCTCCTGTGCACCACGACACGCACCCTGCGCGTCCGAGACTCACTTCACCTTCGATGCACACGTTGACCAGGCACTCTTCACCAACGCCTCCTGTGCACCACGACACGCACCCAGCGCGTCCGAGTCTCACTTCTCCTCCGTGTGTCCAAGATCACAGGGCACACCTTCCGAGGGTCTCAAGCTGCCACAACACGCGTCCACCGCGTCGCTTGAAACTTCTCCGGAAACTTTTATGTTCCTGTGTTTCCAAACAGGGAGCCAGCTCACCTCGGGCCCTTGGGGTAACAAGACACAGCACAAAGCACAGTCTTCTTCAAGCAGGGGGACCCAGCGCACAAAGCACAGCCCCAACAGCCTCTTCCTTGGTTAAAACAGCAAACTGCAGTCCAGCCCCAGATCACGAAGCAAGGGTTGGTCCTTCCCAGCAGTCTCTTCAGTTGTTCCTTCCTTAGCAGAGGTTCCTCTTGACCACGAAATGGGTCCAAGCCTTTTCAGTCTCAATCCATTTCTATTCCAACGTTCAGGGGTCTCAGCTCTCTAGTTATACCCCTAAATGTCTTTGAAGTTCGTTGTGCTCAGGGGTCCCTGACTCCTGCCTAAATCAGTTCTGGGTGTCTCCCTCCCAGTGTCACCTTTCTCCCTTTGATACTGGGGGTCTGATCCTTAATCACTCAGCAGGAGATGGGTCAATTGTTTTATAGGCCTCTTCACCTCCCAGTGCTTTTCCTCGCCTACTCTCCAGATGCAGGTCAGCCTGGTGCCCTCTCAACCCCTCCCTGGGTCAAGACCTCCCCCAGCTCCTCTCCCCTCTCAGATCCAGACAGTCAATGCACATTCAGCAGAGACACACAGAAATGCTTAAAGCACAAAACTCAGCCACTTTCTAAAAGCGTGGCTTCTGAACACACAGTGACAAAACCACTTTCATAGAAAGATGTGTTATGACGCTGTGAGTTCATACATACTAAACTTCACCTCTCCATTTTAAACTTATGGGAAACTAGGCTAACAAGCACAATACCCAGCCTGCCCCATTCTGTCCTATGGGCAGGATGGCCTTTCACCAGTGAAAAACGAAATGGAGTGTTTTTCACTGTCAGGACATAACACACACCTCAGTATATGTCCCGCCTTTTACTTACACCTCACCCTGCCCAGGGGTTACCCGGGACCTACCACAGGGATGCCCACTGTGTACGCAAAAGGGAAAGTAAGGCCTGACAAGTGGTTGCACTTGTCAGGACAACATGCTAACTTAGCAAACTGCGTGCAGGCCCTACACTGCAGGCCTGAGTTTCCTTTTCCGCGCACCTTTGCATTACTAGCCCTGGCACACACAGTGCACATCACTGGGGACTTTACTAGTAAGGCAAACATACCAATCATGGCCAACCAATTACCATTACACTTTACACAGGGAACACTTGTACTTTGACACTGATCAGCAGTGGCAAAGTACCCAAAGCATCTAAATTGGCAACTCTATGTCAGGAAAACGGTCTAGGGGGAAAGCAAAAAGTTTAGGGAACTTTAGCCAAAAAGGCCAAGTCCTACAGAGCCCCAAACAGGATTAGAAAAATAGAGTAATTGTCAATAAACAAAACAAGACCAAAAAACAACAAAAATCCAATTAGTAGAACCAAAGATTTTGAATTTCAAAGTTTTTAGAGAAAATAGCTCCAAAAGGCATAAAGCTCCAACTGTGGTTATCTGGTCGAGCCGAACCGGGACAAAGTCAAAAGTGCAGGTCGACCGCGATGGAGCACGGGCCGGCTACAGGAACCCAGTTAGGCCCGCTGATCACAAAGTACCTTAAATCCTGGTTTTCGGAGCGTTCCATGGATCCGCGTTGAATAGGTGTTGCGCAGTCGAAGCGATGTGTCTGTTCCGAGATGTGGTGAGGCTGTGGTGCGAGCCCCTCTTGCATCGACTTCGAGTATCCTGTTGATGAGGGCTTGCGATGCGAAGTCTGAAGTCGGGGAACCATCGCACAGCGGTGGTTCCGTGGGCAATGCTGGCTGTGGCAGTGAAGCGAGTCTTTGAGACAGGTCCAATCCATGCAGCAGCGGAGATGCGTCGGTTCTGCTCAGGGTTGCGCTGCGCAGCAGAGGAGATGCAGCAGTTCTGTTGGAACCACAGAGGCCGACAAAGCCTCTTAAGCCCACTTCCAAGGGTCCAGGACTGGGGTGGCACCACTTGGCAGGGTAGACTCACAGATGGCAGAGACCAGGTGCAGATGCAAGGTTGTTGGAAGCCTGTTATGTCCATGAGGCTTCAGCTCAGGAGGCCAGCCAACTAGCCCTTGGAGTCACCCTGGGTTCTGGGTTCAAGAGATGCAGGATGAGTCCTTCTCACCCAGCAAAAGGGCAGCAAGGCAGGAGTTCAGCAAAGCAGTTGTCCAGAAGAGTGGCAGTCCTTCAGCAGCACAGCAGTCCTTCTTCCTGGCAGAGTATCCACATGTCCAGAAGTAAACTGACGTGGTGGTGTCTGAGGTCCAGTATGTACACCCAGTTGTGCATTTGAAGTGGGGGAGAAGCTTCTAGAGGTTTCTATTTGATGTCCCCAGGCTTCCTACCTTTCCTGTCCTGGCTCCAGGCTAACTACAGGAGGTAGGCAGCCTTTTGTGTGGGGGCAGGACACATCCTATTCGGGTATAAGTGGGGCTGTGCCCAGCTCCTCCCTCCCATCCTATCAGTGATGGCCCATCCATGCACACATAATTCCCTTTGTGTGTGTGTGTGGCTATCTAGGAGGAATACACAAAGCCCAACAGTCAGCTACACCCAGTCATGTGACCAGAGACAGGCTACAGGCACTAAATGGGTGCGGCAGGAAAATGCCAACTTTCTAAAAGTAGCATTTTCAGAATGGCAGTTTAAAATCAGACTTCACCTTAAGTTAGTTATAAATTGTGATTTCAGAGACACCAAACTTGAACTGTTTATCTCTTCCCATTTGGAAATTACACTGATAAATGTATTAAGACAACTCCAATGTTATCCTATGGGAGAGCTAAGTCTTGCAGTTGTGAAAAACGAATTTAAGAGTTTTTCACCACCAGGACATGTAATAATTAAAAGAGCATGTCCAACTTATTAAATACACTGTACCCTACCCTTGCAGCTATCTGGGGCCTGCCTTAGTAGTGAATTATATGTATTAAAAAGGAAGGTTTGGGCCTGGCAAAAGGTTTATTTTGCCAGGTTGACATGGCAGGTTAAAACTGCACACAAGCTCTGCAATGGCAGGCCAGAGCCTTGTTTAAAGGGCTACTGACGTGGGTGGCACAACCAGTGCTGCAGGACCACTAATATCATTTAATTTACAGACCCTGGGTACATGTAGTACCACTTTACTAGGGACTTATAAGTAAATTAAATATGCCAAATGGGAATAAGCCAATATTACCATGTTTAGAGGAGAGAGCACAAGCATGTTAACACTGATCAGCAGTGGTAAAGTGCATAGAGTCCTAAGTCCAGCAGAAACTAGGTCAGAAAACAATGAAGGAAGAAGTCAAAATGTTTGGGGGAAGACTATCCAAAGGCTATATAACACCTTTGTATAGTTCTTGCTTCGTAATCAATACAGGGTGTATGGAAGGTTAATGATGACATACCCATAATTTCTTTGAATGGAGAGGCTTTAATAAAAATTAATCTTATGAAGGTGACTTCCACAAAATAACAAAGAAATCATAAGTGTGTGAAAACCTGCAGGTTATGCAGTCATCAACGACCACAAACTCTTCAGGAATTTTTTCTTGATCACAGGTATATGTAAAGGTTGTGCACACATATTGTCCATATAGTTCCCTCAGCAAAGTCCTTTTCATAAAAACTATCAAATGAGTAACTATCTGCATGGTATTCAGTACCCAAGTTGGAACCAATGGGTTTTCTTAACTCCAGAAGGCAGCTCCATTCATTGTCGAGGAATGCAGTTTTCTGCAGGCTTTGACTTCACTATCTGCAACACTATTTGTATTTGATGAATAGAAGATCCAGGTTCACTCTTACAGTCTTTTTGCCAAATGTTCATATTGAGCACAATACCTACATAGGGGCCGATTCCGATTCGGGCCGGAAATCTCTCCGACCGAGCCGGACCTCGGAGAGATTTCCGACCGAATCGGATCCTAGTAGTCCGACCGAACGAGTACGATGCGCACGCATGCTATCGGACTCGATTCGAATCGGACTCCTATTGAAGTCAATGGGAGCCGGTCGCACAACTCGTGACGCGGGCTCCCATTGACTCAATGGGTGCGAGGCGAACAAGGCGCGCCTCTACAGCGGGTACGCTGCCGAAGCGTGGTCGCGCCGTACATGCACAGGTAGGGGACCCATGGGTCACCCCTGTGTGCGAGTCGCGCGGCTAGGCGTGCACAGGGGGTCCGACACGGACCCCCAAAGTGCGGCTCCGACTGCTCTTTGAGCCGGACGGGCGCGAGTCGGTCGGACTGCTCGAGGCGCGCATCGTACGTACCCGGCCGGGGAACGTCTCCTTTGCGCGGTGCGAGTCGTGTCCGTGCGAGTCGGTCGGAGCGGTCGGCTTTCGCGAACGAGTCGGTCGGTGCGGTTGGGTCTCGCGAACGAGTCGGTCGGAGATTTCGCATCGTACTCGCTCGCCCGGACGCACGTACTGAATCGTTCGGGAAACAGGGCTCCGAATCGGATCTGGTAAAGCCGAATCCGATTCGGAGCCCTACCGGCCGAGATCGGAATCGGCCCCTGTGTCTTTGAACACATCTGCTTTCATTCTCTTGCTGTCAAAGAGGGCCCCTCACAATACGTAACTGCATCATCTCCCTAAGTGATTCTCTGAAGCTTTAGTTATTCTCCAGCGCTGGGATGCCTACGGGTAGCTATGCGCGTTATAAATGCTGCTTCATTCATTCATTCATCTGCTGAGGACTTTGTTAATTTATATTTTCTTTCATGGCCAGACTGGCTACAGACACCTAAGTCATGGGCTTATTTTTCTCGAAGCGGCATTCAGCTAAATGGTGATCCAGCTATACTGCTAAATCTACAATCTCACCACGCTTAATAGAGGAATCAATGCAGGAATTTTCGTATAATAATGAGGCTCATTGTGCCACCTACGTTTCACCCCTTTTCTGTTTATAAAAATTTACTTCCAAGGATTTTTCCTTCTTCACCATTTGTTGATCCTCTAATTTAAGCTGCTGCTTATAATGTGAAAGACTTACATAATCAAAGCCAATATGTCTCTGACACTATACATTACTATTAGGGCAGGACGAAAGAATGTGTCTCTAAGTCAAGATTGGACTCTTCTGCAAGGGCTTGGGGGGCCAGCCAACTACCGACAGTGGCGCGTTGGAAAATGGACATGGACTGGTGCTGCGCAGCAGAGAAAACAGTCTATGAGAGTCGAGGCTGCCCGAAAAATGGGAAAAGGTATGGAATCAGTGGTAACTGTATAGGGGTATGTGAAGGAAGTCAGGATGCAATGGCGGGTGGGGGTGGGAGATCACAATAGATACGGGGATAGCTCGCCCTGATCCCAGTCCAGCCGGGAAAGATACTATTTTCCGGAATATATAACATGCTACTATATATGTACTGTCAAAAATGAACTGTGGTAACGATGTCCGATAACACTGTTGATGTTTTAATAAAAAGAATTAAAAAAAAAAGATTGGACTCTTCTTTTCTTATTGGTATAAAGGTTTGGCTATCTTCTCGCTTTCTTCCACAATATTTTGGTGTAACATTACTCATCAAACTAATCATGTAGCTTTTCACTTAAAATTACCTAATACTTGGAAAATTTATCCTGTTTTACATACTTCACATTTGAAATCCTTGCGTCTCTGATGCTTTTGAACCACCTCCCATTATGGTACATGGTCAGCCTTAATATGAAGGTTCAAGAAATCTGTGACTCCTAAATCTTCCATGTGCATCTCCATTTTTTGATATATTGGAAAGACGATCCTTCCAGAGAACTTTCATGGGAGGATGTTTCAGCAATTCATACCCTGTCACTATCATCATGATAAACCAGGAGCTTCAGAGTTGGTATACTGGTACATCTGCAGATGGAAGTCACTATAGAAGTTGTGTTTCTCCAGAGAATGTGGTGTAGTCATCTTCTTCTGCAGGAAGAGGCACACTTGGCATGCCGGAAGGATATCCTGTCTGCGTTGCCCAGGACCACGGTTTAATAGTGACGTGCTCGCAGACACAATAGCCCAAGAGATTTTCTGCTGGGAACTGGTTGCTCCAGATGCCAGGAGTCTGGTCTGTCTTCTTATGCTAGCCTTACAAGGACCACACCATTTTCCTGTGATGGTGTATGTGGTTAGGGTTTTAATTATTTCTAACCAAGATGCTCTACATTCAGAGCTTCCCTGTCAAAGATGATGTCTGACCATTTTTTCTTTAAGTCATTTCCTCTTATGCCCAGATAAATATAAAGGATCTTGGGCCTGGCTTGGATCTGAGAAGGATACCTCATAATGCTTTCAATTCCCATATTTTTCGTCGCATTTATTGCTCACCTTAGATACAGTTTGTCCTTAATTTTTGCTATATCTGCAGTTTTTTCATTGCTTGATTATTCAGCTAGAAGTGTATGCTAGACTCTTTCTCAACTCTGTCTTGTGGTAGTTTTGGTGTCTTGCTTCCCACTCTTGTGGAGTTTTTCTTCTGTGTTTTGTGGCTTATTCCGCTAAATTGTGACATTCCTAAGTAGAAACGTGACACCTTTCACGTCTATGTTACCCTGACGTTTAGGAGGAGTGAGTCGCCCTTTAAGTTGCCCTTTCTTCTAACAATTACGAGGGAAGCAAGAGAGATCAGCATTGTGTCCTTTCCTTGACAGCATTTAATGATGGCCTTTAAGGAGCAAATGCGAGGTCTGAGTCGAGTATGGGATAGGCGCTATTGCCAGACCCAATTACCTATCAAAGGTGCGCAGGAGATGTCTATTGGCATATACATGAGTACAAATGGTAGATATTTGGAACTGGAGCCAGTAGACATCAATCGCCTGACCTGATGCCCCAATATACTCCAGCAGCTGTCACGAGAATCTCATATTTACTGTATCGTTGGCTGAAGGCAGGTCAGGTAGAATTATCACTACTGGACGGTCCTTGTGCACAGAAAAATTGAAGTCCTCACTTAATAATAGTTATTTTGGCTTCACCTTTGATGTGTCCTGAAGCTTGATTTGAAATTATGTTACACATTTTTTGGACTTGGTATGTAACTTTGTATCTTTGTATTCCATGATGTTGCTTCAGTATAGAAGACCAACAGTGGGTTTTTGCAGCAGACTGGGAGCATAAGAGGCCTATTAGGAAAGTCAGTAGGAAGGAAGCATGCTTCAGTCCTCAGAGTAGGTGTACTGGATTTGTGTACATGAAACAATGATTGCTTTGTGCAGCGATTGGGGTCCGGTCTAGAGACCCTGAGAAATACATATACATCTTTCCACGTGCACGCATTTTTCTGGTAATCCTATCCCAACAACCTTTACAAAACACTCTGACCATCTATGATAGCGAACGCACAAAGCACATTACATATCGTGCTTATAAATGCTCATTCAGTGGACTTCATACAGCAGACAATGCAGACACGTCAAACAACACACTAATTAGATGCTATGTTTATTGCTGAAACAGGCTTCACACCCACTTTCCTACACACTCTCGCCAACTCTGATGAGAACCAAAAGATTTTTGCAACCCACTTTGTTAGAAAGCCCCTGAGCCTTGGAGACCTGTAATACCTAGTGCACCCAAAGGGCTGGAAAAGAAGAAAGGGATCTGACCATCCATCTTCTAGGCTTAGTTCCTGA
Organism: Calotriton arnoldi; assembly: GCA_963921515.1. Taxonomy (NCBI): domain Eukaryota; kingdom Metazoa; phylum Chordata; class Amphibia; order Caudata; family Salamandridae; genus Calotriton; species Calotriton arnoldi. Next base: position 3,484,370 of record CAWUFW010000718.1, read on the forward strand.
GAATGGACCAATATGGACACCATCTACAACCATCCATTGACTTTGCAGGGAAAATTTAGATACATAGGAGCCCTCGCTTTGTTCTGAAAAGTCAAAGACAACCACAATTATGTATTGTTCAGATGTTCAACACACAATCAAGACAATAAAAGATGCAAGGCTACTAAAATCAAATAGGTAAAACTTTTTAACAGGCAAATATTACAATTTTAGATAGATAGTAAATATCTGACATTTCATTCGCTTTCCTGCTGATCTGGTACCACAAATCTAACCCATCAAATCCTCGCTTGCCTCTCTCTAGGTCAGCAATAGTGAGCAAAACCTTCTTTGGATTGCTTTTTAGAGTTCATGGGCAGAGCATTCAGAGTAGTATATTGTCTTCTGGAAACTGAAAATGTCCTCTTTGAGTCACTAAATACCGGGTCTTTTTTTACACTATTTAACTCGTGAAAATTGTCCTTGTCACCTCCTTCGCAAGACAGACCACAGAGTGTGTAGTTGTACATGCATGAGGTAATGTGACAACTGATGTGCAGGTTGTACATAGGTAGGCTTTAAGATAATATTGTTGAATACAAGCAATAAAAAACATCTATAAGGTTACCTAACATTCATATGCCGTGTCTGTAAATGAATCGAAAACATCATGAACCAACAAAAACTTGTATGAATTTATTAATATAAAACTATCCCCAGTTACCCCACCAGAGATCATAAATTGTGCTAACTGGTGATAAGTCATGACATCCTAGCCCCCAGACAATACAACATAAAGTGCATCAATCAAACACACAAGAACAGAGAAGGCCCAGCAGTTTTTCATAACCACTCCAGGAATTGCCTACTTCAGGAATGCTCCACACCCCTTTTCATTGAGCTTCTCATTTGTCGTTTACCACTCTCCATCTCTTGTACAGCCACCTTCACCTTATCTAGAAATCTCAGGAGTTAGCACAAAATTCATGGGAGAAATCATAGATCTCAGTATCACCACATCCATTAACTATTCCAAGAACATTTCCTGTCAAGCTTCAACTTGCTGGATAACACCACCACCAATGTCATCAAGGAAGCTGCGCTTGACCTCCTAAAAAATGGAAACATCAAATATATCTCCAAACTACTCAAAAAGTAACACTCTAGACTTGATACTCCCCAACATGAAGACCCTTAACTGCTACTCTCCAAAATCACTTGATTGATTCGATAATGCTGCCCTTACCATTTGCATCTGCAAACTAGCTCTTATTCACCACGGTAAATACATTCTAAGAACTAGCAACCCGACCCCTTCAAAGACTTCCACATCAGTATGCTGCAACAAGACCATATCTCCCTACCACCTACCTCGAGTTTACCATCACGAACATCCGTTCGCAACTACATTCCCTTAATATCAAGCCAATATATACAGGCAAGCCTCCTGTCCAATCACGCAAAATTAAACCAATCCCTCTGCACCATGGTATTTGAAGAACTCGCCATAAGCAAACACAAAACACCATAACAAATATCTCTAATTCAACAAAACTTCACCAAAATAAAACTGTTGCATGCTACCAGAATATTGAGGCCTAAATATCATCTAACAAAACATCATGTGCTAAATATCGTTTACAAAAAACTCTGCACACTGAAGTTAATATTAGAAAATTTACACCCAGTAATGCAGGAATATCTTTGGTAAATTATATTTAGGCCACAATGCTTATGTCAGATAATATTTGTGGTATCAATATTCCAATATACAACCAAAAACCATACGCTCCTATTAAATCTGACAGCCATCGGCGTGGTCTTCCCTCAAACATTTTGCTTTATCACCTCCTGTTTGCTGAAATCGTTTTTTGTTGGCCTTTGGACTGTGCACTTTATCATCACTAATCAGTGCGAAAGTGCTTTTGCTCAATCCTTTAAACATATTTTAAAAAAACAAGGGAACCCTGAAAGTCAAAGAGACCTAGGGTACAGGTATATTTTACAAAAACAGAGGTCCCTTTGAAGAGGGGTAATATCAAGCAATAACACACAGAAATACATTGATGTCTATGTCTTTGAATTACAAATGGAGATTTATCAATTTATTTAATCAAACAATATATGAAAACCATAGAAGTGGGACAATATGTTAGCAGAAAAAAGAAGAAGACATGGGACCTCTAGATCTCAGGCATTACACAAACTGTGGCTGAAATACAAACAATGAATAAGCACAGTGTGCCTGTGAGGCATAGTAGGAAGGGCACAAGTAGGCTGGAGTTCCTGTAGGAGATAGCACAGGAGATCATTATCACACCTGCACTGTTCATAGACTCACCAATCCGAAAACCATTATGTATCCTGTGTGTGGTTTGTGGCCTGACAGTTAGTTCGGTAAATTTAGCAGTTCTGAAATGCTGCATAATTGAAAGCACTACTGAGAACCCTTAAAATTCCTCAAACCTTTAAACTTGTTAAAAATGAAATTGCTTAAAAAAATAAGTACGTTAACCAGTTACTTTTACTAGAATGAGCTATGTTGTGTGGTCACTGTGACCTGGGTCAGACTCCGCTATGCTTCAGGTCTGTGTGCGAAAGTGCCAAGGTCAATTGATCTTCAATATTACTCATTCATCTCTGAAACGTTGCCTGTTTTGTTTCCGCAGGTCACTCACCTCTTATCACAGTCACAGTGAGATCTCAGCCATGAGTTCCTGTCGCTTGGTTTCTAGAATTCGTTGCATACCTCTGCAATCCTCTCTGTGTAAAACACCTGCAATTCTAATGCAGTCATAAACCAGATGTAAACAGAAGGATTGTCCTGTGCCTTTTCTCACAGCCAAGCTTCCTCCTCCTCCCTTTTCTGAGCCTGTAATCTGCTGGAGGAATAAAGTCACACTGACTGCTTCCTACTGGGACAGCAGGGTCACATGATGTAGCACTAGTGCACCAGAACATTGCTTGGTTGATAAATATTCTGATATGTGCTGAAGCTCCCCGCAACGTACCTATATACCCTACTGAATGCATGCTGTTCGACTTAGCCTCCAGGTTTCCATCACAGTTTCGTTTTGTCCAAATGGCTTGTTTGAACGATTTTTGCTCTTTTTTAATAAATGTTTACTTCACAACGCCAAGCATTGTATTTCAGTGATGCTGGAGCAATTGTCAGAGTGGGGTCGTCGCCATCAGTGCTTCATCACTAAAGCCATAGGCATTGTGAAAAATCAAAGTCACACCAAGAACAAGTATAGTAAATGAGACAAGCCCATTCAGCAGAAGAGTGGTAAAAGTGTGCTATTGTAGGAGCCGAACCCCAATAATCATCTGAACCCCAATATTTACCAAAGAAATTTGGCGTCGAAATATCCAATTGATCTAGCGGTTAGAGACTGCACTCCTCATCAAGGTAAACACAATTAGCAGAGTAAAAATATTAGACGCATAAAGGACAGAGTTCTGAATCAAAAATAGGTGGAGAGGGTTTTATTACGCCCAGCAGAAGTAGAGAATAAATGCAAATTCATTAAACCCCTAGTTAGGCTTTTGCTCTAAGACAAATCATAAGTGTCAAACTCATGAAGAGCACTGACAACATAACAGGACATCTACAAGGAAAATGGCAAAGTGTCCCCTTCAATGACAAAAAGGAAAGTAAGCCCTCTTAAAACCTAAGATCCAAAGGTTTTAGAGCAAAAACACACAAGCTATTAATGGTAGATTCTGCAAATTCAGCATGGTACGGTCGTGGTTAGGGTCGCGTTTGGCAAATCTGGAACAACGTAATAATTAAAAACAACACAATTATTTAATCACTAACCCATTACTTATGGTAAGAGAAATTTTCTTCAGCAAATGCACTTCAGATATGTATAATACAAATGAAACATTTCTTGAATATTGGCTCATAGAATTCACACGTCTTCAGCGGAACTGCGGAACTTCAAGCAAAAGTCCTTGAAAATGATACTTTGGGTACATCATGGAAGCCTCATGCACAATATACATTTTCTAGAAATATGTTATACAATACAGTACTATACAATACAGTACTATACAATACTAATTCATTGACGTCATCTACTTGATTCTCAGCAGAGCAAGAGGAGAGATGGCTTTTCAGCGGGACACTGATTAGGATGGGGAATGAGCAGGAGCGATTGAACAAAGCGCAAGAAACAGCATCCATTAGAAAAATAATGGCGCATCACACAAAAATGTAGCATAACTTTTGATGGCATTATCTAGACTTCTAAATAACCTATATAACTCATTTGAGGCGCAACTTCATCAATTCACTGATTAGGACTTTATGCGTCATTAAAGCTAAAGCATTAAAAAAATTGTTTTCATACTTTATTTGCACATTTTGCATATTTCGAAAAACGCTTACACACTATGTAGCCAGTGGTGCATTTTTTAATACATGGTTGCAAATATATTGCTAAATCTTGGTGTGGTAACACACTGTCATTTTCAGACAACTCAGTTTCCATTAAAATAGCCACAGAATTCACACTGATGCAGTTTTACTGATAAAACTATATAGCCCACAAACGATCATGTGTGGAAATTGGTTTGCAGAAAATATTTATTATTTACACATCATCAAGTAAAGATTCTTGATTTGTTTTCATCGTATTAAAATCTTTGTTTCCATCACACTTCAGAATTACAAAGAATGTGCTTCATATGTGCTTTAATAACTGCTGATATAAATTGAAATATTTGTACAGTTCATTTACATGTATTTCAATGTTGTCGCATGTTAGAATAAAATTACATCCTACAGGCTTTCTTTTAACACTCCCTGTACCCTAACAAGATTGTCAGACTGTTCACATTACAAAATCCTCTAATTTTGCAGAGAAAGAAAAGAAAACACCAATGTCAGAAGACATAGACTCACATCTGACCTTGCACACACAGAAAATGTGACAAGACAAAATAGAGAACTTAAAGGCATATCTATTGCTCATTCACCTAATGAATGTAAGCACGGTTATTATGGGGGTACTGCAGCACCCCGCACCCCTACTTCCAGCACCTATGTGGTATTTGTTTGGTCCCCCATACAGACAGAGAATACCCCTTATTCTAACCAATTAGAGCAGTGCTGGAAATTAAACAAAATTAATTAGAGAGCCCACAACTTGAGGGGCATGGAGGAGGGGCGGTTGCAGAGTGAGTGGGGGGAGTCAGAAAAAGGTATCATTTTGCATCCTTGCAGAGTTTTACCTCAATTTATGTTCTTTTTAATGTCGATAAAGTGAATACCATTGAGTTAGATAACAGCATCTATTATAGTGTCCTACTTGATCTGTATTTTATGATATGTAAACAGTCAGTTTAATTACACACATAGATTACATACCTTACATGAATAGACATTATTTCTCTCAGTTTCCTCATTCTCTCGACCAACTTCTGAGTCCATGTATGTATCTTATGGGTTGCTAAGTCTCGCGGGGATTTGTTTCTGTATCCAGATGTCCTACTTTTGAAATGTTACAACTACTCCCAGTTAGGGCACTCAGATAAAAGGAATTACTGATTTAGGAAATTGTGGCATTAGTTGAGACCTCAAGTAATAACCACAACCCTTACTAGGTTGATCCACTAAAGTCACTAAATAACCTTGAGCTCAACCTCCTGGTAGCTATGGCACAGTGCAGACACGCTTAACTTAGAGGGAATGTGTAAAGTATTTATGCAGTTTCAAAGCAGTAATAAAGTCAGAACACAACACATGAAAAATCCCAAACCAGTTTTGAAAATAAGAGTAAATGTTAGTAACTAAAATGACAACAAAACAAATAAATGCAATAAGGGAAACCAGAGTTATGAATTTTAAAGTTTAAATGTGAAAATAGCACCAAAAAGTGTTAAGCGCCAACCGCAGTCATCTGGTTGCACTTGAGCGGTACTTAGGCGCAGGTAAAAGCCAACCACGATGGAGCGCAGGTCGGATAGTCAGAAATAGAAACCAGGTTTGGCCTGGTTTGAAGTTTTACTTTCGTTCTTAGTCTCTGGAGTGGAAGTCAGAAATCTTACGTGGGGCAAGGCTGCGGGCTGGGGCCTAAAAGAATTCCACGAAGTCAGGTAGCTGCTGGACGAGGTCTTGGTGAAGCCATTGGCTTTTGGCAGGAAAGCTCAAAACAGAAGAAATCTGAATTTTGTGCTCATGGAAGTCCCTCCTCGCTGACTGAATACTTTTGGCGCCTTTGCCCGGTAAAGGTTTCTACCTTCGGACATTTTTGAGTGGGGCAGGCTGAAGGCTGTAGCCAGAGAGGGCTCCACGAGGCTGGATACCGTCTCCGCGAGGTTCACCTGAATCGTATTTGCTGCTGCAGAAAAGCTCAGAGTGGCAGCAACCTGAATCTTTAACCTAGCAGCAACACACCTTCGTCGGATAAGATTAGCAGGTTGGTCCACGTCCTCCAAAGGTTCTTGAAGCCAAGAAGTCACAGGTTTCAGGAAATATTAGGAGAAGTACACTTTGACGCAAGGCAAGGATCCAGGACGTTGGGGGCAGCACTTGGTTTTCAAGACTCACTCCAGCAGAGGCCAACAGCAGAGTCCAGGGCAGGTCCATTTGAACCGATCAGCTGGGCAATTGCAGAAAAGCCCTGTTGCAGCTTGTTTTCTCCCTACAGATTAAACAGGAGGTCAGCCTTATGACCCTTGGTGTCCACTTCTTTGTCCTTAGTATAATAGGGAGAGCAGATGCAGTCTCCTAAGCTCTTCTCAGGTCACAGACAGCAGGTCCAGTTCTCTTCTGTTTTTCCATAGGTCCAGAAATTGTTCTGAAGGCGGAATTGTGGGTGCCAAATTTATGAGTGGCCAGTCTGTGGGTTGGGGTGACTCCTGGCCCCTCTGTATCAATAGGGTAAAAGTTCCCAGGGCAACCCTACCTACCTTTGCAGCATTTCCTATGTGCCCTAATGCAAACAATCCCAGAGTGACCCTCTCTAACTAAAACCAAGATGGCAGAACCTTTCTTCCTCTGTGCAGAGCTCCTGTGCCCACCCCAGAGGTGTGGCCAGGGAAATCAGCACCCCTCACTCTAAACCAGTTTCGGGGCAGCTCCTCTTCCACTAGTATTGGTGCCTGGCTGACAGGGGGTGCAAAAAAGGGCCCTGTCCAGGTGTCAGCTAACATTTGCCCGTGACAGGGTAGGCCCCTTTAAAGTTAATCAAGGTCCTGGGTACGGCCCAGATGGTCATCCTGCCAGAGAAACAGAAAATACCTCCCCACACCCAAGCCTTTGTCCTGCTCTGCGAGTATATTTCACAACTCATCAAGGGGGCAATGCAGCTTCCAGGTGACAGCTGGAGTTGGGGTAAATGCGCCTCAAGAGGCTTTAGGCATGGAAAAGGTAACTATCTAAAAGTACCTTTTCCTAAATATGTATTACAAATCTGACTTCACATGTGAATTGGGCTTGTAGTACATTTTTCAAAAAGTCCAAGAATTAAATTTGAAGCTGTTTCCCAGCCTGAGATTACATTATTACATTTAAAATTGTATCCTAATGCTTTTCTATAGACCAGCCAACCCTGCTACAACTACAATAGCTTTTGGGGCGTTCTCCTGTAAGAACGTGTTTAACATTAAACTTTTACATGCCCTAATTTTAAATGCCATGCACCCTGCCTTATGGGCAGTAAGGCTTACTTTGGGGTGACTTATTAAAATGTAAAAAGCCTGTGTCAAAAGGGGTTATTTTGACAAGTCAAGTTTGCAGATTTAAAACTGCACAGCCAGGCTACAAATGGTAGGCCTGCAGTTATGTTTGCACTGTCACTGCAGTGGGTGGCACAAGGAGTGCTGCAGACCACTGGTGTCATTTAACTTACAGGCTCTGGGTACACTTTGTACCATATGCAGGGGACATTTCAGTAAGTTAAATATGTCAATTATGGCTGTGCCAATATCATCGTGTTGAAAGGGGAGGCACAGGCACTTTACCACTGGTTAACAAGGGTAAAGTGCACAGAGTTCTACAGTCGGCAAAAACAGTCAAGGCAAAAATCTGGGGGTACACCACACAAAAGATGGTAATTTCCAAGGTGGATTTTTCTTGAAGTGAGTCTGGTGATGGAAAGAAGAGTCTCTAGTCCTCATTGCTCCCTTACAGCCTGCTGCACACAATGGGTTCATGGGACATTACCTGCATTGGTAGACAGTCAGGATAAATGGCAGCATTGACTGGCGGCTAAATTTGTTGGTCCAGCTATGAGAAGAGGAAGGCTTATATGGGTTTAAGGAAGTCAAAGTATTTTCTGTCTTGTTTGTATTGTGTGGGGAGTAAGTCCAATAGCTGGGATCCAAGGAAGGTGAGATGGCTATGGTTCTGTTACATTTGTACTGAGATCTTTGCCGACAGCAGTGCCCAGAGTCATACCAACAGCTTACCAGAGACTTCACACATTCAAATGAAGGAGCACTCCATATGCTACCCCTCAGCGTATTGTTGGACGCAGCGCTCAGCGCATGGCTGGTCTTCCTCGATGCATGGATTGTTCTGACATCTCCACCAGTGAGACATCCAGAGTGGTGTTCTGCGAGCCAGAGAAAGTACAGGGGCTACAGAATTCAGTGTGGCACAAAGGATGTCAAATTTTGGCTTCTTGTTGTCAAATGAACACCATGACGTCCAGGAAAGAAAGGTGGACAAACCGATGTATGAAGTGTTTTCCAAGATGATGGTTTGTCTATAGAATGTTATTGGGGTTTCTCAGTCCAGATTAAGCAGAACCTTTTCCTGCAGTATCAGTTCCCGTTCGTATATAAAGAAGCAATCACGAGAGGAATATACAGTGCAAAAAATTACTTTCCTGATTTTACATTGCGTTCTTTTACCATTTCCACCAATTTTTTTGTACTTGATTCTGTTGAAGCTTTTCCTGGATTCTCCACCTGGCTCTTGTCTCTTTCTTCTCAGGAGTAGATTGGTGCTTTTTTAATCTCTTCAGTGCTTATCTTCATCGCCAATCAAGAGCAACAAAACTGCAAAGAGGTTTTTTACTCTTTGTGTTTTTTTCCTCCTGATTGGACCTTCTTTAGGAGACACTTGAAACCTTTCATGCATACTCATCTGTGCAGGGTGGCACGGTGGCATCTGGTAGGAGTTACCCTGTCCTTGTGCAATCAAGAATGGGACTCAACACACCTTCTCAAGTCCAGTCTTTGACAGATCCACTCCAACATGTTTTGGCAATGGAACTATTGGGGGTTCAAGATAATAGACACATCACAGAGTGCATGTAGAGGAGTACCTCTGGTATTTGGTGCCAATGTATGACAATCTGCTACGTGACCAGCTTTACCTTATGAAACTAAATTGCTAAGCTACAGGGACAAGAGACTTTGCGTGAGCTGTCAATGAGCTCCCTCAAAAGCTGATCTGGCTTTATGAAGCAAACTGCTTCCTCTCAGATATACCTGGTTCATCCTTGGGAGCTGGGTCCAGCAATAAGGCTTTCCTCAGAAGAAATGCATGTGGTACATATTCAACAACAACAAAACACCAATACAGTTAAGAAAGAACACAGAATAAGGCTAGAAGATGTAGCCAAACATCGCATGGCATCGCAACGCCAAATACTACTGCCTCAGAATTCAATGTGAAAAGCTCTGATAGGAACAAACCATTAAAATCTAGGTACTGAGATCACATGCTTTGCAGGGAGGATCAGCACTTTGAACCACTGCTCAAGAAAAATGCGTAAGTACCAACTTTTATTAAATGTCCTTCAGGTGGTGCCAAAGTCTCCAAACTTTCAGCAAATGTTTCTTTGAACCCAGTCCACGGGCTCAAATTGTAGAACTACTCAGCACAACTCAGTTTGGGTCCCTAGAAAAAAAAAAAAAAAAAATTACAACTGGTTTCTAAAATTTTTTGCTGTCAAGCCCTCATTGGCTCAGGATGGGGTGGTTTAATCCATTGATGCTAAACCAAGATGCAGGTCACTTCTGATGCTGGAGCCAATAAAGACCATGGTGGTGCCCTCTTCTTTCTGCCACTCAGAAAGAACCAGAACTACACAATGGTTCTTTCTGAGATTGCGGCAAACCACTCTTGTGCTTCAGTAGAGTTTCAAGTTTAAACTTTTTGAATGCTGCAGCATAGCTAGAGGCAGACAATGTCATTTAAGTACTGCCTTTTGACCTTCACCCAAAATGATTGCATTTCCTTAATTATAGAGGCCAGGGTGGACATTTTGCCAAGTGAGCCCTTAGATACAGATTGGACCCTGTCCAGATGATCATATGTGCCAACTTCACCATAATTTTCTCTATTATCTTGTAGAAAGCAGGTAAGTTGAAAGCACGTCTGTAGGTGGAGAATGCCTCAATAGAGGGATGTTTATGATGTAGTCAAATGAGGCTCTGGCTTTGGACCCCAGCTAGCTTCTCACGGCCCTTCTGTGTAGGGTTACCAGAAAATTGTTGTTGTCTGTACCCTGCTAATTATATCTTTGTACAAAACCTAAACAGGCTCTCTTAGGCACAACTTTCCATGTTCTGTGTGTAAGGGAAACTTGCACTGCCATGCCATAATTCCTGTGGAATGGATCAAATGATATCATAAGTGTTAAGTAAAAATAAAAACGTCCACTTTTTGTTAAATAAAATGCGTCTCCTTTGTAACAAGACTTTGTCCAACATGCTGAGAGGCCAGTAAGGCCAGTTTGGGGTCCATAGGTATTGTTTAGCCAGTAACCACACTCAATATATTATGTGTTTTAGACCAGTGCTTGGCTATCCAGAGCAATTCCACACCATGTTGAAGAAGTCAGTCTGGGCAGCGTGACAACATGGTCATGAGCAATCCCTCCTCCTCCTCCTCATTCACCACAGTCTAATTGGGTCATAAAAGGTCCTCTAGCAGTATATACACAGAATTAGTCTTAACTTGGCTTAAAGAGCTAAGCATCTGGTCACCATCTTCACCTCAAGCCTTTCATCGTCCCCCAGAGCACCTACATAAATCTGCCAATTGATTTTCAACTGCTCAAGAGATCCTGTGGAATTCACCACCAAAGATCTTTGTATACAGGATATACCTTTCTTGACAAGTGGTTCAATCACTATTTTTGGTTCTAGGAAGTTAAATTCCAGGTCTTCCTGCAGGAGATGACCATAAGAATAAAGTGTGGGCAAAGCTGTAGGTACCAGGGGAATTGGGAATGGAGTAGTGTGTATTCCTCCTATAACTGAACAAATGGTTTGATATGTCTGTACTGAAAGGTAGGACGTAATTCATAGGGAGGTGGCGCCCCAAAGGAGATCCACAAATTATATGAGCAAATTTATACAAAAGCGTGGTGCTAATGAGGTAGAGAGAACCACCCTACTCTCTAACATGTGGTCAAAGACAACATAACAAAGTACAGCAAATGCCCAGCACATGCTAATATCAAATAACAATCATTGTATAACAGCAGTCCCCTTCTTTTTGTGTTCTTTATTATTCTTTTGTTCAGTTGTATAACTCTTTAGCCTTAGCCAACACGTGTTTTGTCGCACAGAGAGAAAAATTGTTCCGTGACTTCCTCAGGGCTAGAATCTTCCATCAATATTCCTCCATGTCGTTTGTAATTCCGCCCCGTACTTTCCAAAATTGGCGATTAGCAGAAAACATTTATTATACAAGTCCAGGTCCCAACATGGTCTATTTGTTTTATCTACGTTAACAATTGAAGGTTCCAAGAGTAAGGGAGTACCTCCACATCAATACCCATTCCGGTACATAGAGTCAGTTCTAGTGTGGTCCTACAGCGAGTGCACACAGCGCACTCGCTGTAGGACCACACTTGGTGGTTCTCTAGTGCGTGACGCAATTGTAAATAGCAATAAAATTGAACTGTGTGCATTTCATGTGTGTCTTTGAGATATTGGAATGTGTGTATAGTGCCACCCTCCCAAACATCAAGCATTTTCGAGATTCCAATGTGCCCCACGCCCAAAAGCCTTCTAGTTGGGCCTTGTGTTTCATGAGTTGCCCACCTCTAGAACTTTATCTTGAAAAAAAAAAACACCTATCAGACTGTCCAGCCTATATTTTGTCCCTCGTTTTTGAGAGGGCCCAACAGAGAAGTTACTGGCATCAAATGTGGGGTAGCTTTGGTGGACCGGCCCCAGTGTGAAAAGAAGAGAGCTATGGATTAGTGCCCATCCACCCCCCACCAATATTATCTCATATTTAGCGTCTGGGAAACTCCCTGCGTGGGTGTTTATGTGAGATCTAGATCCTGAGAAAGCTCGTGGATATGGGCGAAACGTTGAATGTGTGCAGCCCTACCGAGAAGTTTCCGTTTTAAACTGAAGGTGATTTGAAGATGGAATGAAGAATATTTTCATACCCTTCAACCACTACCTATATGATGTCTTTACTAAAGAACTATGGAAACATTGGCTGAAAATTATTGGGTATTAAAAGACTTTAAGAAATTAGCAAATTACATTTTTTGTGTTTGAGATTCAGATGGGGTTTGTTAAGGTCTGGATGTCCCTCTTCATCTTGAAAGTCATTTCCCAGTGTGCCCCAACTACAGAGCAGCATCACCCAGTTATTTAACCCACACAATAAAGGGTCAGTCACACAGAATCCCGTATCTGTGCACTCCTGGGAGCTGAGGGGGGAGGGTGTGGATGCAAATCTGGTCTGATAAAATCCAGATGAAGGCACTAATCTCATATGTGTGGTTTGTTTGCTGGAGACACGGCAAATGAAGCATCCTTCACCTTTATCTAGGCATGGAAAGACCACTCCAAGTCGTCAGCACAGGGTGAGCCACCTTTGAACCTAACTAGGGTGAAAAAACGTTTCACTTAGACCAGGGGATGTCAGTGGGAGTTAGGGGAATAAGCTTCAGGTTTAAGCACATCAGCAGAACTCACCCATACACCACCTCCCAAAAATCACTCAGAAGACTGAAATGTCCTTATTTCAAATATTTATATCACTTCACGTGACCACTCTGTTTACTTTGGCAGCACCCTATGTATTTGTCATTCCATTAAAATACCTGCATTTCATGATGTAATAAAGGGCACTGACAGCAGCCGCTAAGGCTGTGTACATTGCGTTAAACTTTGTACTTCAACATATTACATTTGTATCGAGGCCAGATGACAGATTTTGAATCTAGATCAAAAATTACACACACAATCGATGCAATAAACTGTAAGGTTGTCTTGTAAATGTTGTGTGAATCATATACTTTCATAAATGAGAACGACAGTGAAAGCCATGCACGTTTGCACAGTGGGAAATCTGCCAACAATCCACGTTTTCACTGGACTTTAGTGTTTACATCCATGTGACGTAGCACTCTGCCCATAACCTTTAAACCGTCTGTGCTAGTCTCAGGAAACAAATAGTCAACGAGTTCGGTAATATCGCATAAAGTGGCCACAAAAATACAACCAGCCGTCTTGTTTTAAGCGCTTACGGGCTGCAGTAATGTATTAAGCATGCCTTATTATAAATATAATATATATATATATATATATATATATATATATATATATATATATATATATATATATATATGTATCTATATATAGCGTCATGGCGGAGCTGTTTTTGGAGCAATAAACAAAAAATAGCACTTATCTTGGGTCCACTCTCGTTTGTTCCTGCGGATGGGATCGTTTGAAGGGCGAGGTTTCTATATATATATATATATATTCACTGAAAAAACCATAGGTTTTACAGACGTTATAGTTAGAAATTAGCATTTAAAAAACCTTTGAAATTCACTGAAAAAACCATAGGTTTCAGGGGCGTTATAGTTAGCTGGACATTTCACTCGTACAAAACCATAGAAATTCCACTGTTATGACGTCACATATTACATCATTCATCGCATGGTCAGTGACAATACTGATGACATCACTGATGACATCTGAAATGACATCACTGATGACATCATCCAGTGACTGTGTGTTTCTGTACTTTTTAAATATGTTTTACATATATTCTTAGGTGTATTGAAGAATGAGTGGGTGTATAAGTGTCTGGATGGGGGATTTTACAGGTGTGTGACTGATTGTATAAGTGAGTGATTAAACGTGTCTTACTGAATGCATGGGTTAGTGACTAAACTGTGTGAATGTGTGTATCAGTCTGTCTGTTGTTGTGTAAGCTGCTACATGGGTTGGTCAGTAGCTACATGAGTGTTTATATGGGTTATTGATTGTTTGCCTGAGTATTTGTATGGGAGACTGAGTGTGTGTGTGGGTGGGTTGGAGGTGTGTGACTCTGTGCATTGATGTGTGAGTGGTTGATTCACTGGGTGTATGGGTTCAAGAGTGCATGTGGAAACAGCTGTATGGGTGGGTGAGTGTGTATATGGGTGTGTTGGTGAGTGAATGGATGTCTCAGTGGTACATGTGTGAGTAACTACATATGTAAAAGGCAGTATATGTGAGTGATGCTGTATATAAATGAGTATATGTGAGAGTGGCTGTATGGATGAGTGTGTACTTGTATCAGTGATTATATAAGAGAGTAATTATGCGTTAGTATCTGTATGAATTAGGGAGGTGGTGTGTGTATAACTGTATAGGTGAGTAAATGGGAGTGTGATTGATTCTTTGCATGAGTGACTAGGTGTGTGAGTAACTCCATGGATGAGTGGCGGTGTGTGAGTGTCTGAATAGGTGTATGAGTGCATATCATAGTGTTGTATTGATGAGTAACTGCATGTATAAGTGAATGTATGGGTGAATGAATGGATGTGTGTGTAGACCTAGGAATGAAAGAGTGCATATATAGTAACTGGTATTGGTGTCTCGATGGTTTCGAAAATGGTAGTCTGTATTTTACAGTGGGTGAATTAAAGGTTATATTAGACTGTGAGGAGGTGCACCAGATTTTCATGTGGATGATGTCATCAGTGATGTCATCAGTGATGTCATTTCAGATGTCATCAGTGATGTCATCAGTGATGTCACTGACCATGCCATGAATGATGTAATATGTGACGTCATGAGCAGTGCATTGCGGGGGCGCGAGTTATAGTTAGCTGAACTAACTATAACAGTGGAATTTCTATGGTTTTGTATGAGTGAAATGTCCAGCTAACTCTAACGCCCCTGAAACCTATGGGTTTTTCAGTGAATTTCAAAGGTTTTTTAAATGCTAATTTCTAACTATAACGTCTGTAAAACCTATGGTTTTTTCAGTGAATTTCAATGGTTTTTTAAATGCTAATTTCTAACTATAACGTCCCTGAAACCTATGGTTTTTTCAGTAAATTTCAAAAAAAAATTTAATGCTAATTTCTAACTACAATGTCCCTAAAACCTATATTGTTTTTAACTAAATTTAAAAAAGACGTGCATACTTTTTGTAGTGAAAAACTAACTGTAACAGTAGTCTGTTATAAGTTATAATTTGACAATGTTTAAAACTTAATTAGCACTAATTAACATATAAGTGTGGCAAAAGTGTGACGGAGCAGCTATGATACCTGACTTCGAACAACAGCGTTCACAGTTCGATTCCCGGCTCCAGCGGCACGTTAGCCCACCACTATGTCACTGTGGGCAACACCTTGCTTAATCTTTCCGACGCCTCGAGCGCCGGCACACCTTTCCAGGGTTAGCTGTACACTTTACAAATGCTCGCATTTTTTTAATTTAAAACCATAGTGATGAGAAATATTATCACGTTTTTTTTTCTTCTATTCTGATAGATCTTTTTTTTATGTCTTCTATTTAGAATTACGGCAATCAATAAATGTATTTACTCATGAGAATGGAAATGACACGGTTTTCCGGGTAACAGTTTTTAAGCTCTCCAACGTATGTACATATTAAGGACCTTATACGTGTTAGGTTCGAAATCGAAACTTTTCCGCTTCACATTTTGTAACTTTTCCCAACACGTGCACAAGTGAAACAGTTAAAACGTGAGCACCTGTCAACTGTAAAACGTGACATCTAAATGGGCGGAGCCGCATCTTCCTTCCATAGACTACTGAATAACCAAAAAGTATATAAACCACACCCGTTGATAGATTAGTTTCGTTTTTGCGAGTTATTTACGCGTCTCCATTCAGTGATGCAGGTGCTCTTTTCTACAGTCGGATTCTTCTGTTGCGGCCACAAAACATAATCCTGAGTTGTAAGTTGTTTGATTATGCAATACTAGATATTTATAATACGTAGCTATTTGTCAATCTTTAAACACTTGTATTTAGAAAAAAGTGTTATTGGTTGTTTTTGCCATTTATATGTAACGTCAGCAGCTTGTTTTCAGAAACAGACAGAATACAGCAAACATTGTTCCTGTTCTGGCTCCTTTGAGCTCATATAGTGTGACTTTGTATATTATAATATTGACACTGTACTTGACCTCAGAAGTGTTGGTGACCCGTCGGCGCGAAGACTAAAGAATTATATGTAACGTCAGCAGCTTCTAGTTTGTAGTCTATTTCCCCCTTGACATCATATAGTGTGAATATGTATATTATAATAACCACACATTATGATCTCAGAGGAGTTTGTGACCCGTTGGCGCGAAGACTAAAGATTTATATGTAACGTCAGCAGCTTCTGGTTTTTAGTCTATTTCTCCCTTGAGATCATATAGTGTGAGTATGTATATTGTAATATGAACATTTATACTGACCTCAGTGGAGTTTATGACCCGTCGACGCGAAGACTAAAGATTTATATTTAACGTCAGCACCTTCTCGTTCTTACTCTGTTTCTTTCTTGGGATCATATACTGTGAATATGTATATTATAATATTAACAGTCATTGTGATCTCAGAGCACTTTATGATCCGTTGGCGCGAAGATGAAAGATTTCGAAGTCCCGGAGAAAAGAAGCTCTCAACATACTCATCGCTGGAAAGTATTTCGTTATTGATCTTGTTTTGTATTGATGACTTCATTTTCATTTTCCTTTTTGTGTGCCATCAGTGACACTGTGTATATTGTAAGAGTGTGATATTTCCACACAGCAGGAATTGGAGATTTTTCGCCGCCAGGAGTAAACCATCTGAATTACAGTTTACTGACCTTTATAACTTACTTGATCAGATATTTTTACAGTGACAATATTTTGGGAAATTGCAGTTTAAAAAAATTGTTTCCATAGATTCTTTCTTACTGAATACCTTTGATAAACCCTACATTTCTGAATGTTTTTTTACTATTTCTATTTTTGTCTGTTGCGGTTCCTATTCACTTTCTCCCTATAGAATATATACGACCAGTAGTGTATATTATTATTAGGGCTCCCGGTTTTCCGTTTAAACGGATTTTTACATATAATACAGACGGAAAACAAGTTTTCCTTTGTCTGTATTTATATGTAAAAACGGGAAAATACTAGCACATTTTGTGGCGCTGCTGTGCTCCAGCAGAGACTTGCAAAACAGGATGGTAAGGTGTTATCAGTATTAACAACAAAGCCTCGTTAGCAAGTGAATGGTCTTTTAAAGACCTGTGAAGTACTCGGGTGCGGCTGGCAGCTCAAAAACTGTGTGTGTGCCCGGGAAGCTGTCTCAGCCCGGGCTGACACACACGATTGCTAAGTTGAAATGTTAACTAAAGTTGTCAAACAGGTTGATTTAATAACGTGCTACATGTTGTAAAGTGGATTTTTTGTTTAACACACCTACATGGGCCTATTCACAAAGGCAAATTCAGGTATAAATCACTCCTAAAGCTATGTTCACGATGTAATTTACCATACTTAAGCCAGACAGAAATTCAGAAAGTGGTTCCTAGCAGGTGTTTTCCCATTTATTTCTATGTGCGAAGAGCTCTACCAACAGTGTAGAGCTTGGAACAGGGTGGAAATGTGGGTCTTCTAAAGTGTGATTAGCCTTGAAGTATATGAACGCCAACGCCAATGGATACAGGTGTTTGACAGCATTCACAAACAACTCCCTTCCCCTTTCCCGCCTAGAAAAGATCGCATTTCCCTCCAGAAGGGCTTGAGCAAATCCCTTTTCAGAACGAAAAAGGGAATTGATCACCCTCATTTTTGGTGGTCGTTTAGAGAAAGGAGGTTATCCATGTGGAAAAATATTTTCTCTGTGGAGGAAAAAAAGATTGCGCTTGTACAGGGTACTATTTCCCATGTGCAAAGTTCTCCACTATGCAGAACTCTGCAAAATAGGAATAGGACCCTACGCGAATGTCACACGACCTTTCCAGAAATACACAAAGAAACTTGCACCTAAATCGCCTCTTGGACATAGTTGTAAATCTCCAAGCTTAGATGTACTGCTATCTTTTTAAACTGGGCCCTACATACCTTAGCAAACCAGAAGACAACCAGTAAATGTGAAAAAGTCGTGAACTGTGCAGGCAGTGTTTGCACATTAAAGGAAACGGTGCAAGGATTTATAAAGTCCCAGGCAAATACGTATCATTCCGCACTCCCGACAAAAGGGTAATATTTATAGTCCCCAGCTGTGACATTGTTTCCTATGCTGCCTCCTGCTGGTGGCACCGTACCTTAACTCGCTTCAAGAAAGTGCCTGCACTTAAGTAATTTTTACTGGGTTCCAGCTTTGTATCATATATGTTAAATTATTAAATGAAAAACACACTCCACGTAAAAATATTATTTCTGGATCATGCGTTAACCCTTCAATAATTAGGACAATCCACAAACACTTGTCTTAAAGGGGTCTAAAATCTTTTGTAAAAAGTAAGAAAAAATAAATGGAGGGGCTTAAAGTTTTTGCTTAGAAGCCCACCCCTGGTGCCGATTTATACTCTACTGTGAACAGAGTTCAGTGAAACCTGTACTGTTAAAATGGGGTTTCTTTTTTCTCTTAGTGCATCCCTTGCCCCTGTGTGTCTGGCAATAATTGAGGTCAGGATCTCAAGCTGACAATGGCAAAAACCAAAATATTAATAACCATGGAATTATAAGGAAACAGTAAAGTGCAAGCCACTCTCACTGTGCAATCTGTGTCAGTTAGGGTATGGAAAATCCCGATATTTTTCCCAATTCAAAAATGATAACATAAAGTTGAGAAAGCAGTGTTGGGCACAGACAGACATGCTTTTTCAGGCAGCATATTACTCTTGTCTAGTGCATAATTTGAATTGAGTTGCTTCCAGGTGTTTATAGTGGGGCACAATTGGGTTGTATCTGAAGGCAGTGTGAGGTTCTCTCAGTGGGGCAGTATGGTGTTCAGTGTGGGAGAGGATGTGGCACTCTGTGCCGATGACAGAAACTGCAAGGCTCTGAGACAAATGGCTTTTGATAGCACTTTTAGTCGTATTTGGGACATTCTGCGAATGGCAAAGTTTTCAGATGAATGTATTGTGTTGACCAATAACAAACGAGTGCATGTGTGCATTGTCAATTTAAATAAATGTGGAAAAATACTAGCTGCAGCGTCGTCTTTTACTTGTGGGAAAAATAAATGTGGATAAATACAGATAAAATGCCCAAAAAATAAATATGGATAAATACAGACGGAAATGGCAAAAAAATAAATACCATAAAACCGGGAGCCCTAATTATTATACTACTATCCTATATATTCTTAAAGGAGTACGTGATCTAAGCACTACGACCGAACTTTCCCGAATTCTACAATAATAGAAATTATAAAAAATGATAAAGCGTACATTTCTATTTAATATAAAGTGATTTGTGTTTAACTGTTTTTTACTTGTTATTGTTCTTGTGACCTGAGATGATGTAGTGCAGGAGTGTTTCTTGTAGCACTTCTTTTCTACTTTATCTAAAAGTAACTCATGCCCTCTTATATTATCAAGAATATGGGGCAACACTTTTACAAACTATAGCAGAAAAACAAGGGATGGTGTGCCCACGCTTAAGGGATATTTTATGAATTACGTTTTTATTTGTCACCCCTTTGATATATACAGCTTCAGTTTCCGAACAAAGTATATTTGTAATTGCTTAATAAAAACTATTTCAAACCTAGACTGAAATTTTTGCTGCGCAACCACAGCTCCTCGTTAGAAAAGTAAACACCACATTATAACTAAACTGTGCTCCTGGGAAGTATCCCACCCGCAAACTTAATAAAAAGAAGACCGCAACACACTTTGTTATTTTCCCGCCGTGATTTGTACACCCCACACCAATTATATAAATGGCCCTTAAAATATATAAAAAACTATTTTTACCTTCACAATCCCCTCTCCACCACCTTGTGACCACTGTACAGAGTTAATAGTGTTCCTACCCTCCCCGCTACTACTTTCTTTTCCCGTACTCCATTGAAGTGCGTCACAAAATGGTTCACAACAGTGAACCGTTCCCAGCCAATAATGAGCAAACTTGTACTAGGAACAGTTTAGCCAATAAAATGTTCATGGTGTTCCGCAGAGGGGGAGGGAATAGCTGGCAACACTTGTACTTTCAATGGTTCGCAGCCAATGAACATTAAGCTTGGGAAGGTCCTGCTTGGAACACGTCAGCCAATCAGACGTCCCTGCTACTCCGCGGACGGGGAGGAAATGGCTGGCAACACTTCTAATTTCAATGGTTCGCAGCCAATGAACATTAAGCTTGGGAAGGTCCTGCTTGGAACACGTCAGCCAATCAGATGTCCCTGCTACTCCGCGGACGGGGAGGAAATGGCTGGCAACACTTATACTTTCAATGGTTCGCAGCCAATGAACATTAAGCTTGGGAAGGTCCTGCTTCGAACACGTCAGCCAATCAGATGTCTCTGCTACCCCGCGGACGGGGAGGAAATGGCTGGCAACACTTATACTTTCAATGGTTCGCAGCCAATGAACATTAAGCTTGGGAAGGTCCTGCTTGGAACACGTCAGCCAATCAGATGTCCCTGCTACTCCGCGGACGGGGAGGAAATGGCTGGCAACACTTCTACTTTCAATGGTTCACAGCCAATGAACATTGAGCTCGTTGTTGGAACACCTCAGCCAATTAAACGTTAATTTTGTTCCAGACACACGAACAGAACACGCCCTCCCACATAATATTAATTTTCGTGTAAGAAAGTGACACTGTCCGTGATAAAAGTGAACACCGCATTATAAATAAATATTACTGCGCATTATATTAAAGGAAGGCTGCAATACGGTGCATTGTTATTTTCCCGACGGGATTTCCAGAGCCTATGCAACCTTGCCGCAATACCGTGCACCGTTGTTCTGCGGACGTGATTTCCACGTCTGCGGACGTGATTTCCACGGCCTACGCAACATTCAAACTCCCTGCCTCTGCACCGTACAGACTGCTTAAACTAAGACCACAGTGTTCCTACTATACCCTCCTATACAATTTTTCTCTTTTGTTTCGCCCTTCGCCTTTCAAGTCAGTCACAAAATGGCTGCCAACACTTCCTAGTTTCAACAGTTCGCAACCAATGAGCAGCACGCTCGTGCTCGTAACACCTCAGCCAATCAGATGTCAGAATTCTCAAATATCGATATCTGTAAATTTAGATATTTCTCTAAAACTACTGAACGGACTTAACCCATTTAAACAAAAGCGTGCTTTCTGGACCAAGACCTTTCTCCCTGCCAAATTTGGCGTAATTCCGTTCAGCAGTTTGACCTGTAGCCTTGTCTAAAGTTTCCTATGGAAATTGCATGGAGAAAACACGTTTTGGGACCCCCCTTTTTTCTCAGCCCCCCCTTCACGAATCACCCCCAAACTTTTAGGATAGGAGCTCACCTGAAAAGAGGAACTTTTTGGAAAGTTTCGTAAAGATTCGGCAAACGACGCCAAAGTTATAAGCACATCAAAAAATGCTTTTCCTATGGAAACTAGGTTCTAACTATAACTACCTACTGGCGACCGCCAGTAGGTATAATATATATAAATATAAAATATATATATATATATATATATATATATATATATATATATATATATATATATATATATATATATATATATATATATATATATATATATATATATATATATATATATATATATATATATAATACCAACGACGGCTCCTCCGCTATGATGGAGGAGCATCGCCCCACCTGCCAGCATGGCCCTTTTAAGCAGTGATTGCCGCAGAATTAATGAGCTGTAATTAATTAAATGTAAACACTGACAAAGCTGAGGTATGAGTGCTAAGGATGGATACCTCCTTATGGCCAACAGAACATGGCATAGTGCCTATGCCGGTAGCTCCAGTCCAAAACTACAGGGAGTATTTGACTACAGTCTTTCTCCTTAAATGCAGGTTAATAAATTGATCTTGGCTTTACTCCTATATCGAAAGGTCTTGCCCAAAATGTTTCCCATCCTCCGTATCCATTGTCTTAAAACAGTGATCCAGGAAATACCAAGACTGTGGTAATTCTCTTTATTTTCGCCCCTTGACAGCCGAACTCCAAACCATTCAAAATCGCCTGCCAGGCATATTAAGGGTCTCCAGTGCTGAGAGCACAATTCCAGACATTTCAACGACTTACACTTACTTCCTGTGGCCAAAAGATTGCTCTTCAAATGTTTTCTTCTTTGTCACCATGTTACCACAAGTCTAGGGCTGCTTTTTTACAAGCATGTTCGCACTGATCTGTCCCAGTCACCCCAGGATTGTCGCACCTGATCTGTTTTTTTCACTCTCTGTCCCGGCAAATTTCCGTAGGTTTAGGGTACGGCCCGGATTTCATAGAGGGTAGTCTGAACACGGAGGGAGGCAAGTTTTCATGTGTGCCAATGAAGGATTAGTAAGCAACCCTTATCATGAAGCAATTTAATTAACATCAACTTTGCATTTAATTATCCTTAGTGCCTAGCTGCCCTGTGTTTTCTATGTTGATGGACGCTCTCAATTAAATCATTCTGTGCCCACCATCAACGCAAATTTGTTGTCCTATGTTTCCCAAATGTTTGGTTTTCAAAATCTGGTTACTTCTTCTGTAACACTAATTCTTTTTCAGAAGTTCTACCTCGAGCACTGGGATGCACTTTGGGGCTACCTTAGGGACCTTTATCGTTTACGTCATTTTAAAAATGTATTTCTATTAATTTTCCATTTGCAAACCACTAACAGTGACGTTAGACATATTTAGCAGGGAATATTGTCCAACTGTGCACACTGAAGTTTTTTCTACTTCACAGCCATATAATTCTGAATTTTTCTCATACCTTTCCCTCTTTCTTTGTCTTTTATGTTTCATAATCCTACGCACTAGTCACCGTCTACGCGCCATTAATACCATTAAGTCTCCTCCCCGCCCTTGCTCCTCTTGTTACATACCTCAGTCTCAGGTATTCCAATACTTATACAGCTGCGCCCGCATCTACCCATCCAAGAGTTCTCCCTGAAGTCCTGCCATTTGGTGTCACCATGTCTGCATCTGCATGTCAGCCTTTAATTTACTAGAGTTGTAGACCCTGGCTGATTCCCCTTTCCACTCTCTGTTATGTTGTGTGGGAGTCTAGTGTCCTGGAGATCCATCGGTCTGTGGAGCAATTCTGCTCCACCTGCCAGGTCCTTTGTGTAAAGAGCCTCCTGGGCCATTCGCCCAGGCCGTGACGTGGGCACGCACCTTTAGGCCGGGCGCGGCATAGAGTATAAATAAATGGGTGTGAAGTCGCTTGAGGCTTCCACCAAAACGAATAGCAGAGTGTGGGTGTTCGTGTGCATGCTATGCAATTACAGGGGCCTAGTCTGTCACCACAACACTCGGCGAGACCGGGCTGCCATCCATAGAGGGGCAGAACAACTGGGGATGAGGCGAAGCACACCCACCATGCTCTCCCTGCCGTCCCTAAGAGGCGGGGCTCATCTGAGTGACTGTCACAGCGGCGTCTGCATCACTGCTCCCTGAGGCCGAGGCAGCGGCCGGCTGTATTGTCTCCTATGTGGGAGTGCTCTAATCAGTTGCGGCTGGTGACATTTGAAAGTGGTGAGGCGTAAAAGTTTGGTATGGCTTTTATGTAGTGAGCGACGCAAGCAAGCTTAATAGACAAACACGGGGTCCAGGCTGGGTCCTCTTCCAGAGAAACAATTGAAAAAAGAATGGTAAATGGTGCATTTTAAAGCAAATTAATTTAGTGATAAAACAAGGCTTATAAAGCAGGGGGAACGTATAGTCTTGAAATATTAAACACATTAAAAACGTCCCTATATCTTACTGCATTAATATGTTCAACAGTTACTGTAATGTGCAAATTGTACAACCTGACAACTTCAGCTTTTTAAAGTGTGGGCTTGCCCAGGGTCTTGCACTGCATGCAGCATCAACTTTGGGAGACAATGCTCTAACCAGGCTTTGGGAAAGACCCACTGCTGCTGACTGCAATCAGTCATATAGAAATATGTGCAGACATGTGTTTAAGTGTGATGAAAAAGTCGGGGGCTCTCTAAAAGGAAACGTAAATACATTTCTGTGATTCCCATAGTGTGCCATCCGACCGGTATTTTGGTTACTCTCTGAGATGTTATCGCATCCAGATATATAACACAACTGACATACACTTAAAACCTTTCAGTACGATTGGCTTTGACAATGGTTGTTAGCTGTTTAGGATAAATGAGTAAGAACAAGGATTTGTTATAAATAATTAACCTTTAAAATGTTTCAATTCTGAAATTTCAATAGTATTGAGGCCTGTGGACAGAGTTTTGGCCTTCAGTTATGTGCGCTTTATGTTAGATATGTATGCCCTTTTTCTCTGCACATCTCCATCTTCGACCAACTCTCTTTCCTCTTCAGCACCCTCTTTTCACTCTTCCCCAAATGCACTTCCTTGCATCTCCCAAACTTCACCACTTCCAAACATACGCTGCACTCACTCACATTTAAGAAGTTTATTTGCTTTTGCCCTGTAAATATTTGCCATTTCTACACCCCTTTCTCACACATTTCCACAGAATTTGAATTCCAACTGGAATACAGGAACATTGTTCTGTGTCAAAGAGGCCAACCCACTGACAGTCACTTTGCTTTGAATTCAGAGTCAGAGCTCTCAATCAAAGCCCCTCATAAACACCTGCACACCTCAAAGTATGCACGGAAAAAAATACAGAGGGAAACACAACATGATTAAATAGCTAACTCTTGAGGGAGGCAAGATTAAGTAAAACAGTGAAATAAGAGAGTAACCAAATCGCTGACACACAGTGCCTTAACGTTTTTAACACTCATTGTTCGTAAATCAATCCATGTTTTTGGCATTATTGTTGTTAAGGGCATGAAGATAGGCCCAGTTTTAATGTCGTACAATTGTCTACAGTAAGCATACATCTCTCACTTTGTGCTTTACATCTCTCGCTTTGTGCTTTACATCTCTCGCTTTGCACTTGACTCGGATATTTGGATCAACTTCACAAGGGAACAAGAACCCTGACCTACTCGTCTTTTGGATCCATTTCACAGGGGAACAAATACAGCATCTCCACTTTAATGGGGCTAGCGACGTGCAGCCAGAGCCTGGGGTGTCACAATGGAAGAGGTTAACGTGGCGATGGGTCTTGCACTGTTTCTGCCTGCACTCTGGCTGTTCTGTGCGTGCAAGGGAAGCCTTCTCTGCTGATGACTTTTATGTGGTAGGTATCTCTTATGTGTGTATGTGTGCATCTTGACTGCTGTTCTCTGCACTACAAGTGTCTTCTCCATGTGAATGAGTGACCACTGCTACTGCACAGGATGCATGCATTTTTGCATAGGGGAGGCCGTGCTGCTGTATGTCTTGTAGGTTTTCTGAGTGTGTATGAAGGAAGCTTGCATTATCTATCATACGTTGCGGTTTATCCTGGTGATTCCAAGATTTTTAGGTCGAAATGGAGGCGCAGTTTACTGTGCTGCAATTCAACATATTTTCCTCATTGCGGACTTGTTTTTCCTTTCTACGTTGCCTTGAGAGAATTTGCATGGGATTGCATTAGCTTTCCACAACATGAAGTTGGAAGTCAGGAGAAAACACAGTATGCGCCGTACTTCCATTTTACTTCCGCACGCGAATGAGGGCCATAACGGAAAATAGCATATGTTAATTAAAACATTTTTCAGGCTGCTCTTGCTTGCCGCAAGTTTCTGCTTCTTAACGTTGACCACTACCTGCACTACATATATAATGTGTAATGGATTCGCTTATAACTGGGAAACAAGTGTGGAGCCCCGTAGCATACATATAACATTCAACCACCGGCTCCCACGTTTTTTTTTTTTACCACATAATCAAGCTCTTTACATGCAAATTACAGGCTGTATAATTTCTAACACTTACCATTACGAGAACAATGTACCAAAACACACATGCTTCCATCCACTCATAATTGTGACGAATGGGAAAGGGTGGGATCTATGCCTGTGAATGACGGACGTCTGGAATCACGCAGGGATGGAAACTCCGATGCCCGGAACCATGACGCTAAAAGTGTCACTGGCCGACAGTGGATGCTGCCATACACTACAATGGCAATGAAGGTTTTAGAACAGTAAGCCCTGCATCATGCATCACAGTTCAGAAAGTTGATTTACTGCCTGGCTTCCGTCTCCTGCTTCAGAGTGAGGTGGGGCAGGCAGCCTGGGACAGAAGTCCAGACTTACATACATTGATTTGTTTAGATTGTAATCGATCGATTTCATATTTGTACAGGAATGTGTAGGAATTTCGGGGGGTGGCGCAGCCCCAGAGCCCTAATGGAGAAACCACCCCTGGCTCCCATTGTGCCACATTCCAGGCGCCCACTAATTTTGCAATGGCCACCAAAATTCAGCAGTGAAGAGCCCAGTGCCTGAGGCTCTACGTGTAGAAGAGCTTCTGCTCTGGACAACTCCATCTCCTGGCTGAGCTGCAGCCCTTGGACTCCTACCAAGAACTGTTCCCTCTCTGCCATGGGTAGTCCCTGCTAACATCACAGAGGCCACCAGTTTCTGGTCCAGTTCACCGCCTGCTGGACCTCCCTGTGATGATCTTCCTTGAGGGGCTCAAAACTTCCTCTCCACCTGGCCCCTCCCCGGAGTGTGCCCTGGCTCCATGCTTTGGCGGCTGGCACACGGGGGTTACCAGGCCTGGACATCAGTTTGCTGGTGACTGCTGGTATTCCGGTCATGAGCCTTGCTTATCCCCTGGTGTAGTGGACCTGCATCCTCATGGCTGATAACCAACGGTTGGCACCGGGGGCTCAACACCCACCGACTACCAGCCCAACTGTCCACATGGCTCTACCAGTCCTGCAGCCATTCAGCAAACTGATCGACCCAGCCCGGTGGTGCCATGATGGAAGGTATGAGTCAGCAGACTCAACAACTACTTTTTAACCGTGCACAAGATTGAGCGCACGGTGAAAAGGTCCCTATTACTCCACTTCAGAGGTGAGCAGATATACCTCCTGTTCCAGAGCCTCCTAAATACGGGAGATGATCAAGACTACGATGCTGCTGTGGCGGCCCTGAATGCCCACTTTGACCCCCAGTTTAACTCCGACTGTGGACACTTCAAGCTGTGACAGCCTCGCCAGCGGGAAGATGAATCAATGTGTTCCATTTGTGCCTCAGGGCCCTGACGAGTAACTGTGTAGACGATGACCAACACAATGAAGTCCGTGCGCTGCTCATCCAGGGGTGCCACTCTGCTGTACTATGCCATCTCATTCTTCGCCCGCTGAGGATCAAGCTGGAGGACATTTTGATCCTCGCCCGCTTTCATGAACTGTCCAACAGTCAGGCGGAGGCAATGGAGAACGCGCTGGCCCAGCATCCCATCACCCGGTTGGTGAGCAAGGCCCCAAAAGTCAAGTAAGAGGTGGTAGATGCGGTTTTCTGGTGACAGCCGCGACCTCAGGCTCAGTGTAGGAAGCCAGCTCTGTATATACTATACCAAAAAGAGGTATCGTGTGCACAGAGTCCAGGGAGTCTCCAAAGGTATGGCAGAGGTTAATGTAGATAATACATTACTCTCAATTTAGTGGTAGCTGGGCTGAGCAGTTAGGCTTATCAGAGGGTAGTGTGAATGCATTTGTTGTACACACTTATACAAGACAGGAACACACACTCAATGACTATCTCCAGAACAATGTTTTGTAAGAATATTTCGTTACTTTTATTTTAGGAACCAAGTTGAAGTCAGTTATAGGCAGATAATACTTTCAAAACAGCAGTAGAAATACTTAATGGTCTTGGAAATACTTTGGTATTGTCAATCCGAAACAGTAACATTTATTACTTACACAAGATAGACAGTTGTATGCCATAGATAAAAATGCAATGCAATCCTAAGGAAGGAAAACGGGGTTATGCATCAGCAGGTAAGTACACAACTTACTTTTCCAGTCTTTGGGGGTATTAGACCTGCCCTGGGCAAGTGTCAGTTTAAGGCAGGCACTGCATCGCCAGCGGCACTGGGGCCGCAGAGTTCGCCAAGCTCAAGGCTAGTCAATGGAGACTGGGGGCACCCGAAGAGGTGCAGAGTTCAGTATCTATGCTGCAGCGGTCGATATTGGCAATGATGTTTGCTCTAGCGGTCAGCGTGGAGCAATGGGGATGAATGGGAGTCAGTAGGCCTCCAACGCCGGTACCATCGTGGTCATCATCAGTGAGTCACTTTTGGTTGTAGGAAGGCACCACCAGCCCAGCAGTCGCGGTCACCTGTGGGGATGGAGATGCGCAGGGGATGGAGGAGTTCTGTCGATGTTGGGTTGTCTCGGAGAGACCGTCATCCAGCTGCAGTGCTTTCTTCTGGCAGGGAAGAGTCGCGTCGACACAAGTGTTGGTCCTCTCCCGCTGAGGTCTTGGGGTTCTTTTTGTAGTAGTGAGTCACGTCTACACAAGTGTCGGTCCTCAACTACTGCGTTTCTTGTACTGGCGGATGCAGGGGACTAGGGCCTTTAGCCCATGGCACGTTCTTGGAGATTGGATGAAGGCTGAAAGGTCTCCTGGGTTTCTTGGAGGCCTAGCAGGGTTTCTGGAAGGACAGCAGGTCCAGTTGTCGAACCAGCAACAGGTAGCAGGGTTCTTGCCGGGTTCTGTCAGCAGCGGTTCAGTTCCTGGTCCGGCAGCGGTTTTCTTCCTTGATCCGTCGAATCTGAGGAACAAGGTTCAGGGGAGCCCTTAAATGCTAAATTTAAGGGCGTCACTGAGGTCAGGTGGCAGTAGCCAATGGCTACTGTCCCATAAGGTGACTACACCCTTTGGGTGTCCCTTCCCTTTGTGGAGAGGGGCACATCCCTGTTCCTATTGGGTCTAATTCTCCAAATCAAGATAGAGAATTTCTAAGAGAGGGGTTCACCTCAGCTCCTGGCGATCCTAGGGGTGTGCCAGACTGAGGTGGACACTCCTACTCTGCTTACTAATTTTTCCGCCTGTCCTGGCGTCAAAAGTAGGGCCTGGGTACGGGGTTGGGCACCTCCACTAGTTGGGGCTGCACAAATCAGCACATCACAAAGTCAGAGCCTTTGAGGCTCACCGCTAAGTGTTGCTGTTCCTGTCAGGGCGAGGTGTTAAGCACATCCACCCAGAGTAGGCTTTGTTCCTGACCTCCTAGAGCATAAAGACTCTCTCCCGATGAGGTCAGAAACCTGTCTGGTGGTGGCTGGCTGGCGGGGACGAGTCAGCCAATACACTAGTAGTTGGTCATTTTTCAGAGGGCATTTCCAAGATGGCCTCTGAGTGCATTTTATAATAAATCCAACACTGGCATCAGTGTGGGTTTATTATGCTGAGAAGTTTGGTACCAAACTTCCTAGTTTTTAGGAAAGCCATCATGGAGCTGTGAAGTTCGTAATGACAAACACCCAGCCCATGTACTCAAAATGGCTTCTCTTCACTTACAATGGCTGTGAATGGCGCAGACAATGAAGGGGCATGTTGCTCATGCAGCTATGCCCTCACCTATGGTATGGTGCAAAAATGCTTTTAGGGCTGTAAGGCCTGCTAGAGAGGTGACTTAACCATGCCACAGGCAGTGTTGGTGGGCATGGCACACAGGTAAGTGTGCCATGTCGACTCTTCAGTTTGGTCTGCACCAAAACACGTAGGCTGAAATGACAGTGTGTGGGTGTTAAGGCGAGGGGTCTCTGAGGGTGGCATAATACATGCTGCAGCTATCAGAGGCCCTCTCTGGTCACAAGGCCCTTGGTACCAGGGGTATCTTTTACAAGGGACATACAGGTGGCCCAGATGTGTGCCAAGTGTGAAAACAAGGTACAGTTTTGTGAAAGAACACGGGTGCTGCGGCCTGGTTAGCAGGGTTCCAGCACACACTCGGTCAAGTTGGCATCAGGTACCTGCCAAAAAGTTAGAGGGTAACCATGCAAAACGAGGCCCTTTCCTACACTAAGAAACCGCTTTTACCAGCACCTGACAACTGCAACAATTGTGGCCATGATCAAACACACTACCAACACGTACCCAGCCCACGGCTGCTCGTACTCTGAATATGATAAGTTTCCAACTTCGCCAGGGTCTGCCGCAGTGGGGGCAGGGAGGAGGAGGACTGTGACACATTCTAAAACCACGTCCGCCCTGCGACAGCTTTTGCTGGCTGAAAGCCGGGTGACACCCGCCGCTCCACACGCTGCATGGCAGATGAGGACCTGGTGAGCAATGACGAAGAAGCATTCATGATCTTATATGCTGGGGCTGTGCGGAAGAATGAACGTCCCCCGCCAATGTGCAATATCATCATCACAGGGTGTAAAGTCAGTGCTCTAATAGACACTAGGGCATCACTTAATGTAATGGACTGGCATCAATACAGGTCGAAGACACCGCCGCCATTGCCATCTCCTAGATTGGTGAAGATATAAGCCTATGGAGGGCAGAAGCCGATTGCACTGACGGGCGCTTTCCCAGTAGAAGTGACCAATGGGGAGGTCCAGTTTCTGTATTTTGTATCCATGTCACCAAAGAAGGTAGCGGCACCCTACTAGGCTGCCAGTCGGTGGTACAGCTGGAGTTAGTGTTCTTTGCTAGGGGCATCCATGAGGCACAAACTCACAACATCCTGAAGGACTTCCTGCAGCTGTTCCAAGGCTTCGGGTGGCTCAAGGGCCCCAAAGTTAAGCTCCACATTGATCAGACTGCCAAACCAATCACCCTGCAGCACAGGAAAGTACCATTCCACCTCTGCCCACTGGTGGAAGCTGAACTAAACAAGTTGGAGCAACAAGGAGTTATCAAGAAAGTGTCAAGGCCTACCCCGCGGGTCTCTCCTCTGATAGTCGTACCCAAATCAAAACAGCCAGGGACCATCAGGTTGTTGTGTTGAAATGAGGTTGCCCAACAAGGTGATCTTGCTGGAGCACCATATAAAGCCCACCATGGGCAACATCATCGCTGACCTCAATGGCGCCTGCTGGTTCCCGAAACTTGACCACGATGATGGGTATCGCCAGCTGCAGCTGGACCCGGACAGCAGATACATCACAACCTTCTCCACACACATGGGCCTGCGGAGGTATAGGCACCTCAACTCTGGTACCTTGTCGGCAGCAGAGATTTTTCAAAATGCCACCCACGAGGTGCTCTCCAGGCAAGAGGGCGTCCTCAACATAAGCGATGACATCCTCAGCTACTCCATGACCTTTGCAGAGCATCACACCCAGCTCTGTGTGACCCTCCAGAAACTGGACGAACTTGGACTGGCCCTCCACAAACGGAAATGCTCCTTTTTAGAGTCCACTATTGAATTCTTCAGATATGTTCTCTCGAGTGAAGGGCTGCGAGTGGATCCCTCCAAAGCGGACGCTATCCAGAAAGCCCCAGACCTCAGACGCCAACGGAGGTGAGGAGCTTCTTTGGTTTGGCGACATACTGCTGGAGGTTACTGCCGAACCTCGCAACCATTTCCGAGCCACTTAGGGCATTAACGAAAGCAGAGTCGGTGCGGACGTAGTCTGAACGGGCTGAGAAGGCTTTTGAGGAAGTAAAGAAAGCGCTGCTCAGAGATGCCACCATGTCCTATTTTGACCGATGATGTCCCACATGATGGATGCCAGTCCCATAGGCCTAGGAGTGGTACTTACACAAGAGCGGGCCCCAGGAGAGTGGTTGCCAATTGCATATGCTAGTTGGGCATTAACGGCGACCAAGACCAGGTACAACCAAATTGAACGAGAAGCCTCGCTGTCCGGTGAGGGTGTAAACACTTTCATATATACCTGTGTGGAGGAAGATTCCAGGTTGTGAATGACCACAAGCCATTAGAGTCTCTGTTTGCGTGCACGTCAAAGAACCCACCCCCGCAAATTGAGGACAGGTGGGCAGTGCAGCTGCAACCTTATGACTTCACAGTGATTTATTGACCCGGTAACCCAGAGGATTATCTCCCCAGACATCCCTCATCCGAACAGACAGTCAAGGCCTGGGACACCGACACGGCCGAAGGCTTTGTTAACATGGCCCTGAGAGCCGCCTGCCCAAAAGCCCTGTCTATTGAATAGATCAAAGAGGCAGCAGCCAGAGTAGCTGCCTGCAAAAGGTAACACAATCATAGAGGGAGCCCTGATGTCCCAGCTCTGGAGGGTGAAGGATGACCTCAGCATCAACGCTTATGGTGTCATCATGCAGGGGTGATGCCTCGCCGTACCCCGAATGCTCTGGGAAGAACAGTAGACCTGGCTCATAAAGACCAACAAAGTAACAGCAAAAATGGAAGCCAGGCTCCACGAAAAGGTGTGTTTCCCTGGCATGGACACAATGGTGGAGGAAAAGGTCAGGGCATGTCACCCATGCCAGATTTACTGGCTCTCCACCAGCCCCAGCCTGGATCCAGATGGACAAAGCCAGCACCGCTCCATGGATTACGCTAAGCATGGACTTTGGTAGGTTGCCAGATGGGCGGCGATCGCCTCTACCGCTGTCCCTGCCCTCAAGCACGTACTTAAAAAGGTCTTCACCACCCTTGGATTACTCCACACCATCATGATGGACAATGAACCCACGTTGCAAAGCCAAGACTTCATAGAATATTTTCAGTCCCTATGGGCGACCCATCAAAGAATAATACCCCAGTGGCCCTAAGCCAACAGAGAAGCTCAATGATTTATATGAACCTTGAACAAAACCCTCCGGATTGGAGTGTCCCAGTAGGAAGAACTAGAATGTTGCTTGCACCAATTTCTAAGAAACTACTGCAACACTCTGCATTGCACTACATCCCAGTTGCTCCTGGCTTTGCTGTTCGGGTGGCCAGTAAGAGGCAGCATACCAAGCAGGCCTGGTTGGAGACCCGAGTCCATGGACAATGATACGATGCAAGCTAAAAGAGAAACCGCTAATGACTGAGCTAGCAAAGCCAAGAAGGCTTTGGGTCCTCTGCCGCAAGTGGGGGACACAGGGATGCTAATAGACCAAGGAAGTTCAGAATCCCCGATGAGAGAGGACAATGGCGAGTCACGGAATGGAAAGGTACCATGGTCACTGCAGCAAGAGGGCAAGAAGTGGTCACACATAACACCTCCTGGTTCAAGCGAGTTCCACCCACAAATGAACCAACAGTCCCCAGTGACGTGCAGGAGGAGGAAGAGATGGCTGGTGGCATAGGGACGAGTTAATTGATTGATCACTTGGACCTGTGGCTGCTGTGTCCTTACGAGTGAGGGATGATGATCCCTAGGGGACGGAAGGAGATGCTTGTTCCCAAATATCGTGACTGATGGGCAGGCTCACAGTGAAACCGGAGGGAGGGGGCATGCCGCCAGCCATCGTTATCACCTGTGGCCCAGTCCTCGGTATAACACCCAACTCCATGATTTTGTACTGCAGTATTGCCCTGGACAAGAGAGAGTCCCCCACCCTGTTTCTTGTTGTTTTAATTTGTTTTATTCGTTACTACTGTATGGTTGTGTCAGGCTCATTGTAGTGGTGGTCATATCTGCCCACTAACGTGGGGAGGGATGTAGAGAGTCACCCAGGCCGTTTGCCCAGGTGGTGACATGAGTACACACCTCTCAGCTGGGCATCACTGAGAGATTTGCGAGCGTGGAAATCTCTTAAAAATGTTATAAACAGCTCACCTTGAAACTTGCTAAGAGAATCTCCACTTTTCACGCCAATTTCTTCTTCAGGTCCATGAATCTTCGCCACTGTGTTAGAATAGAGCACAACCCAAATACATTTCTAAATTAATCATCAACTTATAGCATTTAATGTTCAGTCAATGATGAGAGGTTTGGTGAAGCTTTAAAAGTTTTATTTTCTCATTAAGAGGTTATGCTGTATTTTTTTGTCTTTTAGTTAGGTGAGTAAAATAAGTCTGTTTACAGAAATATCAAGAAAAATTTGGTTAGAATTAGCATGCAAAATAACAGCGTGTTCCATAAAGAAATTAATCCTCATCTTAATCTAACAGATCTAACTTATCCTAGCCAGAACCCATAAAGAGTTCCTTTGGAAAACAGCAAGAGAAAATTTGGAGCAACAGGGTAATAGCTATGAGAAGTCAAACTCCTCATAAAGTGTAGTTCTGGAAACTCAGCTGAATTCCCTAACAGCTGCAGTAGCAACCGTTAACAGGTGGAAGGAAATATTCACAACAGTAGCTATGATCATCATGGAGAAAATCTCCAAAAAGGCATCAGAATAACAGAAAATCACTGTTAGCGGTAGCTCACAGCAATTTTGGGCAACATTAGCACAGTTAAGTGCTAGAGGGCATGGCAGGGGGAAGATGTGCATAGAATGCATTGTCTCTCTAACTAGGAACACATATTATATAGAAAAGCACAAACATGTTGAAAACTCTGAATGTTGGATCATCTCTAGCCAATAGGAAAGGATCTTCCGATGGTCCGTCATCTTCTCTCTTGTTTCCCACGGTAAACATCCATATCGACATGTGGTTATTTGAATGTTGCTACAGCGTATTTCAAAAAGATACATCCAGGAAGGTTTCCATGAGAACTTTTGCAAGCCTACTCTGTTAGCTTATACAGAAAGGAGCTCACAATCACTAAGTTCTTCACAAGCAAAGTGCTTTATAATAGGTGTTTTTAGCATCACAGTTCAAAGAAAGTCCATAGGGAGTCCTTGCATATTTCCAATTCGTTATTTTATTTCATAAATCCATTGTTTTCATTAGAAAAACATCACAAAAACATCCAGCCGACGCGTTTCGTCCAATAAGGACATCATCAAGGCTCCGTATTCCACATAGAACGCATGTTCTGTAATGCCAATTTCGGCTTAGATCACAGGCCCCGTGTTAAGGTCCTTATCTGTAGTCGTATGCGTTCTCTCCCGACGCGTCTCAGTCCCCGGCCGGTTCGATAATTCCCGGCGGCAGTTAATCCAAAATTTGGTCTATTACAGTGGTGAACTAATGCCTTAGGATCTCTCACTCTAAAAATCCACTGCTGGACCTCCTGGTATCACTTTATATTGAATGTCCTCACCTTTTACACTGACAATGAGAGTGGGATATTTCCCTCATGACCTACGTCTGTAGCTTGTAGAGTTCACTGTGGGTTACAACTGTCACTCTGCATGTTAAATGTCTACAAGAAGTTTCTCCTAGATTTCATTGGACATAAGACCTTCTATACTCATATATAGAAAACACCCAGCCCTTCTGTAGACCACTGTTGATACCTGACTGTGCAACAACTTGGTTTAGTATATGTCCAACGCTGAGCCTGTATAAGAAATAGTTGCCTCCAAATACATTTTCAAATGACCAGTTCAGTCTTTGGTTGTGTTATCACCTAGCCACCACTGCACATCTTAGAACCCTCCCCAACTTCTTCAATCAAGGTGTGACTTTAGTGAACAAGAACCTTGGCATTATTTTTCTTGGATTGCAGACCATAGGCCCTCAAATAGATTGTTTGTCAAAAGTTACATTTTGTACACAAATAAGTATCTGCTCCCTTTGAAGCATAATTAATTCATTAGGGGTCGTGATGTGTTAGTAAAAAGTTAGGCACTGTCTACAGTCCTAAATATGTTTCCAGTGTGTATTTATAAAAAGCAGGACGAAGACCTCACCAACTAAGATAGCTTCAGTATCGGGCCCCTCCTCATCGTGTCTGTGATGGGCTCCACCCCGAGTCCTTCAAGGTTGTTGTTTTTTATTTATTTTATTACCTGTCAGATCTCAGGCCCTGCAGGGGATCCGTGCCATTGAGTAGGAGTGATCTGTATAATCTCTATATCCCTTACCCCCCGGTAGGGCGAGGCTATAGTGGGTTGAAATCTGATATCTCCTCTAAGGTTGCTCTGTATTTGTTGAGCACTTGTATGATTTGGAGGTAGCTTTAAAATTTTGATTTATGTATTCTGAATTCTTGAATCAAGACCTCAAATGACTTAATAAGATCTTGCTCCTACACATCTCTCGGTCTGGAGATACTTATCAAATCCCAGGGGTGGAAGGCAGGTAGATTCACCACTCGTTTGAGCCAGGTACCAAGCCATGGGGAAGTCTGAGCTGTGAGCTTGCACAAGCTTTTAATGTGGGATAAGGCCACATGCAAGTGGCCTCTATAGAGTAAGGTGAGACTCCTAAATTTCTCAATCACCTGAACTCCATTCTCCATGCAGAGTCTACCTATCCCCAAATAATAATTAACTTACTGGTACCATCTGTGCTGCACAATAATATAACTTTAGGTCAGGGACCCCCAAGCTTCCCTACTACATAGTAACTGTACTTTTGACGTACAAAACCTTGAGCCCACCCAGAGAAAATTTGTGACTAGAGATTGTAATAGAAAAGCTGACCCACAACCCAGGTGTGGTCATCTCAGGGGCGGACTGGCTTTAGGGACTAGAAACCCGTTGGCTACTTGCTCCCACACCCCTAACTCCCTAAATCTAGGATTTAAGGGACACCTCTGACACCGGAACCTCAGTTCTGAACAGCCTGCAAAGAGGACAGAAGGAGAGCCCTGTGTCTGTGACAACAGGACTTGCACGAAGCAAAAACTGGTAGTAGTGATGAACAACTGAGCATTCTGGAAAGGCAAACATTCATGGATGAATCAAGCATCTTTTTCGTTTGACAATGATATTAACATTTTCAGAGGTATAGTCTGTTTAACTTCCCCTAGAAACATATGTGAATGGCTCCAACAATCTGTTCTTGAGGAATCATGAGTGAGTTGGTTGGTGGTTGTAGCTCGACTATAGTCATCATAATAAAATAGAGAGACTGCTTTATTGTTCTTCGCATAGGGTCTGAAGGTGAATTCAAAGTCAGATTCTGCAAAAAGAGTCCATCTTAATAGTCTAGGAGATAAGGCTCAGACACAATGTCAGAATTGCAGATTACAATGATTAGTGAAAATAATCACTGGAAATCTGACTCCCAAGCAGTAGTGTCTCCATTCTTTAAATGCTAAGTGACTAGCCAGTAACTCTTTCTTTGGAATAGTGTAATTTTGTTCAGCCTGCAAACTTTTTGTGACAAATGCGCTACTTGATGCAATTGTCC
This sequence comes from Calotriton arnoldi, assembly GCA_963921515.1. Classification (NCBI taxonomy): domain Eukaryota; kingdom Metazoa; phylum Chordata; class Amphibia; order Caudata; family Salamandridae; genus Calotriton; species Calotriton arnoldi. The sequence continues at coordinate 3,521,700 of CAWUFW010000718.1, forward strand.
TGAATCATCATTTATTTGCAATAAGATAGCTCCCATGGTGGTATCTGAGGCATCAGCCTCTACTATGATCAGGATGTGCTTGTATCAGGATGTGCCAATACTGGAGCTGAGGTGAACGCTTGTTTTATGTCCTGAAAGCTTGTTCAGATTCTCTGGTCAATTAGAATTTGACACTTTTTTTAATCAATTTAGTGACTTTGGCAGTCTTGGCCGAAAAGTGGTCCATAAAATGTCAGTAAAAGTTCACAAACCCCTAAAAACATTTGATGCCCTTGATATGTTTGGGTCATGGCCAATTAAGAATTGCTTGAGTTTTGTATTGTGCCATGGTTAATCCTTGTGGGGTCAGAATAAAACCTAGAAACTCGACACTGGTGGTATGAAACTTGCACTTAGTTTAGAGAACAACCCATGTGGACACAAGGTGGGCAGAATATTTTTGGCATGATGTATTCTGCATAAGAGTTTGAATAAATCCAAATAGCATCAATATAGATGATGACAAATTTGTCCAGATATTCATATAACACATCATTGACAAAAATGTGAATAGCTGTAGAAGCATTGTGTAAGCAAAACGGCATTACGCAGTACTCAAGCAAACCATATTTGGTAATAAATGCAGTCCACTAGTCTCCAGCTCTTATTTTAACCAAATGTTAAACTCAACTTGGAGGTCTAACTTTGTATAAATGGGGGCAGATCTCAATTGGTCTAGAAGAAAAGGAATGAGTGGAAGAGAATAAAATTTTTATAGTAATGTTGTTTAATACTCAATAATCAATGCAAGTTCCAAATTCCCCATTGGCCTTGGAACAAAAAAGAGTGCGTAGCAGCTGGTGACTTAGTTGGTCAAGTGAATCCATTATTTTGGTATCTGTCAAGATGTTTGCATAGGTGCTTATTTTGCTTTCAGTTAGGACATAAATGTGGCTGTAGGATGTTTTAGCCCTGGGAATTAGATCTATTTAGTAGTCATAACTGTGATGCAACAGCAGAGTTTCTACACTTTGCTTACTGAATACATCCCTAAAGGACTGGTTTTCCTCAGGTAGTTCTATGGCTTGTTCTACTGCTGTTGCTATTAGATGTGGAACATTTTCTCCTGGGCTTGCATGATGAGGTGAAACAACTTTCATTGCACCATGTGGCAAAAAGCTTAAACTGCTGTTGAACAATCTATGGTAGGATTATGCACAGTAAGCCATGGCATTTCAAGGATAATTTGATAATTTTAAGTTGCAAGGTATAATTGAGATTGAATTGTATATATTCCCAGTGTTGACGATGAACAGTCTCACAGCACAGATGGACTTGGCTCATTTGGTTAGAGACTGACCGGGAGATCAAAATGGTTGTAGCCAGTGCTTGTCCTTTTCTTGTCAGTTTCTGAGGATAATTGTTGTTTGTGCACGAGAGATGCTGCTGATTGTCTCTTGAGTGATTTAGTTTCCTATTGATTTATTGTTTACTACTTTTGAACTAGGATTGGCTATCTTCGGTCATATTGTACATTTCTTAACAGAGAAGCCATTCTTGCCACAGTATGAGCACTGTCCATTCTTTCTTGTGGATTCCTTATCTTCATTTGAATGTTGTCTCCAAACATTACCAATATCCATAGGTTCTGTTACATCTGATGCAGTTGATCTCTTTTCTTAGGTTTATAATCTCTTTATTGAATGTTAAACACATTTATGCAGCATAAACCAAACATCTTGGATCTACTGATGCACATCAGGACAAATGCTTATTTAAGAGTGAAACCAAAAACACAGAACAACTCCCCCCCACCCCCCCCAACTAAACCCCTCTCCCTTGTCCCCCTTCCCTGCCCTTGATCTCTTTTCTTCAAGCCTAAGTATTCCTTGAGATCAGGTTTTGATTTATCTCCTCTGCATTGAGCTAGGCAACGATCCAATTGTGGGGTCAGACTAGTGAAATTGGAACAGGAAGTTGCTGAGGGGCAGTTTTAGCCAGCACATCTTTAAGCTTTTCTTTTAACCCTTGATAGCACAGTGCTGCTCTTTTTTCCTCAGGCTAATTGGTTTAGGAAACTAAGCAATTGAATTGCCTCAAGAATAAAACAAGGTTCTTGCTACCTTGTTTCAGTTCCAATAATACTTGATCAGCAGACATGGTAACTGAACTTCTATCAAATACCTTTTCAAATTCTTCCTTAAATCTGTGCCCATTATACAAAACAGAATAGTCACTGTTTACCAGATGATCTACCCATGTTGCTGCATCTCTTCTCAGATAGGAAATTGAGAAGGCCACCTTTGACTGGGAGTTAGAAAAGGCCAAAGGTTTAACGATAAAGTGCAATGGCAGATGTGTCAGGAATATATGAACCTTGGTTAGGTCTCCTAGAAACCTTTATGGTGGGGCTAAAGGAACAGGGTACTGACAGGATAGAGGGCATGCTTGCAGTACTGGTAGTTAAATCTGGCATCACCCTGCTTGTTCCCCCAGATCTGGGGCTTGGCAATGTTTGGCACTTCAACTAGGCTACCTAACTAGCAAGTACAGTGGTTCCTAGCCGAGTTGTTGTTAACTCTTTTTTTACATATTTGTCATCATCCTACACAAATCTTCCATTGAGGCTCTCTTAGTGATACTCTATTGGGCTTTTTTATTCTTCCAGGATCCGGGTCCTCAACGGCCCACCTTCTGGTAGCACCAACTCTGCACTGAAAATAACAGAGGTACAGGGTAGCGCAACAAGAGGAAGGGATTTAGGGAAGGGACTGCGGGGATGGAGATCTGGAACAAGACGAGGCAACAGCAGTGAGCACCCTTTTCAATGACAATATTCTATAATTCTAATATCAAACAGGAAGGGTCACAATTATTACCTACAGGAGGAAAAGCTGTTATATTAAATACTACTGTTACAGTCTTTGTTTTCCTTCTCAAGGCGGCCTACAAGTCATTGGCAAATACTTCTCTGCAACTCAAGTCTTACTGAGAAAATGTATTTCTGAACTTGGTTACGATTGCTTAGTTGACCCCACTAGCAATCAACAGTATTCTCCTACCACTTAGATTAAGATCTATTTCAGTTTTTAAACTCTGGTGACACAAAACTGTGAATTTTCTATGACTTTCATAACCTCTCCACAGGCCCTTAAATAAAGATCAACTTGTTCTTTTTCTTTCAGATGTCTCAATTGTTAAATGCACCTCTCATTTAGAAACATAAGTAGTGCTCTTCCTTAACTAGAACTTTGACTTTGTCTTTAGACCTTTGTGACTGTTATGACTTTTGCAGCAACTTACTGTTGCTCCGATTCCCCTGCCAGCAGATAACCCCCTGTGGAAGCCTAAGTGGGCGGTGCTTGTTAAAACTAGAATGGTAGCCCATGTTCCTCTCAACCTCTTCAACAATAAGCAGCATGATCGAGGTGTGGCAGACGTTTAGGCTCTTGTCTGCAAGTTTGAGGATGCAAGTTCCTTGCTGCTCGTGATAATATCACCATAATTGGGCCTTATTTTCGAAGACAACCATAGAAACACTATGCACTACACTCTTCAAGAATGTAGGCATGGTTTAGATAAATTATTGGCAGAACAAATTTACCATGAGTCTGAGGTTTTTTCGCTTATCCTGCTTGGACATTGTGGAGCAGATTTACAAGCCCCTTGCGACACATTTGCGCCACCGTTGCGTCACTTCTGTGACACAGCGGCATCGTAAACAATGCGCCAAATTGCGACATATTTTCAACGTGACACATCTAGGGAGATGCGTCACGTTGTAAAGCCCTGCGCTACATTATACCTGCGTCAGGTATAATGTATGCAGGGTGGGCGTTCCATCGCAAGAAAGCCTCGTAAAAGTGTCGCAGTGAAATCTACAAGATTTCACTGAGTCACTTTTACGACGCCGCTGCGTCAAAACCTTACGCCTGCTCTAAGCAGGCATAAGGAGTGACGCAGCACAATAAGTATGGGCCACCCCTGAGCATTGCTGGAGTTGCGTCGTGCTTGCGACACGACCCCAGCAATGTGCTGCCCTTACGACAGAAGATGCGACACGCATCTGTCTATCCTTGCGCCACAGTGAGCCGCATTGTAAATGCGACGCATCCGTGGTGGCGCAAGGGTATTTTTGCGTGTCGCATCTTTTTTTTAAAAAAGCTTTATTTGTAAGTTTTAGCAAATACAGACAGCGACATATCACCAAAAGGAAGAGCAAGATTATAAGTATGAAACAAAGTGCGCACTTTCTAACCAATGCTACAAAGCTTATCACCCTGCTAGAGCATACCGGAATGCCCATTTGGGCGCGCTTTAGTCCATAGAGTCCAACCTGTCTCCCATCAGTCGGTGCTCAGCCCGAGCAAGTGCAGTCGCCATCGAACAGTAGGGATACAACTGAGCATCCAGTAAGGAGGAGGAACAAGGGGGGAGGGAAGGGGGAAATGGGGGAAACCTCTCTGGCAGTACCGAAAAAAAGCTGTTGGAACGCAGGTGTAAGAGGGGGACCCCCCCCATCGGACACACATCGCATCTCATTCTCAACTACCCCTCCACGGCAGGGGCCTGAGATTGATCATTGCGCTGCTCTTGTAAAAACCTTCGCAGTGGTTCCCATATATCCAGGGGCTGTGCTTGCGTGGGCATCAAGTCCCAGAACTCAGACAGTTGTGTGTGGCAGAACGCTGCGTCTTTCAGCCAGTCATCTCTACGCGGCCTGCGCCTGCGGCCCCAGCATATCGCCACACGTCTCTTCACCAGCAGCAACATCATGGCAACAAGTCGTCTGACGCCTTTAGGTGAATTTTTTACATAGCCAAGCAGGGCAATCAACGGGGTACGCTCCATTCTGTGTTCCAACATTATATCTAAAACATCAATCACACGCCCCCAGAAATTTGCAACCTCCCACACTCCCATGCAAGGTGCATGACTGAGGCCTCAGGCGCCCCACAACGCGCCTCCACACTCAGCCCCGCCCTGCACAACCACACCGGGGTTCTATAGAGTCTGTGGAGAAATTTGAAGTGAACTAATCTAAGTCTATAGTTGGGCGACATATCCCTGGATTGCGTGCAGCAATAGGTCCACACACCCGCCTCAAACGGCGTGCCCAAGCACTCCTCCCAAGCGGCCAGGGGCACACGCACAGGGTAGTCCTGCTGCAGACGTGTTATAAGTTTACGGGGTGAGGGATTTGACAGAAATGCTTCCAAGACATGGAACGTTGGTGGCGCCACCGGGAATGAGGCGAATCTCGCCCGTATGGCAGCCCGCAACTGATAATAGGTCATCCTGTCCAGGAGTCCCGTATGCTCATCTCCCAAAGCGGCGTCCAGGCCTATAAATACCCCATCTGGAAATGCCCAACCCATCGTATGCACCTGTAGCTTGCGCAACCGCCGACAGACTCCCGCCTCCCCCGCGAAGGGCAGCTCCGGGTGTCCCGTCAACAGCACTGAGGGTGCAAACAGGGAGTCCAAACCCGCCCGCCGGCCGAGCATCTGCCATGCCCACACCGTGCTGCCAATCGTGTCTATCCCAACCCGCGGGCGGCTCTGCAATCAGAACATCACCATATGCAGTGGAGTCGGGTCTGCCAGGTCGCACTCAAGGGCCCCATGCGCCAGGAACGGCATCGGAAAAGTCCAGTGAAACGCGAATTGCGTCTGAGCGCAGGAGTGATACAATTCCATATCCGGCGCCCCCAGGCCTCCCTGCTCAAACAGGAGCGTGAGAGTTTCCCAGGTGGCCCGTGGCTGCCCACCCGCCCACGCCAGGGAAATCAAATTGGAGCGGAGTCGCTTCTTAAATTCAACCATGAGAGGAAGGGGGAGATTAACGAAGGTGTAAAGGAACTTGGGCAGTATCACCATCTTCGCGATGGCAAGACGCCCTGTTAGCGAAAGAGGAAACGCCCTCCAGCGGGGTAGCCGGCTCTCAACTCAAGCCACTCCATAAGTCTGCCATAGTTGTATGCCACAGCTCCTCATGGTCCCTGCTAATCCAGATTCCCAAGTATTTCACGGGAGAGTCAGCCCATTTTAGTGGGAATTCTGACTGAAATGCAACCATTACTGCTGTAAGTGGGAAGATCATAGATTTCCCCCAGTTTATGGTGATGCCCGAGAGGCCGCGAAACCTAATGATCTCCCGTATGAGGGGATCAAGATTATCCGCGGGGTAATGGACGTAGAGAGTCACAACGTCCGCATACATTGATTCAAGGACCACCCAGGGCGTGAAATCGAGTCCTCTCCACGCTTGGAACTGTCGCAACTGGGCCGCCAGCGGCTCCATCGCGACAGCATAGAGGAGGGGTGACAACGGGCACCCTTGTCTGGTGCCCCGGGCAACTCCAACCGGGGGGGAGACGACTCCATTGATCCGCAGCCTAGCAGAGGGGGAGGTGTAGAGCAAAGCTATCTTTTTGAGGAACGCAGGACTCATGCCGATTCGGGCGAGCAACGAGAATAGATAAGGCCACTCCAGCGTATCAAACGCTTTGGTTGTGTCGAGGAACACCGCAGCCGCAGGGAGGGCAGGATTAACCCCCTGCATTACAGCGAAGAGGGTGCGGAGATTGTGGGCAGTGCTCCTACCCGGGACGAAACCGCATTGATCGGGCCGGAGGATCGTGGGGAGCAAGGGAAGCAGACACGAGGCGAGAAGTTTAGCGAGAATTTTATTATCAATATTAATCATTGATAGAGGCCTGTAGGAGTCGCACAATAGCGGGTCCTTATCTGGTTTGAGTATGGTCATGATGAGCGCCTCGCGAAGGGAGGGGGGGAGGACGCACTGTTCCAATGAGTCCTCGTACATGTTAAGAAGATGGGGCGCGAGCAGCGGCGCAAACTCCTTATAAAAGGCTGAGGTGAGCCCGTCCAGCCCCGGAGCTTTGTCCCCAGGCATAGCACCAATAACACCGATCACCTCCTCTACGGAAAATGGTTCGTCTAAGTACCTGCGATGGGCGTCACTGAGCCAGACCAGCTCAATCGAATCGAAGAAGGAAAGTAGATCCGAAGGTACCCCCGGCTGGTGTGAGGCATATAACGAGGTATAAAATGCCATCATTTCGGCCTGAACCGCTTCCTGCCCAACCACTAACTCATACTCGCCCGTGCGCAACTCGCTGATGTATTCGTTTGCCCACAGCTTCCGAAGCAGTCCTGCAAGGGTCTTACCGACTCTATCACCCTCACCATATTGACGAGCTCGCGCCTCCTTCCCTAGATAATGTGTCTCCCTTAGTGTAGCCTCCTCGAATTCTTCCATCTTTGACTTGAGCTGCGCAAGGATAGAGAGTCGATTAGTATCAAAGTATTCCTGCTCCAGCAGCCGTATCTCGCTTTCAAGGCGCCTTAAGTCCCCTCGAAGAGTGCGAAGGACATCGGCCTGTTTAGCGATGCATTTACCCCTAATGACTGTTTTAAATGCTTCCCATAACGTGGATGGTGAGCAAACACAAAGAACCAACGGCGGACTCCAGTGGCCGCACCTCTTAGCTGTGTTCCCTTAGTAGTTCACTCTCATGTAATGAGAGTTGGTGTGCACAATCAGCTCCTGCACCCGCCGTTGAGGGATGCACACTGCTGGGCAGATACAAAGTACTTTGTGAACAATAGAGCGGTGCACTCCCGGATACGTATGTATCAATAATCAAGACTGGTCGGTAACTTTATGAGAAAGTCGTTCTTTATTTCAAAAATCCATCAAATTGTGCACAGCCTCAGCCAACGCGTTTCGTTCAAAAGAATGAACTTCGTCAGGGCTGAAAGAGGTGTAACATAAATAACGTAAATACACATATATACAAACATCGGTGCAAAGAGACAATTCTCCAAACTATTTTTGACTAACGCACAGAACACAACACTAGCGACATGATAAAAACATCCACATGGGACACATGATATTATTTAAAAACAACACATAACCAACGATGAGTGAAACATGAACAGTCCCTAATAGAAAGACACACAGAGCACATTATATTGTTAAAAAACACATACCATTTAAACGAATAAGACATCCACAAAACAAAGTAAATCAGAAAACCCTATGAGACTAGAAACAATCACAATCACCGTTGTGTCTATACACATATATGTACATTGGAATATCATTGATAGGGCCTGATTTGCTCAATGGCCCCTCGTTTATGTTAGAGAAATGTTGCTTTGAGTGGTAGCTATTTTCCTATACACTACTATTCAAACTTGTACCAGGAGTGTGGAAAAAATGCTTAAAGGGATTATAAAGTAGTGGTGGAGGTAAGGGAAGGGACAATCTAGCAGGCAAATGTTCACTTACAAAAGATGGGCAGTCCGAATTGTGCATATGATTAGTGGTCATTGCTAACTAAATGCATCACGGGTTTAGGATTCTGATCAAGCGCAAGGGAAGGGGGTGGCAGGTAAACGGGGATGGGGTTGTGGGGTCTAGGATGCTTGTTTCCGGTCCAGGGAAGACATGGCTTGGCAGTTCGGGCTGGACTGTTCCCATGAGGCACAGGGTCAGACTGATTTGCATATGGCCATGTCTGAACTGGGGTGGTGGAGTGAGCTAAAGAATGATGATGGATTAAACCCAGATCAGTTGACTGGGGGTGAGTGTTTGATTGGCTCAAACGTTCCGTCCATCATCCCCTTTTGTATCGCTTTGTTCGCCCTAAGTTGGCGGGGGTATGCCCAGACGTGGGTCCCTTGCTCACTTTGCCACTGGATTCAAGCAAGCCTGGCTGATGACGGCTGGAATGCCAGAAACCGGTCCTAGGATGCTTGTTTCCGGTCCAGGGAAGACATGGCTTGGCAGTTCGGGCTGGACTGTTCCCATGAGGCACAGGGTCAGACTGATTTGCATATGGCCATGTCTGAACTGGGGTGGTGGAGTGAGCTAAAGAATGATGATGGATTAAACCCAGATCAGTTGACTGGGGGTGAGTGTTTGATTGGCTCAAACGTTCCGTCCATCATCCCCTTTTGTATCGCTTTGTTCGCCCTAAGTTGGCGGGGGTATGCCCAGACGTGGGTCCCTTGCTCACTTTGCCACTGGATTCAAGCAAGCCTGGCTGATGACGGCTGGAATGCCAGAAACCGGTCCTAGGATGCTTGTTTCCAGTCCAGGGAAGACATGGCTTGGCAGTTCGGGCTGGACTGTTCCCATGAGGCACAGGGTCAGACTGATTTGCATATGGCCATGTCTGAACTGGGGTGGTGGAGTGAGCTAAAGAATGATGATGGATTAATCCCAGATCAGTTGACTGGGGGTGAGTGTTTGATTGGCTCAAACGTTCCGTCCATCATCCCCTTTTGTATCGCTTTGTTCGCCCCTAAGTTGGCGGGGGTATGCCCAGACGTGGGTCCCTTGCTCACTTTGCCACTGGATTCAAGCAAGCCTGGCTGATGATGGCTGGAATGCCAGAAACCGGTCCTAGGATGCTTGTTTCCGGTCCAGGGAAGACATGGCTTGGCAGTTCGGGCTGGACTGTTCCCATGAGGCACAGGGTCAGACTGATTTGCATATGGCCATGTCTGAACTGGGGTGGTGGAGTGAGCTAAAGAATGATGATGGATTAAACCCAGATCAGTTGACTGGGGGTGAGTGTTTGATTGGCTCAAACGTTCCGTCCATCATCCCTTTTTGTATCGCTTTGTTCGCCCTAAGTTGGCGGGGTATGCCCAGACGTGGGTCCCTTGCTCACTTTGCCACTGGATTCAAGCAAGCCTGGCTGATGACGGCTGGAATGCCAGAAACCGGTCCTAGGATGCTTGTTTCCGGTCCAGGGAAGACATGGCTTGGCAGTTCGGGCTGGACTGTTCCCATGAGGCACAGGGTCAGACTGATTTGCATATGGCCATGTCTGAACTGGGGTGGTGGAGTGAGCTAAAGAATGATGATGGATTAAACCCAGATCAGTTGACTGGGGGTGAGTGTTTGATTGGCTCAAACGTTCCGTCCATCATCCCCTTTTGTATCGCTTTGTTCGCCCTAAGTTGGCGGGGGTATGCCCAGACGTGGGTCCCTTGCTCACTTTGCCACTGGATTCAAGCAAGCCTGGCTGATGACGGCTGGAATGCCAGAAACCGGTCCTACGATGCTTGTTTCCGGTCCAGGGAAGACATGGCTTGGCAGTTCGGGCTGGACTGTTCCCATGAGGCACAGGGTCAGACTGATTTGCATATGGCCATGTCTGAACTGGGGTGGTGGAGTGAGCTAAAGAATGATGATGGATTAAACCCAGATCAGTTGACTGGGGGTGAGTGTTTGATTGGCTCAAACGTTCCGTCCATCATCCCCTTTTGTATCGCTTTGTTCGCCCTAAGTTGGCGGGGGTATGCCCAGACGTGGGTCCCTTGCTCACTTTGCCACTGGATTCAAGCAAGCCTGGCTGATGACGGCTGGAATGCCAGAAACCGGTCCTAGGATGCTTGTTTCCGGTCCAGGGAAGACATGGCTTGGCAGTTCGGGCTGGACTGTTCCCATGAGGCACAGGGTCAGACTGATTTGCATATGGCCATGTCTGAACTGGGGTGGTGGAGTGAGCTAAAGAATGATGATGGATTAAACCCAGATCAGTTGACTGGGGGTGAGTGTTTGATTGGCTCAAACGCTCCGTCCATCATCCCCTTTTGTATCGCTTTGTTCGCCCTAAGTTGGCGGGGGTATGCCCAGACGTGGGTCCCTTGCTCACTTTGCCACTGGATTCAAGCAAGCCTGGCTGATGACGGCTGGAATGCCAGAAACCGGTCCTAGGATGCTTGTTTCCGGTCCAGGGAAGACATGGCTTGGCAGTTCGGGCTGGACTGTTCCCATGAGGCACAGGGTCAGACTGATTTGCATATGGCCATGTCTGAACTGGGGTGGTGGAGTGAGCTAAAGAATGATGATGGATTAAACCCAGATCAGTTGACTGGGGGTGAGTGTTTGATTGGCGCAAACGTTCCGTCCATCATCCCCTTTTGTATCGCTTTGTTCGCCCTAAGTTGGCGGGGGTATGCCCAGACGTGGGTCCCTTGCTCACTTTGCCACTGGATTCAAGCAAGCCTGGCTGATGACGGCTGGAATGCCAGAAACCGGTCCTAGGATGCTTGTTTCCGGTCCAGGGAAGACATGGCTTGGCAGTTCGGGCTGGACTGTTCCAATGAGGCACAGGGTCAGACTGATTTGCATATGGCCATGTCTGAACTGGGGTGGTGGAGTGAGCTAAAGAATGATGATGGATTAAACCCAGATCAGTTGACTGGGGGTGAGTGTTTGATTGGCTCAAACGTTCCGTCCCATCATCCCCTTTTGTATCGCTTTGTTCGCCCTAAGTTGGCGGGGGTATGCCCAGACGTGGGTCCCTTGCTCACTTTGCCACTGGATTCAAGCAAGCCTGGCTGATGACGGCTGGAATGCCAGAAACCGGTCCTAGGATGCTTGTTTCCGGTCCAGGGAAGACATGGCTTGGCAGTTCGGGCTGGACTGTTCCCATGAGGCACAGGGTCAGACTGATTTGCATATGGCCATGTCTGAACTGGGGTGGTGGAGTGAGCTAAAGAATGATGATGGATTAAACCCAGATCAGTTGACTGGGGGTGAGTGTTTGATTGGCTCAAACGTTCCATCCATCATCCCCTTTTGTATCGCTTTGTTCGCCCTAAGTTGGCGGGGGTATGCCCAGACGTGGGTCCCTTGTTCACTTTGCCACTGGATTCAAGCAAGCCTGGCTGATGACGGCTGGAATGCCAGAAACCGGTCCTAGGATGCTTGTTTCCGGTCCAGGGAAGACATGGCTTGGCAGTTCGGGCTGGACTGTTCCCATGAGGCACAGGGTCAGACTGATTTGCATATGGCCATGTCTGAACTGGGGTGGTGGAGTGAGCTAAAGAATGATGATGGATTAAACCCAGATCAGTTGACTGGGGGTGAGTGTTTGATTGGCTCAAACGTTCCGTCCATCATCCCCTTTTGTATCGCTTTGTTCGCCCTAAGTTGGCGGGGGTATGCCCAGACGTGGGTCCCTTGCTCACTTTGCCACTGGATTCAAGCAAGCCTGGCTGATGACGGCTGGAATGCCAGAAACCGGTCCTAGGATGCTTGTTTCCGGTCCAGGGAAGACATGGCTTGGCAGTTCGGGCTGGACTGTTCCCATGAGGCACATGGTCAGACTGATTTGCATATGGCCATGTCTGAACTGGGGTGGTGGAGTGAGCTAAAGAATGATGATGGATTAAACCCAGATCAGTTGACTGGGGGTGAGTGTTTGATTGGCTCAAACGTTCCGTCCATCATCCCCTTTTGTATCGCTTTGTTCGCCCTAAGTTGGCGGGGGTATGCCCAGACGTGGGTCCCTTGCTCACTTTGCCACTGGATTCAAGCAAGCCTGGCTGATGACGGCTGGAATGCCAGAAACCGGTCCTAGGATGCTTGTTTCCGGTCCAGGGAAGACATGGCTTGGCAGTTCGGGCTGGACTGTTCCCATGAGGCACAGGGTCAGACTGATTTGCATATGGCCATGTCTGAACTGGGGTGGTGGAGTGAGCTAAAGAATGATGATGGATTAAACCCAGATCAGTTGACTGGGGGTGAGTGTTTGATTGGCTCAAACGTTCCGTCCATCATCCCCTTTGTATCGCTTTGTTCGCCCTAAGTTGGCGGGGGTATGCCCAGACGTGGGTCCCTTGCTCACTTTGCAACTGGATTCAAGCAAGCCTGGCTGATGACGGCTGGAATGCCAGAAACCGGTCCTAGGATGCTTGTTTCCGGTCCAGGGAAGACATGGCTTGGCAGTTCGGGCTGGACTGTTCCCATGAGGCACAGGGTCAGACTGATTTGCATATGGCCATGTCTGAACTGGGGTGGTGGAGTGAGCTAAAGAATGATGATGGATTAAACCCAGATCAGTTGACTGGGGGTGAGTGTTTGATTGGCTCAAACGTTCCGTCCATCATCCCCTTTTGTATCGCTTTGTTCGCCCCTAAGTTGGCGGGGGTATGCCCAGACGTGGGTCCCTTGCTCACTTTGCCACTGGATTCAAGCAAGCCTGGCTGATGACGGCTGGAATGCCAGAAACCGGTCCTAGAATGCTTGTTTCCGGTCCAGGGAAGACATGGCTTGGCAGTTCGGGCTGGACTGTTCCCATGAGGCACAGGGTCAGACTGATTTGCATATGGCCAAGTCTGAACTGGGGTGGTGGAGTGAGCTAAAGAATGATGATGGATTAAACCCAGATCAGTTGACTGGGGGTGAGTGTTTGATTGGCTCAAACGTTCCGTCCATCATCCCCTTTTGTATCGCTTTGTTCGCCCTAAGTTGGCGGGGGTATGCCCAGACGTGGGTCCCTTGCTCACTTTGCCACTGGATTCAAGCAAGCCTGGCTGATGACGGCTGGAATGCTAGAAACCGGTCCTAGGATGCTTGTTTCCGGTCCAGGGAAGACATGGCTTGGCAGTTTGGGCTGGACTGTTCCCATGAGGCACAGGGTCAGACTGATTTGCATATGGCCATGTCTGAACTGGGGTGGTGGAGTGAGCTAAAGAATGATGATGGATTAAACCCAGATCAGTTGACTGGGGGTGAGTGTTTGATTGGCTCAAACGTTCCGTCCATCATCCCCTTTTGTATCGCTTTGTTCGCCCTAAGTTGGCGGGGGTATGCCCAGACGTGGGTCCCTTGCTCACTTTGCCACTGGATTCAAGCAAGCCTGGCTGATGACGGCTGGAATGCCAGAAACCGGTCCTAGGATGCTTGTTTCCGGTCCAGGGAAGACATGGCTTGGCAGTTCGGGCTGGACTGTTCCCATGAGGCACAGGGTCAGACTGATTTGCATATGGCCATGTCTGAACTGGGGTGGTGGAGTGAGCTAAAGAATGATGATGGATTAAACCCAGATCAGTTGACTGGGGGTGAGTGTTTGATTGGCTCAAACGTTCCGTCCATCATCCCCTTTTGTATCGCTTTGTTCGCCCTAAGTTGGCGGGGGTATGCCCAGACGTGGGTCCCTTGCTCACTTTGCCACTGGATTCAAGCAAGCCTGGCTGATGACGGCTGGAATGCCAGAAACCGGTCCTAGGATGCTTGTTTCCGGTCCAGGGAAGACATGGCTTGGCAGTTCGGGCTGGACTGTTCCCATGAGGCACAGGGTCAGACTGATTTGCATATGGCCATGTCTGAACTGGGGTGGTGGAGTGAGCTAAAGAATGATGATGGATTAAACCCAGATCAGTTGACTGGGGGTGAGTGTTTGATTGGCTCAAACGTTCCGTCCATCATCCCCTTTTGTATCGCTTTGTTCGCCCTAAGTTGGCGGGGGTATGCCCAGACGTGGGTCCCTTGCTCACTTTGCCACTGGATTCAAGCAAGCCTGGCTGATGACGGCTGGAATGCCAGAAACCGGTCCTAGGATGCTTGTTTCCGGTCCAGGGAAGACATGGCTTGGCAGTTCGGGCTGGACTGTTCCCATGAGGCACAGGGTCAGACTGATTTGCATATGGCCATGTCTGAACTGGGGTGGTGGAGTGAGCTAAAGAATGATGATGGATTAAACCCAGATCAGTTGACTGGGGGTGAGTGTTTGATTGGCTCAAACGTTCCGTCCATCATCCCTTTTGTATCGCTTTGTTCGCCCTAAGTTGGCGGGGGTATGCCCAGACGTGGGTCCCTTGCTCACTTTGCCACTGGATTCAAGCAAGCCTGGCTGATGACGGCTGGAATGCCAGAAACCGGTCCTAGGATGCTTGTTTCCGGTCCAGGGAAGACATGGCTTGGCAGTTCGGGCTGGACTGTTCCCATGAGGCACAGGGTCAGACTGATTTGCATATGGCCATGTCTGAACTGGGGTGGTGGAGTGAGCTAAAGAATGATGATGGATTAAACCCAGATCAGTTGACTGGGGGTGAGTGTTTGATTGGCTCAAACGTTCCGTCCATCATCCCCTTTTGTATCGCTTTGTTCGCCCTAAGTTGGCGGGGTATGCCCAGACGTGGGTCCCTTGCTCACTTTGCCACTGGATTCAAGCAAGCCTGGCTGATGACGGCTGGAATGCCAGAAACCGGTCCTAGGATGCTTGTTTCCGGTCCAGGGAAGACATGGCTTGGCAGTTCGGGCTGGACTGTTCCCATGAGGCACAGGGTCAGACTGATTTGCATATGGCCATGTCTGAACTGGGGTGGTGGAGTGAGCTAAAGAATGATGATGGATTAAACCCAGATCAGTTGACTGGGGGTGAGTGTTTGATTGGCTCAAACGTTCCGTCCATCATCCCCTTTTGTATTGCTTTGTTCGCCTAAGTTGGCGGGGGTATGCCCAGACGTGGGTCCCTTGCTCACTTTGCCACTGGATTCAAGCAAGCCTGGCTGATGACGGCTGGAATGCCAGAAACCGGTCCTAGGATGCTTGTTTCCGGTCCAGGGAAGACATGGCTTGGCAGTTCGGGCTGGACTGTTCCCATGAGGCACAGGGTCAGACTGATTTGCATATGGCCATGTCTGAACTGGGGTGGTGGAGTGAGCTAAAGAATGATGATGGATTAAACCCAGATCAGTTGACTGGGGGTGAGTGTTTGATTGGCGCAAACGTTCCGTCCATCATCCCCTTTTGTATCGCTTTGTTCGCCCTAAGTTGGCGGGGGTATGCCCAGACGTGGGTCCCTTGCTCACTTTGCCACTGGATTCAAGCAAGCCTGGCTGATGACGGCTGGAATGCCAGAAACCGGTCCTAGGATGCTTGTTTCCGGTCCAGGGAAGACATGGCTTGGCAGTTCGGGCTGGACTGTTCCCATGAGGCACATGGTCAGACTGATTTGCATATGGCCATGTCTGAACTGGGGTGGTGGAGTGAGCTAAAGAATGATGATGGATTAAACCCAGATCAGTTGACTGGGGGTGAGTGTTTGATTGGCTCAAACGTTCCGTCCATCATCCCCTTTTGTATCGCTTTGTTCGCCCTAAGTTGGCGGGGGTATGCCCAGACGTGGGTCCCTTGCTCACTTTGCCACTGGATTCAAGCAAGCCTGGCTGATGACGGCTGGAATGCCAGAAACCGGTCCTAGGATGCTTGTTTCCGGTCCAGGGAAGACATGGCTTGGCAGTTCGGGCTGGACTGTTCCCATGAGGCACAGGGTCAGACTGATTTGCATATGGCCATGTCTGAACTGGGGTGGTGGAGTGAGCTAAAGAATGATGATGGATTAAACCCAGATCAGTTGACTGGGGGTGAGTGTTTGATTGGCTCAAGCGTTCCGTCCATCATCCCCTTTTGTATCACTTTGTTCGCCCTAAGTTGGCGGGGGTATGCCCAGACGTGGGTCCCTTGCTCACTTTGCCACTGGATTCAAGCAAGCCTGGCTGATGACGGCTGGAATGCCAGAAACCGGTCCTAGGATGCTTGTTTCCGGTCCAGGGAAGACATGGCTTGGCAGTTCGGGCTGGACTGTTCCCATGAGGCACAGGGTCAGACTGATTTGCATATGGCCATGTCTGAACTGGTGTGGTGGAGTGAGCTAAAGAATGATGATGGATTAAACCCAGATCAGTTGACTGGGGGTGAGTGTTTGATTGGCTCAAGCGTTCCGTCCATCATCCCCTTTTGTATCGCTTTGTTCGCCCTAAGTTGGCGGGGGTATGCCCAGACGTGGGTCCCTTGCTCACTTTGCCACTGGATTCAAGCAAGCCTGGCTGATGACGGCTGGAATGCCAGAAACCGGTCCTAGGATGCTTGTTTCCGGTCCAGGGAAGACATGGCTTGGCAGTTCGGGCTGGACTGTTCCCATGAGGCACAGGGTCAGACTGATTTGCATATGGCCATGTCTGAACTGGGGTGGTGGAGTGAGCTAAAGAATGATGATGGATTAAACCCAGATCAGTTGACTGGGGGTGAGTGTTTGATTGGCTCAAACGTTCCGTCCATCATCCCCTTTTGTATCGCTTTGTTCGCCCTAAGTTGGCGGGGGTATGGCCAGACGTGGGTCCCTTGCTCACTTTGCCACTGGATTCAAGCAAGCCTGGCTGATGACGGCTGGAATGCCAGAAACCGGTCCTAGGATGCTTGTTTCCGGTCCAGGGAAGACATGGCTTGGCAGTTCGGGCTGGACTGTTCCCATGAGGCACAGGGTCAGACTGATTTGCATATGGCCATGTCTGAACTGGGGTGGTGGAGTGAGCTAAAGAATGATGATGGATTAAACCCAGATCAGTTGACTGGGGGTGAGTGTTTGATTGGCTCAAACGTTCCGTCCATCATCCCCTTTTGTATCGCTTTGTTCGCCCTAAGTTGGCGGGGGTATGCCCAGACGTGGGTCCCTTGCTCACTTTGCCACTGGATTCAAGCAAGCCTGGCTGATGACGGCTGGAATGCCAGAAACCGGTCCTAGGATGCTTGTTTCCGGTCCAGGGAAGACATGGCTTGGCAGTTCGGGCTGGACTGTTCCCATGAGGCACAGGGTCAGACTGATTTGCATATGGCCATGTCTGAACTGGGGTGGTGGAGTGAGCTAAAGAATGATGATGGATTAAACCCAGATCAGTTGACTGGGGGTGAGTGTTTGATTGGCTCAAACGTTCCGTCCATCATCCCCTTTTGTATCGCTTTGTTCGCCCTAAGTTGGCGGGGGTATGCCCAGACGTGGGTCCCTTGCTCACTTTGCCACTGGATTCAAGCAAGCCTGGCTGATGACGGCTGGAATGCCAGAAACCGGTCCTAGGATGCTTGTTTCCGGTCCAGGGAAGACATGGCTTGGCAGTTCGGGCTGGACTGTTCCCATGAGGCACAGGGTCAGACTGATTTGCATATGGCCATGTCTGAACTGGGGTGGTGGAGTGAGCTAAAGAATGATGATGGATTAAACCCAGATCAGTTGACTGGGGGTGAGTGTTTGATTGGCTCAAACGTTCCGTCCATCATCCCCTTTTGTATTGCTTTGTTCGCCCTAAGTTGGCGGGGGTATGCCCAGACGTGGGTCCCTTGCTCACTTTGCCACTGGATTCAAGCAAGCCTGGCTGATGACGGCTGGAATGCCAGAAACCGGTCCTAGGATGCTTGTTTCCGGTCCAGGGAAGACATGGCTTGGCAGTTCGGGCTGGACTGTTCCCATGAGGCACAGGGTCAGACTGATTTGCATATGGCCATGTCTGAACTGGGGTGGTGGAGTGAGCTAAAGAATGATGATGGATTAAACCCAGATCAGTTGACTGGGGGTGAGTGTTTGATTGGCTCAAACGTTCCGTCCATCATCCCCTTTTGTATCGCTTTGTTCGCCCTAAGTTGGCGGGGTATGCCCAGACGTGGGTCCCTTGCTCACTTTGCCACTGGATTCAAGCAAGCCTGGCTGATGACGGCTGGAATGCCAGAAACCGGTCCTAGGATGCTTGTTTCCGGTCCAGGGAAGACATGGCTTGGCAGTTCGGGCTGGACTGTTCCCATGAGGCACAGGGTCAGACTGATTTGCATATGGCCATGTCTGAACTGGGGTGGTGGAGTGAGCTAAAGAATGATGATGGATTAAACCCAGATCAGTTGACTGGGGTGAGTGTTTGATTGGCTCAAACGTTCCGTCCATCATCCCCTTTTGTATCGCTTTGTTCGCCCTAAGTTGGCGGGGGTATGCCCAGACGTGGGTCCCTTGCTCACTTTGCCACTGGATTCAAGCAAGCCTGGCTGATGACGGCTGGAATGCCAGAAACCGGTCCTAGGATGCTTGTTTCCGGTCCAGGGAAGACATGGCTTGGCAGTTCGGGCTGGACTGTTCCCATGAGGCACAGGGTCAGACTGATTTGCATATGGCCATGTCTGAACTGGGGTGGTGGAGTGAGCTAAAGAATGATGATGGATTAAACCCAGATCAGTTGACTGGGGGTGAGTGTTTGATTGGCTCAAGCGTTCCGTCCATCATCCCCTTTTGTATCGCTTTGTTCGCCCTAAGTTGGCGGGGGCATGCCCAGACGTGGGTCCCTTGCTCACTTTGCCACTGGATTCAAGCAAGCCTGGCTGATGACGGCTGGAATGCCAGAAACCGGTCCTAGGATGCTTGTTTCCGGTCCAGGGAAGACATGGCTTGGCAGTTCGGGCTGGACTGTTCCCATGAGGCACAGGGTCAGACTGATTTGCATATGGCCATGTCTGAACTGGGGTGGTGGAGTGAGCTAAAGAATGATGATGGATTAAACCCAGATCAGTTGACTGGGGGTGAGTGTTTGATTGGCTCAAACGTTCCGTCCATCATCCCCTTTTGTATCGCTTTGTTCGCCCTAAGTTGGCGGGGGTATGCCCAGACGTGGGTCCCTTGCTCACTTTGCCACTGGATTCAAGCAAGCCTGGCTGATGACGGCTGGAATGCCAGAAACCCGGTCCTAGGATGCTTGTTTCCGGTCCAGGGAAGACATGGCTTGGCAGTTCGGGCTGGACTGTTCCCATGAGGCACAGGGTCAGACTGATTTGCATATGGCCATGTCTGAACTGGGGTGGTGGAGTGAGCTAAAGAATGATGATGGATTAAACCCAGATCAGTTGACTGGGGGTGAGTGTTTGATTGGCTCAAACGTTCCGTCCATCATCCCCTTTTGTATCGCCATATATGTGTATAGACACTACGGTGATTGTGATTGTTTCTAGTCTCATAGGGTTTTCTGATTTACTTTGTTTTGTGGATGTCTTATTCGTTTAAATGGTATGTGTTTTTTAACAATATAATGTGCTCTGTGTGTCTTTCTATTATGGACTGTTCATGTTTCACTCATCGTTGGTTATGTGTTGTTTTTAAATAATATCATGTGTCCCATGTGGATGTTTTTATCATGTCGCTAGTGTCGTGTTCTGTGCGTTAGTCAAAAATAGTTTGGAGAATTGTCTCTTTGTACAGATGTTTGTATATATGTGTATTTACGTTATTTATGTTACACCTCTTTCAGCCCTGACGAAGTTCATTCTTTTGAACGAAACACGTTGGCTGAGGCTTTGCACAATTTGATGGATTTTTGAAATAAAGAATGACTTTCTCATAAAGTTACCGACCAGTCTTGATTATTGATACATACGTATCCGGGAGTGCACCGCTCTATTGTTCACAAAGTACTTTATAACGTGGATGGTGAGTCTATCGAACCCACATTGAGCTCAAAGTATTCCGTTATGGCAACTTCGATGTCCTCCCGGAAGACCTGGTCTCGGAGGGCTCCAACAGGGAGTCTCCAGCTAAAGGACCTGCTCGGCGCATCAGGCAATGCACATTCCAGTAGCACTGGGGCGTGATCCGAAAGGGTACGGGCGAGATGTGCGCAGTGTCTGACCCAGGTATCCACGTCATGGGAGATGAGCCAATAATCTATTCTGGACCACGTAGGGCCCGCAGTAGAGACACAGGTTCCCTCACGACTATGCGGGTGGAGCCGACACCAGACAGTCACGCCGTGGTCCTCCATCAACACCTGGATTTGCGCCGCTGCCCACGGATGGGGCCGACGCAACCCCCCCAATTTGTCCCTGTCAGGATTAAGCACCACATTGAAATCCCCACCCCACAACACTGCACCCGGGCCCAAAGATTCCACAAGTCTCCACTCTTCACTAAAAAACTGGGGGTCGTCATCATTAGACCCATATATCGAGACCAGTCTGACGGGGCGTCCACCCAGAATTCCCGACACCATCACATAGCGACCCATGGGATCCAGGATAACATTGCGCGTGTGCCAAGGTAGACCCTTTCTGAGGATGATGGCTGTGCCTCTCGAGTAACTAGAGTAACATGCAATACATTTTTCTCCCATCCAGCCTGCTCACAAGCGCGAATACGTGTCCCGCGTCAGGTGTACCTCCTGCAGAAAGCATATATCCGCCCCATGGCGATTCAGCAGCGCTGCTACGAGACGCACCTTTCTGCAGACATTCAAGCCCCGCCCATTCCAGGTGATTGCTTTAAGAGTGCGTTTGGTGTTAGAGTTGTCAGCCATTACCACAGCACCTCAAATTGTGAGCAATGAGGAAGAGAGGGGGAAAAAAAACAAAAAAGCCCGCAGCTGTGGTTGCGAGGCCAGAGAGGGGGAAAAAGAGGGGGAGGGACGAAGACAAGGGGAAGACAATCAAGAAACATCACAACCAGTGCAACCACCACCCACCCAACCCACCCCCTCCCACAACAGCCACCCAACTAGGCTGAAGAGCATCCACCCACACCCAACCAGGCGGCCAAGGGCCAACAGCGTATTGCAACACGGGACTCATCCCAGGGGGGTTGCGCCACGAAGCGTGGCGTATCCCAGGCCAGAGAGCTGGGTGGCCGGGCAGGAGCCCAAAGAAGGGTCACAGTATCAATCAGGCGGTCATCCAATGCAGTACCCGTTTGGCTCAAATAACCAGAAAATGCAAGTGCCCAAGGGGCAGGAATCAAATGACAAACCAATTAAACGCTAGTGTCCATATGAACTCGTCTAGCAAAGTGGGGCTGCCGCACAATGATCAGTCATTCTCGTTTAGCGTGTCTCCTGCCAGCTGGTCTTTATCCATGGTGGCAGCCGCCTTCGGACGCTTTAGATTGCGGGCAAACTTGGTAGCCAGCTTGGGGTCCGTGAAGTAGGAAGTCTTTCCGGAGTGAAAGACCCGCAATTTCACCGGGTATAGTAGAGAGTACTTAATGTCCTGCTGCTGCAGCATCCGCTTGACGGGCACAAAGTCACAACGGGCCGCCTGGACAGACAGTGTAAAGTCCGGAAAAAATGAGACGACATTGCCCTGATATCTGGTGTCCTACAGGACGCGGGCCTTGCGGAGCACCGTGTCCCGGTCACTATAGTTCAGCAGCCTTGCGATGATGGGGCGGGCTGGGGCGCCCTGGTGGGGGTCGCGGGCCCAGGGATCTGTGGGCGCGCTCCACCACCCACACGGACGACAGGGCGTCCCCAAAAAGGGATCGGAGCATGTCCTCAACATAATCCTCCACCCGGGTCATCGCGGTGGATTCTGGGACCCCCAAAATGCGCAGATTGTTGCGCCGGGACAGGGCCTCAAGGTCTTCGTTTTTAGCGCGGATGACCTCGAGTACCTTCTCCATGCTGTGCAGTTTTTCGCGCGTCGCTGTGCCTTCATCTTCCAGTGCGGAGGTCCGCTGCTCGACCTCTGCGATGCGCTCATCGTGGTTAACCACTTTGTCTTTCAGCCGGTCCAGGCGGTCAGACATTAAGTCAATTTTTAAGTCTATGGCTGCCAGGGAGTGCTTTAGCTCAACAAACATGGCGCGTATGCTTGGCTCCGAGTCCCGCGCAGTCGCCATGTTCTCTCCGTCAGGTTCCTCCACCGGGGGGTTGGTCCCTTTGGGGTTTTTTCGAAGTTCAAAGGAAAGTTTTGGTTGCTTGGCATCTGTTTTACCCATCGTGCCCAGACTGCACACTCTTCGTCGATGGATCCCCTCCAGAGCAGTGTTAACCAGGAGCAGCCGGCCGAGACAGCAGCCACCCTCTGCGTGGAGTCCAAGTTACCCTCCGAGAACCAGAGATCTCAGAGTCGTCACAGGGCTTGCCTAGGGGGGGGGGACAGCGCCTCCCGTCGCCCCCAATACTGGCAGGGCCAACTAAACACTTCAATGGGCTGTCTCCAGGCCGGACCCCCCAGCCAGATCAACCAAGTCCGCCCAGACGCAGGGCAAGCAAGCAGGGCCAAAGCAGGGGCCCGCCAGACCCCCCGGATCTGCCCCCCCGAGCCACTGAGTGGCGCTTATAGGCAGGTCGTGAGAGGCCCAAATCCACTCTCTACAGGGAGCTAGGCCTTGGCTCCTACGTGCCTCAGGAGGTTCCTTCACTAATGCGCCGAGGCTCCTATGCTACAAAATCCACAAGGGGGCCATGGCGCGCACCCCCACGGTGACTCACATCATGCCGCACTCGCTGATCGGGCCGACCCGTGTGCATCCCGCGAGTGCGCAGGAGGGTCTGGCCCGTGTCCCAGGCAGTCCGATCACGGAGGCTCCGGTCTCCCCGGCCTCCCCCGTCTGATGTCAGCGCCGTCAGGGCCAGCGGGGGCCGCGCCACCCCAGAGGCCCGTACGCCCGCTCCTCAAATTATCCGACGGCTGGGGTCCTCCCGGTTCCTCACCAGTCGAAGGGCGTCCAGGCCCAAGAAGGCCCAGTCAGGAGCAAGCCCCGTAAATTAAGGGCCGCAACTCCAGCTCCCTACTTCAGGCTCCTGATGGGACACCCCGCCGGGCGACCTCCCATCCGACGCCCCCCTACCTGGCACCGCTGCCGTTCACTGTGCCGCTCGGGGCCCGGGCACCACTATACGGGGCCCTGCAGGAAACCCAACCAAGGCCCGGGAGGCAAGGCCGCAGTCCGCTCGCCCCGATCGTCCCTCAGCGTCTACCGGCCTCAGGTCTCCTCCTCAGCCAGCACCAGTCGCCTCCGTCTGCACCCAGCCAGGATGGTGTCTCGGCTCCTCGTCCAGCCAGGTCCGCTCACAGTCCACGCCAGCCGGCGCCGCAGTCAGGCCGGAGCCGCCATTTTTCCACAGGAGATGCTCCCATCACATATCACCGGAGCCAGCTCTCCGCCATCGCCAGTTTCGCTACCAGCGGGTGCAGCAGCCCATACTGAGTCGATCCCGCGTCTTTTCGGGTCGCGATGGGCAGGCCACCTGGAGGATAATTTTCGGATTAGCTGCCCAGCCTGCAGAGCCTCACTACGTGGCGGCCATCTTGCAGCCGGCTCGCCAGCGCCCCTGCATGTCGCATATTTACTGGCGCATCCCTGCTAATATGCAGAGATGCGCCAGTCCTTGTAAATCTGCCCCTGTATTTTTCTCTAGAAGCAGTGAGCCAATACATCCTGGTATGTGCTTAGCCACAGAATTATACAGTGTGAGAGCGCATAAGCACATTTAGGTACACACAGTGTAGTGTCCTACTCATGTAGGCAAGCGCTTCAGTGCCCCACATAGGTTGGTAAGCGCTATATAAATGCTGCAATACAGTACAAAACAATGCTTCTGTAATTTTTGCTACCTCTGGCTTACAGTTTTTTAGCTATGCAAACTTAACTACAGAAGCAAAACCTTTTTGAAATCTCAGAATACATCCAGATGAAAGACAGTCCATTATCTATAATTCGTGACCTGAAAATTATGTCTGTTCAAGTGGCAAAATCATCATGGCCTTTTAGCTACCGCTCACTGCTCAATGCTGTCTGTATCTGTTGCCAGGCAACCTGCCACCTATGATTCACTTATTCTTGAAACAATAATACTGCACGTAGACGTTATTACTGTCTTCGATTAGGCATGCTAATTGATTTGTACCCAGAAACGTGAAATGCTGTGAAATGTTTTCGGACTGGAGAATGTTGTACCCTCAATCTGAGCAGCCTCCGTGGTAGCTGTGGAATTTTCCATCCAGCCCCGTGAGCCAGTCTTAATGACATGCCGAATCATGATCATAAAATCGAGTCACAATGTCATGAGTCACCGCTGCATCTTACAGCAGCTCATCAGACCGCATTTCGCAGTGTTCTCACTACAATAACAGAAATATTCAACTGCTTTTGTTAGCGCGAGGGGCATTTTTGCATATTGTGCAGAGTCAATCTTGAGAGGACTGCCTGAGCGATGTTTAATTATTCAGTCGATGTAGAAATAGCCCAAACCATAAGAAAATAAACGGAGTTAAAGACAGTATACAAGTAAACTAAGGCAAGACAATGAAAGGAAGCTATAGGGGGCAACAGCATACATGCCAACATTTTAGAGGAGGAAAGTGGGAGATTAAAGAAAGAAATTGGGAGAATGTATTTCTCCCATTGACTTCTATTGAAAGAGGCAATTTCAGACGGGAGACAGCCAAAATAAAGC
The DNA here is from genome assembly GCA_963921515.1 of Calotriton arnoldi. Classification (NCBI taxonomy): domain Eukaryota; kingdom Metazoa; phylum Chordata; class Amphibia; order Caudata; family Salamandridae; genus Calotriton; species Calotriton arnoldi. Next base: position 3,546,494 of record CAWUFW010000718.1, read on the forward strand.
CATTTTTGCTTAGAAAATCGAGAGTCTCCAGTCGAAATCGGGTCTATTGGCATGTATGCAACAGAAGCCACCAGGGTCAGACTGGGACAGAAAACAGGCCCAGGCACCAAAATAAAAATAGCCCCCTTTAGCAAGTCAGATAGCTGAAAAGGTGACCCACATTTGGAAACTGGAACTTTTTTGAATTTGTACACTGTACAGGTGTTTTGTAAGGTATAGGAAGCTGCATGGATTTGTGCTTGATGTAGGCAATGTTTGTGGTAATATCAGGGAAATCAACAGTAAAAACCAACCTGCACCAGGACCACACACTGACCTGTCAGACCGGTTGTATGACGTTACCACGCATTCCGTTGCAACGCATGCCTTTACCACGCATGCGTTGCAACGCGAATGCCATTACCACTCATAACCATTACCACGAAAATGCCTTTAACACGCATATCTTTACAACGTTTTTCGTTGTAAAATCATGCATGTTAATTCCATTTTCTTGGTAAAGGTTATATCCGGATCCCTTCCCCATTACCATAATTCCCCGTCCCTGTACCCCTGTGCGACTCCATCCCTTAATTTATTTTTTACACAATCTAAAATCCCCCTTACCTCTCCACGTCCTCTCCTCTCTCTTCCGAAGTTCCGATCTACGTTGCACGTCGTTAGGAGGAAGCGGAAGTGTCTTTCCTTTTCCTCTAACGACGCCGATTGCCTCCACATCTCGACTGAAACAGGTGCGGTTTTTTTTGGGGGGGGGAGACCCCCCCAACCCCCTTTTTTTAATTGCACGCTTTTTTTTGTTGGAGGGGGGGAAACCCCCCCCAGCCCCTCTTTTTTAATTTTTCCTTTAACACACATGCCTTTACTACGTATCTCGTAGTAAAGGTATGCGTGGTAAAGGCATTTCGTGGTAACCACGCATGCGTTGTAATGCATGCGTGGTTATGGTAATGCGTGGAACAAGCCGCGTTGTGGTGGCTGTTTCCCGTCAGACCAGCCCGCCGTGCACTGCCTGATTGCCCTGTAGGCCAGTACGACCCTGGAAGCCACCGCTCCCCGTTGCCAGTCAGTAACTGTACAAACATTTACACATATTCACTGGGGAAAGGGTGAGGATGCAACAAATCTAGCCCAGCATAGCTCACAGGCATGTGCCCTGCAGACATCGCTAGCTGACAACAGACACATTTCCAATAACATTTGCCATTTCGACCCCAGCCCAATGTTTCCTCACCCCAGTGACATCTAGTAAACCTTTGAAAGTGTGGGGGGGTGGGGAAGGGAGTGTAGTGTAAGCAGCTCCTGCAAACTACATCAAACAAACTTTCCCTAGCAAGGTTCGTGTGTGTTTGGGGGGTCATCCCAAGATCATATGAAAAAAACAGGTCCAAATAGTGCATTTGACAGTATAATTTTTAACTACATGTTCTTAAATGCCAGTGTTTTCCCAAGAAGCTCTAAAGTGTCACTTATTAAATATTTCAGTACCTTCATGGTGTACCAAACAAGCACAACCCTCTGCAAGGGTGTTGGCAGAGTCACCTCTCCATAAAAAACGTGGTGGCAAAACAGCATATTATTCAGTACAATATCCTTAGTGCTTCAATGGCCAGACATTTCTAATGGGGGAGAACCGGGACACTCCCTTTAGAAAAATCTGTCCATTTAAAGCACTGAATTTCCTTAAGAATTGTTTAAAAGAACAGTAGGATTTTTGACTTTCTTTCTAATTCTCTGTCACCACTCTCGCAACTTCGCCACCTGTCCCTATTCCTTGGACCAACCCCTCTCATGCCCCTTTCTCTTTCAATTGGACTGTTCCATCAAAACCTTCTGCTTTCTCGCAGAACCTTCTGATGCAAAGATGAAACATTCGCAGAAAGATGATGGGTCCAAGCTAAGAATTTATTCGCTTCAGATTCCAGAAAGGAGCAAAGGCGGTTAAGTGCGCCATTATCAAGAAGACCCCCTCTACAGCCCACTCCTGCAAACTACTCTAAGATTCAACATGCTACAATATGCCGGGCATTCCACCAGTCCGCACATTCCACAATCTCCCTCATGCCATATTTACATTACTAGAACTACATCAACTCAAACACCACACCTATTCACATCACTATTCTTAAATTGTTTAAGACCCCTATTTAAAGGGCCAGGTCAGGACATATAGCCACTCTTCCTAAGCGCTCTTTGGCATTGTAAAGGTGCTCTCAAAGCCTGCGGTGAATTTTAATGAGGTGTCCACATCTTTTACTGTTTGTGCATATTTATCCACCTTCTTCGCTTACAAGATTGATAATATCTGTTCTCACTTCACAGCCAGTAGTACGTCGAATACTTAGGCTTCTGGCATTCACTCTCTCTTACCGCTGATTTCATGTCATCTTTAGCCAGAATTTGTTCCCCTGGTCACCTGCCCTGTCCATGTACTCTCCAAAGTCTTGGAAACTGTCCTCCTATTACGCATCTGTACAGTAACTCTCTTCTATCCATTACAGTTGCTGGAGGTTAGAACCCAGAAATGTTAGTACCTCTTCTTAACAAAACTTCCGCGCATCCAAGCATTCTTAGTACCGTTTGCCCTATTGCGCCGCCCTCTCCCATTTCCAGAAAAGAATGTCAAGCATCTGTTATCTTCTTTTATTGAAGAAAACACACTGCTAGACCAAATACAATCTGATTTTTGCCACCTACATTGACTGGAGCAGCTCTTTTAGCTGTATAAGATGATTTGTGGTACATCTTAGATCAAATAAGCTGTTATTTCATTATGCATCAATGCTGCCTTTCACACTGTCTCTCATGACATCCTTTCCCATACTCTCCATCAACTAGGCATCCAAGGTCAAGCCTTGTCCTGGATTAGTCTCTCTCCAACAGTTGTCAAGCTGGTAATTTCTCTCCTTTTCAATCCTTGTTTAAGCCCCTGACTCATGGTTCCCTCAAGGATCATTCATTGGCTGCTGCTCTTTAGTCTTAACATCGTTCTTCTAAGTGTCCTTATCAGATCTTTTGGATTTTTCCTTACCTCGTATGCTGGCAAAATGATACTCAGATTCTCATATCCATCATAGTAGTGTGCATTGTATGATTCAGGTTTTGTTCTTGATCGACTGCTGCAGATTCTTGGATGAGTTGGAATTCTCCTAAATTGAACTGCAAAAATCTGGAGTCCTAATCTTTGCAGCTCTTCCTTCAAGTTGGTCATCAGCTTAGTTGCCCAACAAGCTAGGTGACCCCACCTATCCCATCTTCCTCAGTCCAAAATGTAGTTGTCATCTTTGACATTAATCTCTTGTTTCCAGCTCAGATCCATACATTGTTTGCAACTTGTTTTGTTTCTCTGCGTGTTCTGTGAAAAATTGTCCAACTGCTCACTGCTATATGTTGGCAAATAGTAGCTCAAGCAACTATATTATCCCACCTAGACTATTGAAATATTCCTGTGCTTTCATACTTCTGAATCATAGATCAGTTCTCGGAATACCTGTAACTAAGCGTGCAGTGTTTAAAGCATTCTGCCAACGTGCCTTAAACCATCAGGGACCTTTCTACCATCAACAGCGTCTCTTTCCCTATCAAGCTGCCTGAGTGCTACATTCATCCTCTGAAAATCATATGCATATTTCTAAAATATGTATACAATTTCTTTTACTGTCTTGTTGCAAAGCACTGGAATTCTCTTATGAGGGAAATGCTCAGCCTCTCCAATCATCTTGTTTTCCATAAATCTCTTGAAACTTGGCTATTTCCAAACACTTAATTCTTCTGTTTTTTCCAATCCCTATATTTACGTTAGCAGCATGACAAGTTGTTAGGGTAACAGTGCACACTACAAGTTTTCCTCAGGCTCAACAAAGTGTAGAGCTAATATACAGTCATGGAAGGAGAGTGGCAAGGCGCCCAACATGATGGACACAAATGCTGTGAGCTCCCACCGCTGATATTACAATCTGTCTGCCAGTTCCATTGTAAGGGATTTGGGGCTTTCAGGTGCTATTCGCAAAACCTAGACATAAGCAAAGGGAATTATACATCTCAATGACAGTTATACCTCATGCAGATTCCTCGAAAGAGAATAAGGGTTCCAATGTGCAAGAGCCTCCTGACTTCAACGGCTACGGGCATGGAAGAGAAACTGGAATGTCAAATGAAACAATGGAAGAAGGGCGGCTTAAGAAGAATTACTTAATTGCATCTAAATATGGAACTGCAAGCAGTTTATAAACATTGGAGACTCTAAACATTTTTGGTTTCACCTGCACAGTGCTTGTGCTGTGCTGTCAAAATCTATTGTATTTAATATAAATTTTAAAAGGGGCTTACATCCCGCTGTCACTTTTCATTGGTTCGTGTGCTTGCCACTTACTTTTCTTCAGTTTCTATTGGTTATAGCATGCGGTTTCTTGTTGTTCCTTGTGTGTTTCTCTTATCAGTGTCCCAGGGCCCAAGTACTCCTTTTAATTCGCTTTGGTGGGTGGAACGTCTTTTATTCGGTTTTGTCTGCACATTTATAATCTCTCCCGGTGTGCACGCATTTGAAGCGTGCTTTTCGTATGCATGCTTTATTGTTTGTCCGATGTCTTTGATTAAACTTTTTGTGTTAGCACGCATTTGAAGCATGCTTGTGAGCCGACCCTGAGATTTGAACCCGGCTTCCCAGCTCCAAGATCGGCAGTTCTGGCCATTATGCAACATCCTCTGTCCTGCCACTTCCCTTCTATTTTCATTACTCTTGTTGTTTTTGTTCCAGCGTCGCATTACAGTTTGTGGCTTGTTTTTTTTAAAGTGACTTCAGTTGTGTGAATATCAGCAACAGGGGTAGTTTGGAAAGTGGCATAGTGGTGCCAATGTATGGTAATGCATCTGATAGGCACTTCTACAGCTCAATCAGATTACAATGCCAATCATCCCACTGGACCTCACTGCAGTACTCGGCAGTGTTTCTAGGTAGGATGATTGCTCCTAAAATTACAGTTGTGAGCCACTCCACTCTTCTTATCTTGTAGCAACATTTTGAGATCTCTGACATCGTCCCAGGGCTGGACTGTCTAAACGGAGATGTGTGCATTGCAGCAGGGGGTTTGTTGTCTAGAAAGATGGGGCAGAATATCATTGCATTCACTACAGTGTCCTCAATAATTAATCCTCCACGCGCTCACCCCTTCTCTCTCTTGCTCTTCGTTGTTGTTACGTTGTTGTGAAAAGTCTGTGTGTGACAAATGCATGCAGCCTGACTATGTTTGGCATACAGTGCTTTCTTTTGCTATGGCGCACAAAGAAATCGTTTGAGGATGTCTAGCCGTTGCCACAACTAAATGTCTCTTTAAAAGGAGAAATGCCAGGCTTGCCCATGAAATAATGCATGCAGCCAAGCTTCAGTGACCTCACCCCTCTGTGTGCTTCCAGCCAGTGGGTGATGAGATACAGGCCTAGCGCTTCACGGGCAACATATGCAGCTACCTCCGGGAAAGAACTGCCACAACCCCTGCCCAGTAGCTATTCCAACCCTGCCTCACGTGCTCATCTGCTCGTACTGCAGATCTGGGCTATTCAAAGGCTATGATAGGAGCCCAGACATTTTTCAGAGCACTTTGAAGCCTGAAAGGCTGAGGGCGCTGTGTCAGGTTTGTGCTGTAGTGATAAGAGAATGCCATTGAACTGTTGCAGGCACAGCACAGGGCCACAGGAATCTCAACAGTGAATTCTACACGTGTGCCAAGAAAAGCGGATAACCCCACAACCCAACCCAGTCTGCACCATCTGAGCAAGAGTGTGCAATAGGAAAAGCCTGGGGCTGAATGGAACGGGGACACCGGCCTCTCAAGAGGACAAAGCCCTTAAATGTCGGTCTCCATTGCGCAAGTATTTTTGGGTTGTTATTTATTTAAAGTCATTTATTTCATGTTTGTGTGTGGATGACCTGCACTTCCTTCGGTTTTATTAAAATGGCCTGGACATTGCAATTCTGTATCCAGGGTCTCGCATCTTTGACACTTTTCCTAGCAATTTCGGTGTCCCACAGAGTTCTTCACTGGAAAAACTACCACTACACCTCCTGCCTTGCTTCACTTATCTCTTAGTGTGGTCTGCCCTGACACTTCGGCTCTCATAATTCTCAAAACCTTTTCTCTTTTTCTGAACTACACAAAACAATTTCTAATTTTCATTCTGAATATACAGATTCCGATTATTGCAATAGCGATTATTATCATGAATATTATTTTCGCTGTGTCAGAATATTGTATACAGAAATATTCTCTGACATGAACATTGTGTCCAAATATTGTTTACAAAAATTTTGTTCCACTGGATGTAGATTTTCGAATAGTAACTCTTTAGACGATAATTAGCGGTACCGCACTATTTATTATAATGATGATTATTATAAGTATTAATAATGGTTGAGTCATGATGGTACTACTAATAATAATTATAATAATAGAAGCACTTCTTCCTATACTTCTACTATTACAATCTGCTGTACATAAATAGTGTCTCTACTACCCAATTCAGTGTTCTTGATGAGGCTTCAATCCCTCCATCTCAGCCGATCTGAAACTAAAATCCTGTTCTTTCCTGCAACCTCTTTTCATTCTCTCCTTTTTCCTTCCTGATTTGATCAATTGCTATTCCTTCCATTTAACCCATCTAAAACTGAGATTCTGTTCTGTCCTCTACAACCCTCTCCTCTCACTCAACAGCTTCTGTTTTTTTCACCCGTCGTCTTGGTAGCCATTTTCAATATGACTATTACCTCTGATTCATCTCTCTCTTTCTCCAGTGCGTCCTTACCAAGCTCAAATCTGAAGATTTGAATACAATAATATATGCAGGATTCAGTATTTTCTGCCTTTTACGCTATAAAAATGTTTATCCTCATGTGTTCTCTCCTTTTTATGTTTCGCCTGCATGACGCTTGCGCCGTGCTTGTTTAGGTTTCACCTGCACAGCGCTTGTGAAATCTATTGTATTTAATATAAATCTTAAAAGGGGCTTACATCCCACCCTTGCTTTTCATTGGTTCATGTTCTTGCCACTTACTTTTCATCCGTTTCTATTGGCTGTAGGATACTATTTCCTGTTGTTCCTCATGTTTCTCTTATCAGTCTCCTGCGGTCCAAGTAATGTTTTCATCCGCTTTGCTGGAACTTCTTTTAAGTGTGTCAGCATCTCTGCTGGGAAGCCAACTCTCTGATCACAACGCACACTCACCAGTTCCCCCGGTGCCGAAGCAGGGACCCACTCGAGTGCTCGCTTATGTTTGCAAATCAAGCAGCGCACTCACCCGTCCCCCTGGGGCCAAAGCAGGGACCCACTCTAGTGCTCCCTTCACCAGTCTCCCCGGGCCCGAAGTAGGGACCCACTCTAGTGCTTCCTTCACAGTGAATCAACTCAAGTGCAGTTGGGCATGCTGCAAGTCTGCCACGGTATCTGTGCTTCTAAAACAGCACTCTTCTGCAGATTCTAAGAGCTTTAATTAACTAGTGTTATCAGAGACTTTTTCATTTACTCTTGGCTAGGTAAAAAATCCCATTTAAGGTGTTACAAAGTCCTGTGCAAAAGCAAATTCAGGTATTGGTGAGCAAACGTGTGCAACAAATAAACAACAGTTTGTGAATATATCTCTTAACATTCATGGTGTGCTTGAATCTGTGATGTGCTTCGGAAGTGATGAGAGAACACCAAGTACATTGTGTGGTGGTTTGACTTATTCAAGCCAGGCCTCCTTTCAGATACTATTATTACTTATCATGCAGAGTGCACTTAAGGCTGTAAGCAAGCTATAACGTTTACCCTATTCTCAAGGATTTCGATTTGTACCTAAGCTGCGCATGCGTCACTTAAGCATGGGTTTGATTACATGCAGATGCATCTGGCATTTAAAGAGAAATCTTACAGAGGCCTATTTCTCCAACTCTGCTCAAGCACAATATCCACTGGTGTACAGTTCGAAAATAACAAAACACTTTACGGAGCATGCCACCCTTCCTACGCAACGTGACTTTCAGATTGCTTGGTGCACTGCACCCCACCTTCCAAGATCGATAAAATGAGACCCATTGACTTTGGTAAGAATAAACGTCTGGGATTCGATGCCACGATGACACAGGTGGTGAACATGTACTTTACAAATACCAGTTATGTCGTGGTATATGTGGGTAAACTTCAAAATTACATATACAAAAAGCTTTTGAATCATGCAACTTGATCAAAGGCACCAGAAAGAATGAAACACAGTTGTCACAAAGAGAGGGTGCATGTTTACTAACATTAGGGCAGGTTTAACACCCATTAGCATGCAGATTGGAATGTTGTGAGCTGACGCAGTACCGGCACAGCTTATTTCAGCATAACTAAAATATAACAAAATATATACCCCAAAATAATATAGGTACTGATGTATGAGTTTTATACAGCACTTCTCCCGGCTTTACAGATACCACAGAGCACTGTACAGGTCATAGGACTGAGGGGGGAGTCCAAACTAATACGGGCCTTAACGACTACACAGGGTGCCTAACTAACAACAATGTCCGGAGCTTAATCAAAGGCCTGTCTAAATAACTTAGGGCCTAATGTATGCAAGGTTTTTACCCATTCTCTGTACAAGGAAAATGCGCTAGTTCCTATGGGCAATAGTTCCTGTTGGACCTGGCCCTCTCTTCAGGGTCACCCTCAAACCTTTTGCCTTCCTCCTCCTGTTTCTTGCTGAATTAGTTTTTGCTGGCCTTAGGATTGTGTGTCTTTGTGCTTTTCACCTCTCTCTGCACATTATCTCCCTGACCTTCTATTTAGCTCGCACCTCTTCTTATATAATGTGTATTTTCGCACCTCGTATCTTTGCCATTGTATTTATGTATCCCTTATCTCCATATGTCACTGCCCTTGAGGCCTGTTGATTGCTGGCCATCTTCAAGACTTTCTCTTTGGTGTCACGCATGCTGTTTATTTGCATTGCGACCCCGTTTCTCTGCCGTCTATTTCTTTCTGTGCCCCCTAAGTTTCACTTTAAGTCAGCAATCCTAGAAACTGAATGAAGAATCTACATGAACCTCCTGTGAAGGCAGAAACACTTCATAAAAACTGATCTTGCCCTTATCTTTGCAGTGGTGTAGTAGGTTTCTGAACCAATCTCTGCTCAGTGTCCTCTATAATTTTTCTCAATGACTTTCAAGTTCTCAGCACTGCAGTCGAAGGAAAAGGAGGGACTTGTTTGTGTTTACATTGTTTCCTTGATAACTCTGCAGGACAAGAAGGCTTATATTGCACAACTGCTCAGCAAGCTAAAACTTACAATAACAAAAACTTATTTTTAATCGCAGGCGAAACCTATTGCATTTACCAGTGCTTGTTTCAGGCAGACTGTTGAGTCTTGGGGTGTCTGTATGCATTGATAAATGGGCACGCTTTGGAATGCTTTGAGGATGTGATGAGGCCTGGAATGTGGAGGTCTATGTGCTGGTAGTTAATTAGAATCAGAGGGAACATTGATCCTTCTATGAGCGCTGCAGTTATGGCCTATGGTCAAATAAAGTACTTATCTGCTGCCTAAGTGGCTCCAACCCCATGTATGATGAAGACCCCGCCCTCTAACTACAATATTTTGCCAACAAGATTTTAAAAGGACCTGCATGGAAATGAAGGAGGACTGTGGGGTCTGTCTGCTGGGGCTAGCGTGGTGGTGAGCTAGAGAGAGGAGGGAGCCCTGTCAGGAGCTACGAGGTTGTGGCTGTAACTAAGGGCCTAACAGTGAATAAATAACTTTCATCCTAAGTGGCTCCTGACCTATTAGTACTGAAGACACTGTCCCCCAACAACAACATGGACCAAGGTTGCTTGAACTCAGATATCTTTGCTAACTTAGACTCTGATTTTCTTGTTGGGTCCTTGGGCAGCTCCATCTCCACTTCCTTTAGACAAGTTAGATTTACAACTTTTGGATTTACTGTTATCCATAAAAGTTAAGATTATTTTGTCAGAATGGAAATCATTTAATGCCTTATCGTATCATACATGGTGGGCATGGGTATCTCCGTGGTGCTCACACTTCGGTGGAGGAGAAACATTATACTCCCTTCATCTCCTCTGGTGTCTGGAGATCGCTTGATAAATATATCCATTTAGCCTCTCAGGGCCTAGTCGCTCAGTACCCTTTTTCTACCACTGGTTGATTTTCCCTCTTTATTTTACTAAGGCTGGAGTCCCTTTCTTTCTTTCTTTCTTTCTCTCTCTTTCTTTCTCTCTTTCTCTCTCTTTCTTTCTCTTTCTCTTTTTCTTTCTTTCTCTTTTTCCATTTGTCTCTTTTCCTCTTTTCCTTTCTCCGTTTACGTTCTCTTTCTTTATTTTCTTTTGTGTGTTCATTCCTTGCTAGTTAATGTAATACAAATGAATTCACATGAATAGGTTTTTATATTCCTGCTGGTTTTAGATTTTACCCACTATTTATCATATTGCTCATATTTATGCTTTCTGTTAACTATTTATTGGTCAAGATGGCTTTTATGTATTACATGCTGTAGTACCTTAATTATTTATACTCTCTCTCTTAAATTAATAAAAATTGTTGAACAAAAAAAAGAAAATGGAGCTATGATGCTTGCTATAGAAATCAAACACATTCAACCTTTATGTAGAATAGTAAACTCTCAGAATACACAGATCTTAAAAAAAGCTCAGGCTTCACACGGTGAAGATACCATATTGCGCTTGCAACAATCATGTTTATGCAACAATCCCTCAGGTGATTGAGAGGCTAAGTGACTCACCTGTACAGAAACTGTACAGGCTCTGACTTCAATCAGCAAAGCTCTGCCACATTACCCAGATATCGCTTTCATCAGTTCAAGCATCAAAGTGATCCCCTAGGATGCACATATATTACACTGTGTAGGTGGTTGACATAAATGATATCTTTCAGGTCACTTAGATATTACAGGCTATGACAAGATACCAACGATGAAGGTTTCAGAAAACTTACAGACTCAACCCTATAATATATAGATCTTACAGACTCTGTTATGACAGATGTATCCTTCATGTTACAAACACCCTACTGTGTATGGAGAATGATGGCAGATCACATATGCTGCCACTTGACAGAAAATCTATCCTGCTGGTTACATAGAGCTTACGAGTCCAAACATCTGACAGCAGAGATATTCCCCTTGTAACAGAACTCTTCCAGGCTCAGTCCTCCTACAGCATAGTTATCATATATCAAATGTGCAGGCTCTTAGTTCGGATAGCAGCCCTATCCCTCATGAGGCGACCAAGATCTTACAAAGATGTCTCCGAAGAATATACACAGAACTCAGAAGCTTAGTGTTACAATCTTACCACCTCCTTTATATTTTCACTACCTCCCTTTCCCTTTTCCTTCTTCTCCCACCCCTACCCCCTTGCTTTCCCCGCACTTGGTATGCCCCTTTAGAACCCTGAGTGGGGAGCTTGACTTAGAATGTTGGTGAGGGCTGTGCAGTGGCGGGCATGGAAACACTGTGTATGGAGCTATACATAAAGTTGGATTTACCTTTTACATCTTGATTGCTCTTCTTTTCGACTTCAACACTGGGGCTTTGGAAAGGAAAGCTACTCCATAGGTTGCACATATCGCACAAGCTCAGTTACCTGCTAGCAAAGCTATCCCTCACGGTGCCAGGATTGTGAAACTCTAACCTCTGACTAGAGAGCTACCCCTTAGGTTAAACAGATCTTAAAGGTACAGGCTTCTGACAAAATAGCTATCCTTCAGGTTACCTGGATCTTACAAGCTTGGTATCTGACATTAGTGTCCCAACAAAGATCCTCGTTTCTTCACATACAAACCTCTACCAGCTATCATAAATATTTATAACATATAACAGATTTTGTAACAGACATAAATATGCAATTATTATTACTCTGGCAAAGGATATCACTTTGTTCTGGAGTCTCTTTGCCTTTTCTTTGGAACAAGTCACTGAGATTGTATGACCTTCATCACAGGCATAACTGCATATACTTACACTACAAAAAGGTGCTTGTACTTCTGAACAGATTTGATAAAATGTGCCCGAAATATAATGGCTTCACGATCTCGCACCCCGTTTAATTTCAATTCCTGGTACATTTACCACTAATTTAATGAAGTACTATATGTATCACGCTTTAACATGTATAAAATTGACCTTTTGCAATTTGTTCTCTTTTTTTAAAATGTGTACCCCTCTTATAGGGTTATTTTCAAATTTTGAATGCCCAAATATATCTATACTGGTTAACCAATCCTCTCCTTTGAGAGTCAAAATCATGTAAGAGCATTTGCTTAACATTTCCCATGCCACCCAATATGGCGCTGAATTTTTCTCACTTAAGAGAATGCAAACTTCTGCAGCTTTGACGTCCAAAAGCTTTAATTTCTACCTCTTTCACTGATTTGCCGGTTCACATAAAATCCTTTACTGCACGCTTAGGATGCGCTTGAATGGAACTGAGCTTGTTAGTGCTAGGCATAGCACGCGGCAGTTTAGTACAGCTGAGTAAAGTTTGACAATTGTTTTGGACTACCCAACGCTGTTTTTTAGGTCTCGCCTGAGCCAGCGTGCATGCGCTGCTCTGGCGAGACTTTTAGTAAGCGGGTTTTGGAAGTGCAAACAGTGGCTTTTGCTGCGGACTAGCCTGCGTTCACGCGAGCGTGCACGCGCGATCAGGCGCCATATGGCTTCCCTCGCCATCTGGACGCTCGCGTGAACGCAAGCTGGTCGCCAGCAAAAGCCACTGTTTGCACTTACAAAACCCGCGATTACTTTCACTTTCACGGCCGCGCGGCCGTGTCAGTTTCACGGCCGCGCGGCCAATGCTTGTTGCTCGCGCTTCTTGTCTCTTATTCTCCTTTCTCTTGCTTCTTCACTCTATTATTTTCTCCCTCTCTTTTCATTCCCCCCTCTCTCTCCCTCTGCCTTTGTCTTACCTTTCTTTCGCCTTCTCTCTCCCCTCCCGCTCTCTCGCCCCCACTCTCTTACTTTTGTTTTCCTCTCTGTCGCTCCTTCTCATCTCTCCCCTTGCCTCGTTGCCCTGCTCCCTCCTTCCTGCTTCTCCCTGGAAGCTCTGAGTGGAATTACCCCAGCCTTAAAAGCTTCGGAGGAGGCCCAGCTAAGAGCTAATCAATGCAGGGCAGGCCCCCTGTCTCCTGCCCCTGCCGGGCAGCAGCGCGGCCACTTCCCCCTCTACCCGCCATGATTACAAACGTCAGGCCCGCTTTGTCCGACGGCAGGCAGAGGGGGGAAAAATCTCATTTGGTGCCCAGAGAAAACGCGGCCTCGGTCACACTGCTTCCCTACAGCCCAGGAACGGAGCCTCGTCCCTAGGTGCCCAGGGGGCGAGTGGAGAGTGACCTGTTGGCTATGCCAATGCTTGTTTTTTTGTACGTTTTTTTCTAATTTTCAAAAACAAAGAAGGCACCACATTAGGTGACGATCGCACATGCCAAATTTTGACATCATTTAAAACGAAAACATTTACAGAAGAGTGAAAGAATGAAAAAGCAGGGTATATAGGATGGTCCAGACCGATATCTGAAAGACTATACTCCGAAGCTCCGGTAACTTGCAATAGTATTGTGTGTGGAGATTTGAAGCACCTTATTTGGGACTATAGGAAAATAATACAAACATAATTCAGTGCACAACCAAAATAGTAATATAAGCTTTGTGGATATGGTCTATGAGGTATACGTCCCACATAGTCAGTCCTGGGAATTCTGATTGATTTGGTTTAAATAGGTTTGTAAAGGCTGCCCTTTGAGCCCTATGGGCGTTGCGCGCCTGCAACTACTCGCTTGCCCTCCTCTCCCCCACCTTTGAACTCTGCGCCGCCATGGTGCTTTCATACTTTTGCTACCTGATGTTTCAAACCAGCCCGGTGCAGGGAGCTGTTGGGTCTATGTTAACATCATGGCCTGTCTCAGTGTACTCACTACATTAGAGTCATGAATATTCATAAGCGGGAAGGAGCTCGTCAAAAGAGCCAGGCTTAACTGCAGACTTATTCGTGGTAGAGTAGGACAGAGAAAACACGCACAGACGGTTTCACTAAAGGCTGATCGCTTTATTTGAAAAATGTCTCGAGGTGCATTCCACATTCGCCGTGTGCGCCATCACAACAATCTTTACGTGAGCCAGTTACATTTCACTTGGAAGTAAATTGCAAATTGCCTCTCTTTTTTTGCATTTTTATATAGCACAAACTCTGACCCAAAGGTGAGCACCAGAATAGATAGATAGACACTACAATAGACACATTGAAGTATACTTCCATATTCACACAATAACGTACAAAGGCTAAGACCAGGGCCACTGGAATTATACGGCACGGCTAAGTAAATTATGTGGCAGGAGAAGGCAAAATTACATCAACTCACCACAACTCAAACAGACTAGGTATGGAGATCGGTTGATAAACACAAGACCTCAAACACACTTACAGTCACGTATCACAGACTAAACAAAAACACGAACACACATGCTGCTTTACAGCACAGCTTAAATACATTGGCAAAGCCAATAGCTCTGGCTAAACACTTATAAGGTTCCAAAGGCGAGACCTATTGGCTATGCCAATGCTTGTTCTCCTCTTAAGGCCAAAGACACTGATGTCATAATCATCGGTTCCGGTCTTGTAAAATAATCAGATTTCAGCTCTAAAAAGGTATGGGGACATTTTCCACTACATACATAAGACGCCTTACATTACTCCTGTCACATACAAGACATCAACATATACATATAATTACTGCGTATCTCATGTCTTAAATTACTCAATTTCGACAATCCCCTATTAAAATGCCCGTTTCTGACTATGAAGTCGCTCAGACCCGATGTGGCCCGAATGCAGCTTGCCCGACCAAACCACACCTAGACCAACTCTCTTGATACAGAAACTCCATCCACGCTACTCCCAGGCGAGGCGCCTGTCCCCCAACTCCGCTTAGAACGGATACTTTCCAGGGGCGGCTCCTCCATAATGGCGGAGGAGCGCCCCCCTCCCCCTACTAAAAGTGAAAAATAAAATGATAAAGCATTTTATTATCATTTTATTTGTGCCTGCCTGATCGTCGCCGAGGTTTTTTGGCGGGGCGGGGCCAGGCAATCAATCCACTGTGACAGGCATGGCAGGGGGAGTGGTGGTAGGCACTTTTAAGTGTGCATGACGGTATTTGGCCAGCCGTCTTAGGCTGGCCAAACTCTCATGCGCACTTAGGTTTCTCCAACCTGGCTGTGTTGCACAGCCGGGTTGGAGAAAAACCACAGACACCCAGTTACTGTCTCAGTGGCAAACCAGGCCGCTCAGACCAATCCCAGCACTTCTCTCATGCTGGGAAATGTCAATCCCGGCATGAGAGTAGCGCTGGGATTGGCATCTGGGAGCCTGCCCAGTGTGCCGCTGGAGTCGACGATCGTCGGAGAGGAGCGAGGCGTGTCCGGCGGAGCGGCAGGTAAGTGTAATTTTATTTATTTTAATTATGTTCCATTTTGTTTGTATTCCCTTCCCCGCCCACCACTAAACGAATGCATGAAGCCGCCAATGATACTTTCCGTTACTGCAATACAATTTTGATCTTATGTCTTCATAACTTTATATCTGTTTTTAGGACTACAGACAAATAAGGACAAAGTCAGACAGCAATAAACTTTTCATGCACATCCTCCAGTGCTTGGTTAACCGCATAAACACTATTACAGTTCTGCATCTCATAGCAATACCCACATTTTTTTACAACTTCACTCTGACTTAACAGAATCAGTTTCATGACATTACCTAAGGTAACAGTATGCTTTTGCCTCCTAAAATTCTAAATAGGTATGACAGGACACATAGGATTTATTCCTTACCTGAATATTTATAGCTTGAATACATATATGGATTGCTTGACTTACCCAATCCTCTATATGTGACCTCGCCCATGTCCTTGAAGTTCAAAGCCTTTCCACTCACTAGAACACTTTTCTCAAGAGCGACAGTATGTTCGCTGGGTCTCACGTTTTGCAGTGACTCACTATGACTCCTTTTCTAAAGGGTAGCAATGCATTTTCCTTTTACTTATAATATATGTAATGCTTATCTTTTGTTCCTGAAAGTGGAGGAAGCCCTAGACTCGCATAAGCTGTAAGAGGGTGAAACACCTGTTGGCTGCAAACCAGAGCTTTCATGTGTCACAGCAAAGAGATCAACTATCGTGTAAAGAAACTTAAAAGGAATTTGAGAGTGGACTACTGGAACTTAGAATATACAAAGAAGACGGAGGACTCTTCAGTTTGCATTTATGTAGCGGTGTCTCCATGCAATAAGCAGAATATTGAGTGCATGAAAAGGACAGAAACGTCATCACTTGGATCAGAGTACTGTTTGATCATGAAGCTCTTGGGTTGGCAAAGGCTGAAATGCTGGAAGCACTAAAATAAGAAGCAGCTAAACAGTGATAACTAAACAATGCATGTAAATATGAGCCAGTCGCTAGATTGTGCGTTACGTGTTTCTAAATCTTATATTTGGAATACAGCTTTTGGACTGTAAAATAAAAATATCAATGAAAAAGTTGTTGTTTAGGGATGTTGCTGTCACACGTACGCTGTGCATCCCCTCTACAAAATCCGAATTAAGATTACATGTTGCATTACACTACCAACTATTACATGTATTGTCTGTTTGAATTACATTTTGTATCTATTTTCTGTACTGTGTCTTGTCGAACATTTGTTTAATTCATTCTAAAGGTTATTAATGTAAAGTCGTGGCACATGAACAAAACTTTAAATTTGTGTTTATTAAAAAAAATACATTTCGCACCAGAACAACACTTCCCTGTAAAGTTTCTTTAAAAGACCTGTATCCATTGCCCCTTTTTAACAAATCCAAAAAGTAAATGGCGTTTCAAAACAAAACCTGTTCATGGAACTTCTCAGATAGGAGTGGCAGCAGGACATCTGAGTCTCGGGCAAGCAGACAAGGAACCCCTAGCAAGGTGGCCTCTAAAAGCTCGGACCCTGGGTCGAAGCCCTATTTACCTATACGGGTTGATGGGATTAACATCAGCACCCTGAAATCTCTGGGCTAAACCAGGGAGGTGATTATCATTGTAAGTGGCAGGCGTGAAGTTTGCCCCCGCTACACTCCGAGTCGAGACTGAGAGAATGTTAAGATGGCTGCTCGCATTTTCACAAGTTGGACTACCCTGCAAGTACCCAAATTGGGTCTGGGAAATGTGTTCAGAAGGGACTTTTTCTGGGCTTGGGGAGTCACAAGGGAGACAAGCCAATCTGAAGAATCATGAAAATGCAGGAGGCACTTAGGTGCAGACCTAGAGAGCGGCATCTGATTGAGAGATGGCCTGTTATTTGATTGTTCTGGGTACGGACAGGGCAGCAGAACCACCAGTAGCTGGAGTGGTTTTCTCCCTGGGACTGCCTGGTTGAGTGTCCAGTTGAAGGAAGTCTAAAAGGAAGCCCTGTGGGATTTGTTCCACAGGACTGAGCTGCCCTTACCATCTTGCATATTAAATTTGAGTCACTGAACATCTTGAGCAACCAACAGAGGTTCATGTGACCTGCAGGGAGTTGTTCACTAGGGGCTTGGAAGAGGAGTCATCAAATATACACTCCTGACTCTATTCAAATACCAAGCGGTGCACCAAACAGCAAAGTCAACACAAGAGCATGACATCAGCAGTGAGGTCATCAACCTGGCGGGCAGCCTGGGAAAGAAGTCATCATGTGCTCTGGATATAAATTTATTGTAGTGAAGAATAGGAATGAGAAGATGCTGTTAAGTAGAGGTATGTGTGGTTGCAGAAAATTCTACGGAGGAGTAGGACACAAAGTGAACAACTACCATTCTTATACTAGCAGAGGCACTTGAAAGTTAATCATATATATAAATATATATATGATGATCAGTGAGTCCCAAAACACGTTATTGTAGGTACAAATGGGTGTCAAAGAGGCCCTAGTTGGGTAGGAACATTGAGACTGTAAGCTCACCTGCCCTATTCCCACAGGTACCCTTTCCTCACCTATCCTGTACGGGGACTCAACCTTATCCCACCTTCTTACACACGCTCCCATCTAACTTTAACCCTTTATCAATTTTCATGGTGCCTCTGGGCAGATAGCATGGTACATAAAGGCACCTACCTTATTTTGTTTCTTTGGAACAAGTCACTGAGATTGTATGACCTTCATCACAGGCATAACTGCATATACTTACACTACAAAAAGGTGCTTGTACTTCTGAACAGATTTGATAAAATGTGCCCGAAATATAATGGCTTTACGATCTCGCACCCCGTTTAATTTCAATTCCTGGTACATTTACCACTAATTTAATGAAGTACTATATGTATCACGCTTTAACATGTATAAAATTGACCTTTTGCAATTTGTTCTCTTTTTTAAAATGTGTACCCCTCTTATAGGGTTATTTTCAAATTTTGAATGCCCAAATATATCTATACTGGTTAACCAATCCTCTCCTTTGAGAGTCAAAATCATGTAAGAGCATTTGCTTAACATTTCCCATGCCACCCAATATGGCGCTGAATTTTTCTCACTTAAGAGAATGCAAACTTCCGCAGCTTTGACGTCCAAAAGCTTTAATTTCTACCTCTTTTCACTGATTTGCCGGTTCACATAAAATCCTTTACTGCACGCTTAGGATGCGCTTGAATGGTACTGAGCTTGTTAGTGCAAGGCATAGCACGCGGCAGTTTAGCACAGCTGAGTAAAGTTTGACAATTGTTTTGGACTACCCAACGCTGTTTTTTAGGTCTCGCCTGAGCCAGCGCGCATGCGCTGCTCTGGCGAGACTTTTAGTAAGCGGGTTTTGGAAGTGCAAACAGTGGCTTTTGCTGCGGACTAGCCTGCGTTCACGCGAGCGTGCACGCGCGATCAGGCGCCATATGGCTTCCCTCGCCATCTGGACGCTCGGGTGAACGCAAGCTCGTCGCCAGCAAAAGCCACTGTTTGCACTTACAAAACCCGCGATTACTTTCACTTTCACGGCCGCGCGGCCGTGTCAGTTTCACGGCCGCGCGGCCAATGCTTGTTGCTCGCGCTTCTTGTCTCTTATTCTCCTTTCTCTTGCTTCTTCACTCTATTATTTTCTCCCTCTCTTTTCATTCCCCCCTCTCTCTCCCTCTGCCTTTGTCTTACCTTTCTTTCGCCTTCTCTCTCCCCTACCGCTCTCTCGCCCCCACTCTCTTACTTTTGTTTTCCTCTCTGTCGCTCCTTCTCATCTCTCCCCTTGCCTCGTTGCCCTGCTCCCTCCTTCCTGCTTCTCCCTGGAAGCTCTGAGTGGAATTACCCCAGCCTTAAAAGCTTCGGAGGAGGCCCAGCTAAGAGCTAATCAATGCTGGGCAGGCCCCCTGTCTCCTGCCCCTGCCGGGCAGCAGCGCGGCCACTTCCCCCTCTACCCGCCATGATTACAAACGTCAGGCCCGCTTTGTCCGACGGCAGGCAGAGGGGGAAAATCTCATTTGGTGCCCAGAGAAAACGCGGCCTCTGTCACACTGCTTCCCTACAGCCCAGGAACGGAGCCTCGTCCCCTAGGTGCCCAGGGGGCGAGTGGAGAGTGACCTGTTGGCTATGCCAATGCTTGTTTTTTTGTACGTTTTTTTCTAATTTTCAAAAACAAAGAAGGCACCACATTAGGTGACGATCGCACATGCCAAATTTTGACATCATTTAAAACGAAAACATTTACAGAAGAGTGAAAGAATGAAAAAGCAGGGTATATAGGATGGTCCAGACCGATATCTGAAAGACTATACTCCGAAGCTCCGGTAACTTGCAATAGTATTGTGTGTGGAGATTTGAAGCACCTTATTTGGGACTATAGGAAAATAATACAAACATAATTCAGTGCACAACCAAAATAGTAATATAAGCTTTGTGGATATGGTCTATGAGGTATACGTCCCACATAGTCAGTCCTGGGAATTCTGATTGATTTGGTTTAAATAGGTTTGTAAAGGCTGCCCTTTGAGCCCTATGGGCGTTGCGCGCCTGCAACTACTCGCTTGCCCTCCTCTCCCCCACCTTTGAACTCTGCGCCGCCATGGTGCTTTCATACTTTTGCTACCTGATGTTTCAAACCAGCCCGGTGCAGGGAGCTGTTGGGTCTATGTTAACATCATGGCCTGTCTCAGTGTACTCACTACATTAGAGTCATGAATATTCATAAGCGGGAAGGAGCTCGTCAAAAGAGCCAGGCTTAACTGCAGACTTATTCGTGGTAGAGTAGGACAGAGAAAACACGCACAGACGGTTTCACTAAAGGCTGATCGTTTTATTTGAAAAATGTCTCGAGGTGCATTCCACATTCGCCGTGTGCGCCATCACAACAATCTTTACGTGAGCCAGTTACATTTCACTTGGAAGTAAATTGCAAATTGCCTCTCTTTTTTTGCATTTTTATATAGCACAAACTCTGACCCAAAGGTGAGCACCAGAATAGATAGATAGACACTACAATAGACACATTGAAGTATACTTCCATATTCACACAATAACGTACAAAGGCTAAGACCAGGGCCACTGGAATTATACGGCACGGCTAAGTAAATTATGTGGCAGGAGAAGGCAAAATTACATCAACTCACCACAACTCAAACAGACTAGGTATGGAGATCGGTTGATAAACACAAGACCTCAAACACACTTACAGTCACGTATCACAGACTAAACAAAAACACGAACACACATGCTGCTTTACAGCACAGCTTAAATACATTGGCAAAGCCAATAGCTCTGGCTAAACACTTATAAGGTTCCAAAGGCGAGACCTATTGGCTATGCCAATGCTTGTTCTCCTCTTAAGGCCAAAGACACTGATGTCATAATCATCGGTTCCGGTCTTGTAAAATAATCAGATTTCAGCTCTAAAAAGGTATGGGGACATTTTCCACTACATACATAAGACGCCTTACATTACTCCTGTCACATACAAGACATCAACATATACATATAATTACTGCGTATCTCATGTCTTAAATTACTCAATTTCGACAATCCCCTATTAAAATGCCCGTTTCTGACTATGAAGTCGCTCAGACCCGATGTGGCCCGAATGCAGCTTGCCCGACCAAACCACACCTAGACCAACTCTCTTGATACAGAAACTCCATCCACGCTACTCCCAGGCGAGGCGCCTGTCCCCCAACTCCGCTTAGAACGGATACTTTCCAGGGGCGGCTCCTCCATAATGGCGGAGGAGCGCCCCCTCCCCTACTAAAGTGAAAAATAAAATGATAAAGCATTTTATTATCATTTTATTTGTGCCTGCCTGATCGTCGCCGAGGTTTTTGGCGGGGCGGGGCCAGGCAATCAATCCACTGTGACAGGCATGGCAGGGGGAGTGGTGGTAGGCACTTTTAAGTGTGCATGACGGTATTTGGCCAGCCGTCTTAGGCTGGCCAAACTCTCATGCGCACTTAGGTTTCTCCAACCTGGCTGTGTTGCACAGCCGGGTTGGAGAAAAACCACAGACACCCAGTTACTGTCTCAGTGGCAAACCAGGCCGCTCAGACCAATCCCAGCACTTCTCTCATGCTGGGAAATGTCAATCCCGGCATGAGAGTAGCGCTGGGATTGGCATCTGGGAGCCTGCCCAGTGTGCCGCTGGAGTCGACGATCGTCGGAGAGGAGCGAGGCGTGTCCGGCGGAGCGGCAGGTAAGTGTAATTTTATTTATTTTAATTATGTTCCATTTTGTTTGTATTCCCTTCCCCGCCCACCACTAAACGAATGCATGAAGCCGCCAATGATACTTTCCGTTACTGCAATACAATTTTGATCTTATGTCTTCATAACTTTATATCTGTTTTTAGGACTACAGACAAATAAGGACAAAGTCAGACAGCAATAAACTTTTCATGCACATCCTCCAGTGCTTGGTTAACCGCATAAACACTATTACAGTTCTGCATCTCATAGCAATACCCACATTTTTTTACAACTTCACTCTGACTTAACAGAATCAGTTTCATGACATTACCTAAGGTAACAGTATGCTTTTGCCTCCTAAAATTCTAAATAGGTATGACAGGACACATAGGATTTATTCCTTACCTGAATATTTATAGCTTGAATACATATATGGATTGCTTGACTTACCCAATCCTCTATATGTGACCTCGCCCATGTCCTTGAAGTTCAAAGCCTTTCCACTCACTAGAACACTTTTCTCAAGAGCGACAGTATGTTCGCTGGGTCTCACGTTTTGCAGTGACTCACTATGACTCCTTTTCTAAAGGGTAGCAATGCATTTTCCTTTTACTTATAATATATGTAATGCTTATCTTTTGTTCCTGAAAGTGGAGGAAGCCCTAGACTCGCATAAGCTGTAAGAGGGTGAAACACCTGTTGGCTGCAAACCAGAGCTTTCATGTGTCACAGCAAAGAGATCAACTATCGTGTAAAGAAACTTAAAAGGAATTTGAGAGTGGACTACTGGAACTTAGAATATACAAAGAAGACGGAGGACTCTTCAGTTTGCATTTATGTAGCGGTGTCTCCATGCAATAAGCAGAATATTGAGTGCATGAAAAGGACAGAAACGTCATCACTTGGATCAGAGTACTGTTTGATCATGAAGCTCTTGGGTTGGCAAAGGCTGAAATGCTGGAAGCACTAAAATAAGAAGCAGCTAAACAGTGATAACTAAACAATGCATGTAAATATGAGCCAGTCGCTAGATTGTGCGTTACGTGTTTCTAAATCTTATATTTGGAATACAGCTTTTGGACTGTAAAATAAAAATATCAATGAAAAAGTTGTTGTTTAGGGATGTTGCTGTCACACGTACGCTGTGCATCCCCTCTACAAAATCCGAATTAAGATTACATGTTGCATTACACTACCAACTATTACATGTATTGTCTGTTTGAATTACATTTTGTATCTATTTTCTGTACTGTGTCTTGTCGAACATTTGTTTAATTCATTCTAAAGGTTATTAATGTAAAGTCGTGGCACATGAACAAAACTTTAAATTTGTGTTTATTAAAAAAATACATTTCGCACCAGAACAACACTTCCCTGTAAAGTTTCTTTAAAAGACCTGTATCCATTGCCCCTTTTTAACAAATCCAAAAAGTAAATGGCGTTTCAAAACAAAACCTGTTCATGGAACTTCTCAGATAGGAGTGGCAGCAGGACATCTGAGTCTCGGGCAAGCAGACAAGGAACCCCTAGCAAGGTGGCCTCTAAAAAGCTCGGACCCTGGGTCGAAGCCCTATTTACCTATACGGGTTGATGGGATTAACATCAGCACCCTGAAATCTCTGGGCTAAACCAGGGAGGTGATTATCATTGTAAGTGGCAGGCGTGAAGTTTGCCCCCGCTACACTCCGAGTCGAGACTGAGAGAATGTTAAGATGGCTGCTCGCATTTTCACAAGTTGGACTACCCTGCAAGTACCCAAATTGGGTCTGGGAAATGTGTTCAGAAGGGACTTTTTCTGGGCTTGGGGAGTCACAAGGGAGACAAGCCAATCTGAAGAATCATGAAAATGCAGGAGGCACTTAGGTGCAGACCTAGAGAGCGGCATCTGATTGAGAGATGGCCTGTTATTTGATTGTTCTGGGTACGGACAGGGCAGCAGAACCACCAGTAGCTGGAGTGGTTTTCTCCCTGGGACTGCCTGGTTGAGTGTCCAGTTGAAGGAAGTCTAAAAGGAAGCCCTGTGGGATTTGTTCCACAGGACTGAGCTGCCCTTACCATCTTGCATATTAAATTTGAGTCACTGAACATCTTGAGCAACCAACAGAGGTTCATGTGACCTGCAGGGGTTGTTCACTAGGGGCTTGGAAGAGGAGTCATCAAATATACACTCCTGACTCTATTCAAATACCAAGCGGTGCACCAAACAGCAAAGTCAACACAAGAGCATGACATCAGCAGTGAGGTCATCAACCTGGCGGGCAGCCTGGGAAAGAAGTCATCATGTGCTCTGGATATAAATTTATTGTAGTGAAGAATAGGAATGAGAAGATGCTGTTAAGTAGAGGTATGTGTGGTTGCAGAAAATTCTACGGAGGAGTAGGACACAAAGTGAACAACTACCATTCTTATACTAGCAGAGGCACTTGAAAGTTAATCATATATATAAATATATATATGATGATCAGTGAGTCCCAAAACACGTTATTGTAGGTACAAATGGGTGTCAAAGAGGCCCTAGTTGGGTAGGAACATTGAGACTGTAAGCTCACCTGCCCTATTCCCACAGGTACCCTTTCCTCACCTATCCTGTACGGGGACTCAACCTTATCCCACCTTCTTACACACGCTCCCATCTAACTTTAACCCTTTATCAATTTTCATGGTGCCTCTGGGCAGATAGCATGGTACATAAAGGCACCTACCTTATTTTGTTTCTTTGGAACAAGTCACTGAGATTGTATGACCTTCATCACAGGCATAACTGCATATACTTACACTACAAAAGGTGCTTGTACTTCTGAACAGATTTGATAAAATGTGCCCGAAATATAATGGCTTTACGATCTCGCACCCCGTTTAATTTCAATTCCTGGTACATTTACCACTAATTTAATGAAGTACTATATGTATCACGCTTTAACATGTATAAAATTGACCTTTTGCAATTTGTTCTCTTTTTTAAAATGTGTACCCCTCTTATAGGGTTATTTTCAAATTTTGAATGCCCAAATATATCTATACTGGTTAACCAATCCTCTCCTTTGAGAGTCAAAATCATGTAAGAGCATTTGCTTAACATTTCCCATGCCACCCAATATGGCGCTGAATTTTTCTCACTTAAGAGAATGCAAACTTCCGCAGCTTTGACGTCCAAAAGCTTTAATTTCTACCTCTTTTCACTGATTTGCCGGTTCACATAAAATCCTTTACTGCACGCTTAGGATGCGCTTGAATGGTACTGAGCTTGTTAGTGCAAGGCATAGCACGCGGCAGTTTAGCACAGCTGAGTAAAGTTTGACAATTGTTTTGGACTACCCAACGCTGTTTTTTAGGTCTCGCCTGAGCCAGCGCGCATGCGCTGCTCTGGCGAGACTTTTAGTAAGCGGGTTTTGGAAGTGCAAACAGTGGCTTTTGCTGCGGACTAGCCTGCGTTCACGCGAGCGTGCACGCGCGATCAGGCGCCATATGGCTTCCCTCGCCATCTGGACGCTCGCGTGAACGCAAGCTCGTCGCCAGCAAAAGCCACTGTTTGCACTTACAAAACCCGCGATTACTTTCACTTTCACGGCCGCGCGGCCGTGTCAGTTTCACGGCCGCGCGGCCAATGCTTGTTGCTCGCGCTTCTTGTCTCTTATTCTCCTTTCTCTTGCTTCTTCACTCTATTATTTTCTCCCTCTCTTTTCATTCCCCCCTCTCTCTCCCTCTGCCTTTGTCTTACCTTTCTTTCGCCTTCTCTCTCCCCTACCGCTCTCTCGCCCCCACTCTCTTACTTTTGTTTTCCTCTCTGTCGCTCCTTCTCATCTCTCCCCTTGCCTCGTTGCCCTGCTCCCTCCTTCTCCCTGGAAGCTCTGAGTGGAATTACCCCAGCCTTAAAAGCTTCGGAGGAGGCCCAGCTAAGAGCTAATCAATGCTGGGCAGGCCCCCTGTCTCCTGCCCCTGCCGGGCAGCAGCGCGGCCACTTCCCCCTCTACCCGCCATGATTACAAACGTCAGGCCCGCTTTGTCCGACGGCAGGCAGAGGGGGGAAAAATCTCATTTGGTGCCCAGAGAAAACGCGGCCTCTGTCACACTGCTTCCCTACAGCCCAGGAACGGAGCCTCGTCCCCTAGGTGCCCAGGGGGGCGAGTGGAGAGTGACCTGTTGGCTATGCCAATGCTTGTTTTTTTGTACGTTTTTTTCTAATTTTCAAAAACAAAGAAGGCACCACATTAGGTGACGATCGCACATGCCAAATTTTGACATCATTTAAAACGAAAACATTTACAGAAGAGTGAAAGAATGAAAAAGCAGGGTATATAGGATGGTCCAGACCGATATCTGAAAGACTATACTCCGAAGCTCCGGTAACTTGCAATAGTATTGTGTGTGGAGATTTGAAGCACCTTATTTGGGACTATAGGAAAATAATACAAACATAATTCAGTGCACAACCAAAATAGTAATATAAGCTTTGTGGATATGGTCTATGAGGTATACGTCCCACATAGTCAGTCCTGGGAATTCTGATTGATTTGGTTTAAATAGGTTTGTAAAGGCTGCCCTTTGAGCCCTATGGGCGTTGCGCGCCTGCAACTACTCGCTTGCCCTCCTCTCCCCCACCTTTGAACTCTGCGCCACCATGGTGCTTTCATACTTTTGCTACCTGATGTTTCAAACCAGCCCGGTGCAGGGAGCTGTTGGGTCTATGTTAACATCATGGCCTGTCTCAGTGTACTCACTACATTAGAGTCATGAATATTCATAAGCGGGAAGGAGCTCGTCAAAAGAGCCAGGCTTAACTGCAGACTTATTCGTGGTAGAGTAGGACAGAGAAAACACGCACAGACGGTTTCACTAAAGGCTGATCGTTTTATTTGAAAAATGTCTCGAGGTGCATTCCACATTCGCCGTGTGCGCCATCACAACAATCTTTACGTGAGCCAGTTACATTTCACTTGGAAGTAAATTGCAAATTGCCTCTCTTTTTTTGCATTTTTATATAGCACAAACTCTGACCCAAAGGTGAGCACCAGAATAGATAGATAGACACTACAATAGACACATTGAAGTATACTTCCATATTCACACAATAACGTACAAAGGCTAAGACCAGGGCCACTGGAATTATACGGCACGGCTAAGTAAATTATGTGGCAGGAGAAGGCAAAATTACATCAACTCACCACAACTCAAACAGACTAGGTATGGAGATCGGTTGATAAACACAAGACCTCAAACACACTTACAGTCACGTATCACAGACTAAACAAAAACACGAACACACATGCTGCTTTACAGCACAGCTTAAATACATTGGCAAAGCCAATAGCTCTGGCTAAACACTTATAAGGTTCCAAAGGCGAGACCTATTGGCTATGCCAATGCTTGTTCTCCTCTTAAGGCCAAAGACACTGATGTCATAATCATCGGTTCCGGTCTTGTAAAATAATCAGATTTCAGCTCTAAAAAGGTATGGGGACATTTTCCACTACATACATAAGACGCCTTACATTACTCCTGTCACATACAAGACATCAACATATACATATAATTACTGCGTATCTCATGTCTTAAATTACTCAATTTCGACAATCCCCTATTAAAATGCCCGTTTCTGACTATGAAGTCGCTCAGACCCGATGTGGCCCGAATGCAGCTTGCCCGACCAAACCACACCTAGACCAACTCTCTTGATACAGAAACTCCATCCACGCTACTCCCAGGCGAGGCGCCTGTCCCCCAACTCCGCTTAGAACGGATACTTTCCAGGGGCGACTCCTCCATAATGGCGGAGGAGCGCCCCCCTCCCCCTACTAAAAGTGAAAAATAAAATGATAAAGCATTTTATTATCATTTTATTTGTGCCTGCCTGATCGTCGCCGAGGTTTTTTGGCGGGGCGGGGCCAGGCAATCAATCCACTGTGACAGGCATGGCAGGGGAGTGGTGGTAGGCACTTTTAAGTGTGCATGACGGTATTTGGCCAGCCGTCTTAGGCTGGCCAAACTCTCATGCGCACTTAGGTTTCTCCAACCTGGCAGTGTTGCACAGCCGGGTTGGAGAAAAACCACAGACACCCAGTTACTGTCTCAGTGGCAAACCAGGCCGCTCAGACCAATCCCAGCACTTCTCTCATACTGGGAAATGTCAATCCCGGCATGAGAGTAGCGCTGGGATTGGCATCTGGGAGCCTGCCCAGTGTGCCGCTGGAGTCGACGATCGTCGGAGAGGAGCGAGGCGTGTCCGGCGGAGCGGCAGGTAAATGTAATTTTATTTATTTTAATTATGTTCCATTTTGTTTGTATTCCCTTCCCCGCCCACCACTAAACGAATGCATGAAGCCGCCAATGATACTTTCCGTTACTGCAATACAATTTTGATCTTATGTCTTCATAACTTTATATCTGTTTTTAGGACTACAGACAAATAAGGACAAAGTCAGACAGCAATAAACTTTTCATGCACATCCTCCAGTGCTTGGTTAACCGCATAAACACTATTACAGTTCTGCATCTCATAGCAATACCCACATTTTTTTACAACTTCACTCTGACTTAACAGAATCAGTTTCATGACATTACCTAAGGTAACAGTATGCTTTTGCCTCCTAAAATTCTAAATAGGTATGACAGGACACATAGGATTTATTCCTTACCTGAATATTTATAGCTTGAATACATATATGGATTGCTTGACTTACCCAATCCTCTATATGTGACCTCGCCCATGTCCTTGAAGTTCAAAGCCTTTCCACTCACTAGAACACTTTTCTCAAGAGCGACAGTATGTTCGCTGGGTCTCACGTTTTGCAGTGACTCACTATGACTCCTTTTCTAAAGGGTAGCAATGCATTTTCCTTTTACTTATAATATATGTAATGCTTATCTTTTGTTCCTGAAAGTGGAGGAAGCCCTAGACTCGCATAAGCTGTAAGAGGGTGAAACACCTGTTGGCTGCAAACCAGAGCTTTCATGTGTCACAGCAAAGAGATCAACTATCGTGTAAAGAAACTTAAAAGGAATTTGAGAGTGGACTACTGGAACTTAGAATATACAAAGAAGACGGAGGACTCTTCAGTTTGCATTTATGTAGCGGTGTCTCCATGCAATAAGCAGAATATTGAGTGCATGAAAAGGACAGAAACGTCATCACTTGGATCAGAGTACTGTTTGATCATGAAGCTCTTGGGTTGGCAAAGGCTGAAATGCTGGAAGCACTAAAATAAGAAGCAGCTAAACAGTGATAACTAAACAATGCATGTAAATATGAGCCAGTCGCTAGATTGTGCGTTACGTGTTTCTAAATCTTATATTTGGAATACAGCTTTTGGACTGTAAAATAAAAATATCAATGAAAAAGTTGTTGTTTAGGGATGTTGCTGTCACACGTACGCTGTGCATCCCCTCTACAAAATCCGAATTAAGATTACATGTTGCATTACACTACCAACTATTACATGTATTGTCTGTTTGAATTACATTTTGTATCTATTTTCTGTACTGTCTTGTCGAACATTTGTTTAATTCATTCTAAAGGTTATTAATGTAAAGTCGTGGCACATGAACAAAACTTTAAATTTGTGTTTATTAAAAAAAATACATTTCGCACCAGAACAACACTTCCCTGTAAAGTTTCTTTAAAAGACCTGTATCCATTGCCCCTTTTTAACAAATCCAAAAAGTAAATGGCGTTTCAAAACAAAACCTGTTCATGGAACTTCTCAGATAGGAGTGGCAGCAGGACATCTGAGTCTCGGGCAAGCAGACAAGGAACCCCTAGCAAGGTGGCCTCTAAAATGCTCGGACCCTGGGTCGAAGCCCTATTTACCTATACGGGTTGATGGGATTAACATCAGCACCCTGAAATCTCTGGGCTAAACCAGGGAGGTGATTATCATTGTAAGTGGCAGGCGTGAAGTTTGCCCCCGCTACACTCCGAGTCGAGACTGAGAGAATGTTAAGATGGCTGCTCGCATTTTCACAAGTTGGACTACCCTGCAGGTACCCACATTGGGTCTGGGAAATGTGTTCAGAAGGGACTTTTTCTGGGCTTGGGGAGTCACAAGGGAGACAAGCCAATCTGAAGAATCATGAAAATGCAGGAGGCACTTAGGTGCAGACCTAGAGAGCGGCATCTGATTGAGAGATGGCCTGTTATTTGATTGTTCTGGGTACGGACAGGGCAGCAGAACCACCAGTAGCTGGAGTGGTTTTCTCCTGGGACTGCCTGGTTGAGTGTCCAGTTGAAGGAAGTCTAAAAGGAAGCCCTGTGGGATTTGTTCCACAGGACTGAGCTGCCCTTACCATCTTGCATATTAAATTTGAGTCACTGAACATCTTGAGCAACCAACAGAGGTTCATGTGACCTGCAGGGGTTGTTCACTAGGGGCTTGGAAGAGGAGTCATCAAATATACACTCCTGACTCTATTCAAATACCAAGCGGTGCACCAAACAGCAAAGTCAACACAAGAGCATGACATCAGCAGTGAGGTCATCAACCTGGCGGGCAGCCTGGGAAAGAAGTCATCATGTGCTCTGGATATAAATTTATTGTAGTGAAGAATAGGAATGAGAAGATGCTGTTAAGTAGAGGTATGTGTGGTTGCAGAAAATTCTACGGAGGAGTAGGACACAAAGTGAACAACTACCATTCTTATACTAGCAGAGGCACTTGAAAGTTAATCATATATATAAATATATATATGATGATCAGTGAGTCCCAAAACACGTTATTGTAGGTACAAATGGGTGTCAAAGAGGCCCTAGTTGGGTAGGAACATTGAGACTGTAAGCTCACCTGCCCTAATCCCACAGGTACCCTTTCCTCACCTATCCTGTACGGGGACTCAACCTTATCCCACCTTCTTACACACGCTCCCATCTAACTTTAACCCTTTATCAATTTTCATGGTGCCTCTGGGCAGATAGCATGGTACATAAAGGCACCTACCTTATTGGATGGGGGGACCAGTGAAGCAGGTTCGCCCACAGATTATCATCTTCAAAAAACATGGAAAAACTGGAGGACTATAATTGAGGTGTTAGAGTTTAGGCCTTAGGGTTCCAGACTGCTATGAGCACCAGTATGGTGATCCATATTGGTGGTATTCAGGGGACTGATTACAGTATGTGGTTAATGACACTAGAGTATACTTTCCCTTGTTTCTCCTGAGGGTTATTGGTTCTCTGAAATAGCACAATGTATGTGTGTTGTTATATATATAAATGCAAATAAAGATAAAGTACAAAAATATGCCTACAAGATATCTCTGCTGGTTTTTTCCCCACAGGTACCACACCACAGTAATAAATAGCACCAAATGTGCAAGGAGCGAAACTGCATTGGAGAGAAGCGGTTAAAGGGAGGGCAATAACAACCAGTGCAGAAAGTGGAGTTTTAGGGGCATTGAACAGACCAGTTTTGAATACAAAATAGTAAGAATAAAAAAATCGGAGGGCGCCACCTATAAAATAAAAAATTGGGGCGATACCTAAGTACCATTTCCTTCGTTCCCTTAAAGAAGGTGACTGAC
Organism: Calotriton arnoldi; assembly: GCA_963921515.1. NCBI lineage: Eukaryota > Metazoa > Chordata > Amphibia > Caudata > Salamandridae > Calotriton > Calotriton arnoldi. Next base: position 3,577,701 of record CAWUFW010000718.1, read on the forward strand.
TGGTTCAATAAGACAAGTATATGTTTTTGTGTGGTCGATACTGATAATATAAATGTAAATACAAGTAAAGTTAATAAAAATGTCCCTGTGATCTCCCCGCTGGTTATTTCCCTACAGGGGTGATACCATGAATACATACCACGGTAAACTCAAGCGGGTGAAATTTTAATATTAAAAACCACAGCGGAGAGTAGTGAGCGAAAGTAGGGGCCAGAGAAACAAAATAAAGACATGGAGGGAGTCTGGGGCATTGGACGAATTAACTGGAAAAAACATAAGAAGAAGCTGGAATATGAGGGATGCCACTTGTTAATAAAAGAAAGTGGAGTAAGGAGGCAAAGGGACCTGAACAGAGGTAGGCAGAACCATGGAGACAGGATACAGAGCTGAGCCTATCTTGTTTTCTGGATCGTAGCTGATAGACCTGTCATCCTTAGAGTGGTCTTTACCCAAACTTTTTTGCCTTTTACCTCCTGTTTTTAAGTATTCTTTTTTTTGGCCTTAGGACTCTGAGCACTTTACCACTGCTAACCAGTGCTAAAGTGCATGTGCTTCTCCCCTAAACAAGGTGACAATGGTGTATACCTGATTGGCACATTTGATTTAGTAGTAAGTCCCTCTTAAAGTGGTATAACATATACCGAGGGCCTGTACGTCAAATGCTACTAGCGGGCCTGCAGCACTGATTGTGCCACCCATATATGTAGTGTTTCAAACCTGTCTGAGTCCTTCCATTGCAGGGCCTGTGTGTGCAGTTTACTGCCACTTCGACTTGGCATTTAAAACTACTTTCCAAGCCTTAAACCCTCCTTTTATTACATACAAGTCACTCCTAAGGTAGGCTCTAAGTAACCTGAAGGGCAGGGTGCCATGTAAGCAAAAGGTAGGACATCTGTGTTTAATCTTTACATGTCCTGGTAATGACAAACACCCAAATTCATTTTTCATTACTGTGAGGCCCACCCCTCTCATAAGCTAGCATTGGGAATTCCTTCACACACTTGTAAGCTGCAATTGCTGATCAGAGAGGAGTAGTGTGGTGGTTTCACCTGCCAGGGAAGGTACCGTCCCACCCAACACAAAAGAAATGTCAGAATCAAGAAAGGTGGTATAAGGGTGACGGGTTTCTTTTATTCTATTTTATTCTATTTCTGTACAGGTTCAGAGGTTGCTCTTAGACGTTTCCGGGTGTGTCTTTCCCTAAGACCAGTTCCAGGACGTCTGCATACTGCTCAGTTAATAAAGGGCTTAAGCATGTGGCAGAGGTAGGAGGTTCTTCGGCTCCTTGTGTCCCCAGGTCCGGCTTGCCCTTCGGGGAAGGCTCAGTTCTTCTCCTCCTCGAGGTGATGCCGTAAAGAATAAGGAAAGAAAACAACAACAAAAATATCAGAAGACTGCTGTCCTTGCGGTATGTAAGGGGAAAGGGGGAAAGTGCCACTGTCACCCGTGCTGCACTCATGATGTGTTTATGTGGGAGGGATCAAGGTTACGGCGAGGTGCCCCGCATTCCCGCCCACCAGCCTCTAAAGGAAAAGAACCCTGGCACTTGCCTGCACCCACTTCTCTTGTTGGAGTACCAGACTCGTTGGCGTTGCTCCTCGAGCTGTTAGTCTCGGCGTGGTCCTCTTCTACCCGGTGCAGGCTTCCTGACGACGGTGGTTCCCGGGCTCCTCCACACAGGATAGTCGTCTCGTCCTCTGCTTCCCGGTGTACCTCGTCTCTCATCTGCACTCCTGCCGGCGTCTCGCTGTCCTCTGTCTCCGCTCCGCTTCCCGGGTTCTCCGATACTGAGAATCCAGCTGGTACGGCTGGACCGCATACCCCACTTCCGGTCGGGATGCTCTCGGCCGCCATGTTGGAGCCGTCGGGGTCTTCCGCGATGGGGGTGAATCCACCACACTGCCTCCCCTCCACGAATGGACGAGTGGGCCTTTCGGACGCTGGGTAACGGGAAAGGAAGTCCCCGGGACATGCAAAGTATGAAAGGAAAAGGGTTGTAAGGCAAGGAACCAGCGTAGTACTTTTGGATTTGAGTCTTTGTGTAGGGATAGCCAGATTAATGGGGCATGATCTGTGAGGAGAAGGAACTGTCGTCCTAGGAGGTAGTATTGTAGGGCCTCTACTGCCCACTTGATGGCCAAACATTCTTTTTCTATGGTGGCGTATTTCATCTCTCTGGGGAATAACTTCCTACTTAAATAGAGGACGGGGCGTAGGTCGCCCCTCTCGTCGGGCTGGGAGAGGACAGCTCCAAGACCCCTACCGGAGGCATCTGTCTGGAGTACGAAGGTTTTCGCGTGATCAGGGCAGACCAGGATAGGGGCGTTACATAGGCTTTCTTTTAGTAAGGAGAAGCTGTGTTCCTGATGTGAGCCCCAGGGAAGGGATTTCCCTGACGTTTTTTTACTCAGAAAGTCGGTGAGGGGGCTAGCGATGTTCGAGAAGTGAGGGATAAACCTCCGGTATTACCCTACCAAGCGCAAGAAAGAACGGACGTCCTTCCTAGTGGTGGGGCGGGGAATGTTTGTGATGGCCTCTAGTTTGTTCACCTGGGGTCTGATTTGTCCTGCTTGTATATCATAGCCGAGGTAGTCTATATGATCAGTACCGAACGTGTTTTTTTTTGGGTTGATGGTAAGACCTGCTCTCTTGAGGGTGTCCAGTACTGTCTTCAGGTGTGTGAGGTGTGTCTCCCAGTCAGGGCTATGGATGACTATGTTGTCCAGGTATGCGACGGCATATGCATGGTGTTCCCGCAGTAGAACATCCATCAGGCGTTGGAATGTGGCTGGGGCGCCGTGAAGGCCAAAAGGAAGGACTTTAAACTGAAACAGGCCCGAAGGGGTAGAGAAGGCGGTTTTTTCTCTGGCTTCCCGGGCAAGAGGTATTTGCCAATAGCCCTTCGTAAGGTCGATGGTGGACATCACCCGGGCGTCCCCCAATCGTTCTATTAGCTCATCGACGCGAGGCATAGGGTACGCATCGAACTTAGATATAGCGTTAAGCTGACGGAAGTCGATAAAGAACCTAATGCTTCCGTCAGGTTGGGGGACGAGGACCACCGGGGAAGACCAGGCGCTGTGTGAGGGCTCGATAATGTCCGCCTCCAACATAGCTTTCACCTCCTGATCCACCACCTGTCTGCGTGCAGTGGGTATCCGATAGGGCTTTAGTTTTATTGGTTTTGCCCCTGCTGTGTCTATCGTGTGTTCGACTAAGGTCGTCCGTCCCGGTGTTCCCACCAGTACGTCAGAGTACTCCTGGCATAGGGCGTGCATCTGAAGTGTTTGTGTATGTGACAGTTGTTTCCCCAAGCGAACAGACTTCTTTCTTATGGTGGAGGGAGCGGCTGAAGGGATGTCAAGGGGTTTGTTAAGGGATACATGTAGTACCGGTTTGTCTTTACGTGTGGGTGCTGGTAAGGGGGCTTCCCAGGCTTTTAAGAGGTTCACATGATAGGTTTGACCTGTCTGTGTTTTGTGGGGAACGGCTATACGGTAAGAGACAGGGGTGACTCTATCCAGTACCTTATAGGGGCCCTGCCATGTGGCTAACAATTTTTTCTCTGTGGTGGGAAGGAGGATCAGGACATAGTCACCTGCTTTGAACTCTCTCAGTGTGGCGTTTTTGCCGTACTGTTTCTTCTGTGTGGTTTGTGCTTTCTCCATGTTCGTATGGACCTCTACCCAAAGAGATGCCAGAGTGTCTCTTAGATCCCTGCTATATGCAACAAGGGATTGCTTTCGTCCTCTTCCTCTGCCCACTGCTCTACCGCCATGTCGAGGAGTGTCCGTGGTTTTCTCCCGAACAGTAGTTCGTAGGGGGAGAACCCTGTGGACTTCTGGGTGTGGGTTCGGATCGCGAACAACACTAGGGGTATTTGTCTGTCCCAGTCTCTCCCTGCTTTGTTAATCGATTTTCTAAGCATGGTCTTAATCGTTCTGTTGTACCTCTCAACAAGGCTGTCTGTCTGAGGATGGTACACAGCTGGGCGTATCTGCTTGATCCCCAAGTAGTCACTGGTCTGTTTCATGAGGCAAGATACAAATGGGGTACCCTGGTCGGTCAACAACTCGCGGGGAAAGCCCACACGAGAAAAGAAGGAGACCATTGCTTGAGCTACTGCCGTGGTGGTGGTACTGGTCAGGGGTATCGCTTCCGGATACCGAGTGGTGTAGTCCACCAGCACGAGTAGATATTGGTGCCCACGGGAGGAGGGTATAAGGGGACCCACGAGATCCATCCCAACCCGCTGAAAGGGAACGTCTATTATCGGGAGTGGGTGTAGTGGGGCTTTAGGTAGGGAGGGGTTGTTGACCAATTGACACTTAGCACAGGAGGAGCAATATTTGGCCACTTCATGATAAACTCCAGGCCAGTAAAACCTGTCCAAAAGGTATTTCAACGACTGCTCTTTCCCGTAATGACCCCCTCCTGTTTGACTGTGGGCAAGGTCTAGCACTTGTTCTCGGAACGGCTTTGGGACCAATAGCTGTTCTTTATGGTGTTCTGCCCCCCGAGTTACCCTATATAGCAAACCCTTTTTTATACAGAATAGAGGGCCTACCTGCTCGGGATGGTCCTCTTGAACTTGCCCCCAGGCGTGTTGCAAGGTGCCGTCCTCCCTCTGGGCAGCACGGAAGTTCTGGCCTGGCGTTGGGGACGTGTCTAAGGAATAAAAGACAGGAGATGGTAGGGCACACTGGTTTTTAAGGTACAAAGCCAGTTCTTCTCTTCGTTCCCTACGGGTCTTTGTTCTTTTGGGTGTGGGTCCTTCTATCCCCTCTTTGGAGAAGGGGATGTGGGCCAACCACCCCAACACGGGAGATGCAGGGGTGAGGGATGAGAGGTATTCCTGGAACCTGGGCAGGTCAGTCCCTAGAAGGACGGATTCAGGGAGGAAGGGCATTACTCCCACTTTTCGCAACTGAGGCTCCCCGTCTATCTCCAGTAAAACTTCAGCAAGGGGGTACATTTTCTTCTCCTCATGCACGCATGTGACTTGTATGCAGTCTTCCCCAAGTATCTGAGATGTGTGTACGAGTCCTTTGCTAACTACAGTGTGGTGACATCCTGTGTCCAGGAGAGCCACTACTGGCTTCCCGTTTACGTATATTTTTTTTTTGTAAAGTTATGGGGCTTCTCCGGCGAGGAGGACACTGCCACGGGTGTACCCCACTTCCATGGGTTCTTGGGGAGGATTGCACGCAGGGCATTGGTGGGCTATGTGCCCCCACTCAGCACAGTGGAAGCATTGGGGACCCAGCAGTGCTGGTATGCCAGGGACGGGCCGGGGTGTATGTCTTCCTGGGGTTGGAACTCGGTTTTCTGATGTGACCTTTACCTGGGGTCTGGGTATGCTTACGGGGTACCTTTGGGGATGGGACTTGAACTCGGGGGACCGGTGAAAAGCACAGGCCAAGTCTATTGCCATTGTTACCGTTAAGTGGGGATGCTGTTTGAGCCAAGTCCGAGTGCTAAGGGGAAGGGCCTCGAGGTATTGTTCTAAGTAAATGTTTTCCGTTAAGTCGTCAATGGTTGAGAAGGCGGGATGTAGCCAGCGGTTCCCAAGGTCACGAATCCTATAATATAGGGCTCGGGGGTTATCCCCTGTTGTCCACTTCTCCTTGCGGAAACGACTACGATAATACTGGTGATCACAGCCCAGCCTCTCCAGGATTGCCCTCTTTATTTCACCATAGGGAGTAGTTCCGGCTGGGTTGGCGGCTTGGAAAGCAGCCTGTAGTTCCCCTGACAACAAGGGGGCTATGTACTGTCCCCATCTCTCTTGGGGCCAAGCTGCGGTGGAGGCAACCCGCTCGAAATTTACAAAAAAGAAGTCGGGGTCGTCCCCCTCCTGGAACTTCTGAAGTACAGTGCCTGGTACGTTCGGGTGTACCCTTGCGCTGGGTATGGCATCTGTTAAGCGCATGATGGCTGTATCCTGCACCTGTTGGTTAGATGCCATGAGAGAGGCCTGATCCTTCAAGGCAGCGTGTAGGGCTTCCCGCTCCTGCTGAGCTAGCTTGGTTTGCTGTTCAAAGACAAGCTGCAGGTGGCGTTGACCCTCTGCTAGTTGGAAAATCATGGATTCCATGGTGAGGGGTTGTGTCATGATAGTCTAGACACGATCCCACTTCTGACACCACTGTGGTGGTTACACCTGCCAGGGAAGGTACCGTCCCACCCAACACAAAAGAAATGTCAGAATCAAGAAAGGAGGTATAAGGGTGACGGGTTTCTTTTATTCTATTTCTGTACAGGTTCAGAGGTTGCTCTTAGACGTTTCTGGGTGTGTCTTTCCCTAAGACCAGTTCCAGGACGTCTGCATACTGCTCAGTTAATAAAGGGCTTAAGCATGTGGCAGAGGTAGGAGGTTCTTCGGCTCCTTGTGTCCCCAGGTCCGGCTTGCCCTTCGGGGAAGGCTCAGTTCTTCTCCTCCTCGAGGTGATGCCGTCAAGAATAAGGATGCTGACGGCCGGCTGATCGCACCGTAGCCACACCTCCTTCCTTCTTCGTGGCCAGAACTGACGTCAGACGCGGACCTGAACGCGGGATGCTGCTGAGCTCCGCGAAAATCAATCGCAGGAGCCAGGAAACAGCTCCGACGCGAGGTTAACACTCCGAGGCGGCATTTTCCTCTGGATCTGCATAACCACAGCCACTATTTCAGTTATATATTATCCTGAGCCGGCTCGCTGGCTAATTTGAATATCTCCTGGCTACTTTTCGCTGCACTGTTGCTTGGGATCCTGGGAGCTGTAGTTTTTTCTTTTTTGACTTCTGCTTTTGCTTTTTGATCTTTTTTTTCTTTTACTTCTGCTGCCGGGTCCACCAGGTTTCTCGCCAAGAGGGGGTAAGTGCATTGATTATCCTTACCCACTGGTGCATGGGAGTCACCCTATGCTGCTTGGTTGAGGGTCGCTGGGGGGGTCCTAGGAAGTAACTTTTGTCGTTTGGATAAGCGATCTATGCCACAATTGCATTATGCGAAATCTCGCTAAAGGAGCTAAAGCCACAACAACAGTTCACGCTGAATCCCCAAGCCTGGGCCAGAGGGTGAAAAAGCGAGTTGCTGCCCGGGCAAACCGCGCGGCGGCCCTCCGGAAAGATCTCAACGTGAATATTGAAGCCGCTGAAATGGCAAGCTCTGAGGGTGCGAATCAAGATCATCCAGGGGGCTCCTCTGCAGACTTGGATTCGAGCATCAGCCCCTGCTCTATCGTAGGGAGCTCCATGATATCAGATTCGACTAAAGCGAAGACACCGATGTTACCTGGCTCAGCCGGAGCAACCGGAGCATCTAAGGATCTTAAAAAATATCCTCTAATTTTCAAAGTTAAGCAAGGCTTGCCAGCTGGGGAACAGGAGGCGACAGGGACAGGGAACGAGCCCCCTCCAATTAATAATTCTATGGACGACCTTATGGTCCTGGACGAAGGCGGGAGTCTGAAAGATCCTTTAGACTGCAGCCAATCTTCCCCACCATCCTCTGCTCTACAGACGCCGTTCTCTGGGGGCGACTCCTCACCCTCATCGGATCCACCTACTCTCTTGCGATCCCTGCTTTGTCTATCCCAGCTGAGCTTACGCCTTCTTCTGGAGGGAGCTCTTCGTCGGATCTTTCTGCTCCTGAGGGAACTATCCGGCCTATCCCAGCAGACTCCATGCTCTCTACGCAGCCTTCACAGCCTGAAGGTAGGCCAGAAGCAACTCAAGACAACTTCTCCCAGGAGAATAGATCCTTCTCCATGCAATGGGACGCCAAGAGTCTCCTTAACCTGATTTTGGACGAGATTCGAGAGCTGAAAGTCTCTCAATCTGCTGAGATAGCCGCAATCCATGTTCGTCTATCCAAAATCGAGGAAACCATGGCTCAGGTACCAACACAGCTTCTCGAGACCGAAGCTAGGATTTCGCAGCTGGAGGACCAAGTCTCAACTATGAATAGTAAAGTTGCCACTTTCCAAAGCCAGAAATCAACATTGGAATACAAACTCGAGGAGTTAGAAAACCACTCCAGGCGCTCGAATCTCCGGATTCTGGGCATCCCGGAAGGCCTTGAGGGGCAGCAGACTCTACAGTGGGTAGATTAATTTATCAAAAAGAATGTCCTCCTAGAGTTTAATGGCGAGCACATCGGGTACCTGCCCATCTCCCTCCTAATCCTAAATTCCCACGGACTATGCTGGTCAACTTTGGGGATTATAGGGTTAAGGAACAAATCCTAACTAGGGCAATTAAACAGCGACAGTTTACCTCGACAGAAGTTCCACTTTGCAGCATCTTTCTGGACATGTCGGCTTCGGCAGCCAAAAGGCGGAAGGAATTTGTAAAAATGTTACATCTATTCAAGGAACAGGGGGCACAGGCCATGATTGCCCAACAGAGCAAGTTAAAAGTGTTAGTCAAGGGCAGGTTTCACATATTTTGTAATGTCCTGGAAGCACAGGAACTGCTGTAACAAATCTCCATGGGGAAATCCTAAGAGCCTTTACATTCCTCAGTTTCAAGATATGATATAACGTTAATGCTATGCATTTACAAATTGTTCTCAAATTTTTTTCTATTTTGATTCCAATTGTATGCTCTGGCTGTGTGTTCTGTCTCTCCTATCTTGGGATTCGTCTTTCACTAGCATATATCTCTTAGGTAGTTTTGTTTCCTATTGTTTTTTGGTTTTCCTTCTTCTTCTGATTGTGTTGGTACATATTGGTGCTTTTTTTCTTTTGAATGAGGGAATCGGGGCAGGCCGATTAACCTGTAAATGTCCCGGAAGATGCGGGAATGACAGCAACAAATTTAAACTTTAATAACCTGCAGACATTAATAAGTTAATATAAGGTCAATACATTCTAATGTTAAAAGGGTATATCTAAACAAAGGACATTGTTATCGAGTTTCGATCTCCTGTTTTCGCTGCTCTGCCGCTATTTCTTGCTGCATGCACTTTTCGGTAGACACCTAGATAGTTCCGTATCGATTATCTTTCTGATTTGTTCTATGTCTCGTTCGTCTTTCCTTGCCTCTTTCTTTCTGTTCTTTCTTTCTTGTTTTGAAGGAAGGGGGGGTAGTGAGGTCGAGGGCATTAGGCACCAAGTCATAGTGCCAGTCAAGGGGGGAGAAGCTTGTCAGATGTGAGCAGGGTCGGCGGTCTGCTCTCAGTGGCTGCTGGGGTTGGGTGGGGTCACAAGGGTGGTAAAGGGAGCATGGGGAAAAAACTAAATCCATTTTTTAAATCCATACACATATACATCCATTTTGTATTAATAGACTCACATTCTGTTAGATTACAGATGGGGCCACTTACCATTGTCATAGTTCCGCAGTATACTTTTATCAATGCTGTGAAGGGTGTTAATTATATTCTCTGCTGTTAATGGCTAAAAAGGAAATTCTGAAAGTGGCTTCTTTTAACGTTAATGGTCTTAATAACAAAAAGAAAATGAGGGCCATCGAGGCGTGGATTAACACAGAAAATCCAGCGGTTATTTTATTACAAGAAACCCATATACCAGCAGGGAAGCTTCCAGACTTTTCTATGTTTAGGTCCTGAGCAGCCTACAGGGGGTTTTCCTCATCTTCAGCATCCCATCGGGGCACAGCGATACTTTTTAGTAAAAGACTTCAGGCGGAAGTTGTTAACTTTGTAAACGATCAGAGTGGAAGGTGGTGTTGGGCCACCTGTAACTTAGGGCACAGACTTTTAACTTTCGCCAGTATATATGCCCCAGTTGAGGACAATCCAACGCCGTATGAGGAATTTTTTCAATCTTTAATTCAAGTACCTGGCGAATTGATCTTAGGGGGGGATTTTAATTTTTTGATGAATCCTAAAATCGACTCCTCTGCTCTGTCCAAAAAACTGTTGAAACCTAAAACTTTAAGAGTTATACAAAACTACGGCTCGACTCTTGGCATATTGGATCCTTGGAGGGTGGCATTCCCAACTAAAATCGCCTATACTTGTTTGTCAGGCAGATTTCATACCTCATCCCGCATCGATTTTTTTCTTATTTCTAGAAGACTGAGTTTCAGCCAGCAGAGAATCCTTCAGAATGGATTCTCAGATCATGCGATGTTGATTCTTGAATTATAGTTAGGAGATTATATTAGGACCCCTAAAAGATGGATGCTAAACAGGCAATATCTATCAGAAGAGAATTGGGTGCTTTTTAATGAAACCGAGATTAAAGAATTTCTCACGCGAAACCATGGCTCTGCACCTTTACATGTTGTTTGGGACTCACTTAAGGCTTTCATTAGGGGGCTGGCCATCGGAAAAGATGCTGATAATCTTAGGAAAGCTAAGGAAGAAAAACGATCCCTAGAGCTGATAGTACAAAGGTCTCTCGATGCTTTTCTTAGCAGCCCCACAGTTTTTAACAAATGGCAGCTTGATCAGGCTAAACGGGATCTTAGCGAAAGATATTATCTTAAGAGTGAATCCTTTTACCAGCATCATAAACAAAAAATTTATGAAGAAAGTAATTATACTGGTAGGTTCCTTGCTTGGCAGGCAAGGGAGCAGGCTGTTTCTAACCAGATAACTGCATTAAAATGTCCTTCAACTGCTTCCCATACTGACGACCCGGTAAAAATAGGTGATATAATGTTACAACATTATAGGTCCATATACGGCCAACAACAGATTGTTGATATCACATCCCTGAGAGGTTTCCTCCAGAGATATGAATTGCCGGTACTCTCAGATATGAAGAAAATGAGTATGGCAAGGCCTTTTACAAAAGATGAGCTGGAGGGTGTCATAAAAAATCTTCCGACCGGCAAAGCCTGCGGCCCGGATGGCCTCCCGGCAGAATTTTTAAAAATCTTTTGTAGTGCCATTTCTGATTATTTTGTATTGTTAGCTAACTCAGTTTTAGAAGGTGGAGCGATACCATTGTCATTTAGAAATGGGAATATAGTCAGCTTTTTGAAAAAGGGAAAGGATAGCGAAGATCCTAATTCTTACCGCCCCATCACGTTATTACATTCTGACTATAAAATAATCACTAAACTTTTAGCTAACCGTTTTAATCAAAATGCTTCGCATTTGATTCACCCTGACCAAAATGGTTTTATTGCTGGCAGGCAGCTCGGCACAAATACACACTATTTAACGGAAGCATTGGACTATTTTGAGACTCGGAGGATACCTGCTCTAGTCCACCTTTTAGATGCCGAAAAGGCATTTGACCTAGTTGTCTGGGAGACCCTATTTTTTATTCTGCAAAATTTTGGCATTCCTCCTAAAATTACGGTGTTGGTCCAGAATTTATACTTAAATGCAGAAGCCAACGTAGTCATTAACACCTCGGAGGTTGGCCAGGTTAAGGTTAAACGGGGGACTAGACAAGGGTGCCCTCTGTCTCCGGTATTATTTGCCTTTTTTATCGAGCCATTAGCAATCGCAATTAGGAATAGTATTGATATCTGCTCTCCACTTCCAACTATGGCGAAATTGAAACTATACGCCGACGATATCATGCTTATTATAAAGCCTGAGAAGGAGGTCCAAGCAAAAACTTTTGAGATCTTTGAGGAATTTGAGGCATTAGGTGGATATAAAATAAACAAAAAAAGACAGAAATCATACAGTGTGGCGGAGCATGTATGGATTTACACCCTGATATTCTTTCTTGTTTAAATACAAAACCAAAGAGGTATCTTGGTGTTTATTTCTCAGCACAAATAGTTGATTTATACAATTTGAATTTCGCCCCACTTCTATGAAAAATTCAGGATTTATTCCTCCGATGGAGCTCTCTTCCATTAACCATCTTGGGTAGGGTTGCTTTGATTAAAATGTCTGTCCTTCCGCTATTCAATTTCCTCTTCTCTGCGATTCCTTGTATTTTAATTAGCTCCTTTTTTACCAAAATAGAGTCTATGTTTACAGCCTTTCTCTGGGCAAAGAAGGTCCCCCGAATTGCACTTAGCACTTTATATGAAGAATTGGAAAATGGAGGATTAGCTCTCCCGAATCTGAGGGATTATTACTTTGCATATTTTGCACAATATATATCCAGATTTAAGCCGGAACAACAATCGAGTCTTTTTATTAACTATTTTATGAATTTAATCTGCAAGGAAAATCAGATCCACTGCCCATTAACAATTGTTAAATCGCCTAAATTAGTACGGTATAAGTCTGTACAGTGGTTTTTCCAAAAACGGCAGGATTTTTATAGAAGATATTCTATCCCCGCAATCAACTCCTCAACCCCGTTATCTGACCCTATCTTACTATCTGGGATCAGAGAATCTTCAGTAATAACACAAAAATGGGCCAATGCTGGATTCCGGAAAATTTCATTTTTTGAGGAATGATAGATGGTTGAGTATAGCTGAAATGTCTCATTTAATCGTTAATGACTTCCTTCTTCTTGGGTCATATAATATCTTTAGTAAGTTCCTGAGTAAACTTGATTTGGTCCAGATCAGTGAATGGAAATGCTTAGTATATGAATTATTAGAAGATACGGCATTTAAGAAACCTGGGGAATGGAAAAAGCGTTTAGCCTCCATCAAGGGCAGTGATCTGGAGGGGAAGGCCATTACGAAATGGGCTAAGCATGAGGGGATGGAAATCTCAGCGAGTATGTGGTCAGCAGTTAACAATCTCAATTTCAGCACGTTAAGGGGAGCTAATTGGCGAAGGATGTTATTTTTTAGTAAATGGCTACTTTATAGAACTCCACTTTTTTATCTAAGATTTATACCAACCAATCAGCGCAGTGTTTCCGCTGCCTTAACCATCCTTCAGCCAATTGGGCACATATTATACTACAATGCCCCTCGATCCAGAGGTTTTGGAATGATATTTTTTATTATCTAGAACGTGAATGCGGTATTTTGATAGGTCTGAATACGTGGCTAATAATACTTGGCTATGACCCAGACCTTCTTCTTTCAGACAAGCTTGTCAAACTATTATATATTGCAATGGCTGTAGCAAGATCACTTCTGCTTCAGAGATGGCGATCAGATCTCATACCATCTATACATGAATGGGTCCGAAAAATGAAGCTAGTTAAAAAGAGTGAATGAGCCTATGCATCGCGAATTGGGGGACTTAAGAAGTTTGAGAGGATCTGGGCAGCTTATTTTGATTAAGATCTCAAAATCTAGTTTATCTTTTAGAAGGTAGTCCCACTATGTTTGACATCTATGTCCGGCAATACCAGGATCTTAATTTATTATGTAATATTGGATATTCTCCTATAATTCAGCCACATTATTGAATATAGGATGATTTAGTATTTTCCACATACTCGCTGATTTTTAGGTATATGCTTAGGTACCCAAGGTTTAATCAATTGTTTAGTTTATATTTATGACTGGCAGTGGATACTGCTGTCTTTGTCGTTTGTACTCTGGCTTAAATGTTTATATTGTTTATTTTTATGGATTTTAGGATTTACTCCCTCTCGGTAAATCGGTGCTATTTAACAACTCTGTATTACAATCGTCATACTTAATGAATTTTTATGGATGCATTTATGGATAAAAAATGTTTGTTATATGGATTTCAATAAAAAATATTAAAAAAAAAAAAAAGAATAAGGAAAGAAAACAACAACAAAAATATCAGAAGACCGCTGTCCTTGCGGTATGTAAGGGGAAAGGGGGGAAGTGCTACCGTCACCCGTGCTGCACTGGTGATGTGTCTATGTGGGAGGGGTCAAGGTGTCTTACGGCGAGGTGCCCCGCATTCCCGCCCACCATCCTCTAAAGGAAAAGAACCCCGGCACTTGCCTGCACCCACGACCCTCCTGAGTCGCAGGGAGGGGAGTCGCGGCCTCCACTTCTCTTGTTGGAGTACCAGACTCGTGGGCGTTGCTCCTCGAGCTGTTAGTCTCGGCGTGGTCCTCTTCTACCCGGTGCAGGCTTCCTGACGACGGTGGTTCCCGGGCTCCTCCACACAAGATGGTCGTCTCGTCCTCTGCTTCCCGCTGTACCTCGTCTCTCATCTGCACTCCTGCCGGCGTCTCGCTGTCCTCTGTCTCCGCTCCGCCTCCCTGGTTCTCTGATACTGAGAATCCGACTGGTACGGCTGGACTGCATACCCCACTTCCGGTCGGGATGCTCTCGGCCGCCATGTTGGAGCGGTCGGGGTCTTCCGCGATGGGGGTGAATCCACCACAAGTAGTGTGAGAAGTTGGCCTGGTATATGCTGTCCACTAATTAAAGTGGGAACCTTGCACCAGCCCAAACGACCCTTATTGATGATTAGGTTAAAGACAACCTTTATAGAAAGCTATCCTAGTGGTAGCTGTGGAGAGCAGCCTTCAGGCTAAGTCTTGAAGGAATGTAAAGCAGCTTGTTTTACCAGTATATAACCTCCTGAATGACCAAATGAAAGGAGAACCACACAAGGTATATATAAAATATATGTATTTATTACTAAACACTCTCTACTAACCTCTTTATGAGATTAGAGAACAAGGCACACAATATTACAGTACTAGAACGACAGTAAATAGCACAATACACAGTGGGCTCCAGGGGAGACCAAACCATATATTAAGAAAGTGGTATAACAACCACGACTTGACTAGACACAGTGCCTAGAGCATGTAGAATCGCTGGGACCCCAAGAAACCACCCAAGGTAGTGACACAGGGGACCCACGGAGGACGAGTGCAGTGTGGGAACACAGACGCGAGCTCCGTACAACTCTATGGGAAAGTCGCGGTTGGAAATTTAGAGTTTAAGGACACTTCGGAGAGGACTTCAAGCAAACCCAGCTAAACATAGAAGGTTCTAAGGCCAGCACCCTTGTGAGTACCAAGGTACCCGTGTTACCTAGCCCAGGGAAGCCGGGTGCATAGGGGTCAAGTGGTGTCGGAAACCCTCGTTGTTTTCAATGGCGTGATGCGAAGAAGTACTGCTGCCGTGGAGAAGAAAAGTGTCCGGTGTGATCCAAGCCTGGATCGAAGATGAGAAGAACCTGAAAGCAGAGGGGACAAAGTCTGGGTCACTTCACGTGACCAGGAGCGGAGCAATCGAATGCCCACCGATGTCGGGTGCTTCAGGTGCGAAGAGGAGAAGCTTGACTCTGCAGCCACGGGGACCAGGAGACGTCGACGACAACCAGATTCCGCAGGCGAGCTGTCCCACAAAGGATGTAGAGTGCTGAGGGGTCAGTTTCTGAATTGGAGACCAACAAGCCTTGACAACTGCAACCCACGCGGTCAGAGAAAAGATGCTTCGGTGAGGACCAGCAAGGTCCTGGGGACTCCCCAAGCAATGGAGAGTCAGGGCACGTCTGGAGCAACCAGGAAAGCCCACTGAAAGTTAAAGTTGCCCTCTCAGGGACCCACAGCTCAACGGACCAGGGATCGCGAAGGGACCTCGAGAGGAATCACACAATACCAGCCCACGGAACACTCGTGCAGTGTAGGCCAGTAATCTTCAGTGAAAACACTGCTCGGGGCTTGGACTACAAGTAGCCCAAAGCACAGCCTCAGGGATTGCCTAGAAGCATATGCTGCTGCAAATGTGCACGGTGTCCAGGGGTTCGGGTTGCACGGTCCCCACGAGGGCTGCGGGTCTCAGGTTTGCTGAGAGCACTAGTCGGCCACGGGGAAGCTTGGAAACCCACCTCCTGTGTTGCAAAATCTTCGGAGTCCGTCAGGAGCTGCGTAGATTGAGGTGCAGGGGAGTAACTCCTTTACTCCAAGGGAGATTCTTCAGTCGTCCAGCAAAGCGTAGATCATCGAAGGTTACTTGGTTTCTGTAGCAGAGTTTAGTCCAGGTAATATCTAAAGTCCTGTAGTCAGGGTTCCTACTTTATACCCAAGGAAGGGGTGGGACTAACTCTGGGGACCAACCTATGGGAGGGTCAGGACAGAGGGGTGGCTACACCCATGTCCTTTGTCCAGTTTCACACCAGAGCAGGGGCTGATAGCCCCTGCAACCGGTTTGAGCTGGACTATGAACAGGGACACCAAATGTGCCCCCAGTGCAGACATCAAAGCACTCTGAGAGTGCACCCACCCAGCCCCAATACACTAAAGCCTGTCTGGGAGGTGGTCACACCTCCCTGTGACAGGAAACCTATTGTCCAGCCTCCCCTGCCGGAGTTTCATCCAGCAGCAGGAGGGCAGACTCATGTCTGTGGCTGGCAGCATCCATTTTGTGATGCCAGGGCTCTGTGAAGCTGGTACCGGGTGTACCGGTGTTGTCATATTTCTCCCCCTAGGAGGGAGGAATCATACCTCCCACACCAGTTACTGGTGTGGAGGTATGATTCCAAGGTGTTTGACACCAAACACGACATAATTCCTTGCAGCCGTTTTAAAGTTAGCATTTACCGCGAGGTTATAATGCACTTAAGAGTATATGGTTGGCTGCATCACAAACAACCCCGGAATAGTGGTTCCGAAGGCTGCAGAGGGGCTCTGCTCATGCATGGGCACCCTCTCACATAAAACCCAGCACCCTGCCTTCAGTATTGATAAGGCCTGCCATAGGGGTGACTGATAGGCTTATATGTGCAGTGATTAGGATAGATATAGTGAACCTATATCTAAGTAAGGGGTGCATGCACCACCTTACACAGGCTGCAGTAGCAGACCTGTGGTGTCATTTTGAATGGCCTCTCAGGGGTGGCATAATACATGCTGCAGCCCCTGGGAGGCCTCTGGGGTACCTATGCCCTGGGTACATAGTATACCATATACTAGGGACTTATAAGGGTACCCCAGAATCCAATCTGGAGTGTACCTAAAGTACATGCAATCAATTTAAAGGGGAAAGCAGATAGGCTGGGGTCCTGAATAGCAGGATCCCAGCCAAACTAAGTCGAAAACCAGCAAAACACCAGGAACAAAGTGGGGGCAACCATGCAGTCAGATTCCACCTTCCTACAAGTAGCTTTTTCATGTTTCATATCTTTGGAATGGTAATGATAAATCCTCCTTACTGGTGAAGTTGGATTCAACATTACTGTTTTAGAAAGGCCACTTTTAGAAAGTGTACATTTCTCTGCACTTACTGCTCTGTGTGCCTGACAGCCTGTCTTCAATACATGTCTGGGGAGGGTGACAGCTATACTTTGTGCATTCCCTTTAGACAGCCACAACACAGGAAGGATAGGGGTGTCTGAGTACGAATCTACATGCATCTGCATTCTGATGGCCTTGCCGGGCAGGATGGAAGGGAGGGGCTAACACTTAACTTGAATAGGTAGTGTCCTGTCCCCACACAAAGGACTGATTACCCCCCCCCACCCACCCACAGGTAGCCTGGCAGACAGGACTGGGTTGAAAGGGATACTTGTGCACTTCAGAGTGCTGCTTTGAAGTCACCCTCACATCAAAGGCACTTTTGGTCATAAGTACTGAGTCTCTGACCCCCTAAAATTAGACACTACTGAACTTGTAACAGCTCTGCCAGAAGAACTGCTCTGCTGCTTAAATGACTCAACTAGACTGCTGATCTGGAAGGCCTGTTTTTGTGTTTGTTGCCCTGCTGCCTGCTGCTCTCGGATTCTGTTGAAGGAGAGCTGGACCCTGCCTTCACTCTAAGTGATCTCCAAGGGCTTGTTGGATTGCCTCCTGTTGCTTGAGACTCAGGGATATCAAACTCTCTATCCCTTCTCTATCCCTCTCACTGGAAGTGGCCCAGATACTTGTAACACAGATTTCGACTCATTTCCTGTCTGTGCGTACGAGAACCGGCGCATTGACCCGGTTGCAGGAGTAAAATCGGCGTATCGCATCAGAACCAGCGCTTTGCCTCCAGGGATCGACGCATCGGACTGCATATCTCCGCCGCTGCAGCCCCTTGTCTGCATGGCTGAATCCAGCATATCACTCGACTCTTCTCGACTCCAGCACCCGTCTTCGGAACTGACGGATAGCCTTCATTGCATGGAGAACATCGATGCATCCTGCAGGCCTCAACATTGACGCATTTCGCTGTTTGCGACCAGGAAAGGTACTTTGTACACCGGGGCCTACGTGGGTCCTGTAGACGGCCAGTGCTCCATCGCGGTCGGCCTGAACTTTGACTTTGCCCTGGTCCAGCGATACTAAAAGTAACCTCTTTAGCGCTACTTGCTTTTAAGCGCTTTACTGCATTTGTTCCCTTAAAATGTAATAGCTCAATTTCTATACATTGAATTTTGTTGTTCTGGTGAGTTTTGCTCAGAATATAATAATTATTTTTCTAAACCTATGTGGAGCCTTTTGGTGGTGTATTCATTGTGTTGCTGTGTGAGTGTGTTGCACAAATACTTTACACATTGCCTCTTTAGATAAGCCTGAGTGCTCTGTGCCAATCTACCGCAGGGTGAGCACAGGTTTTCTTTTAGTGTATATCTGGCTTACCCTGACAAGAGTGGTGGTTCCTGCCTGGCCTTGGTCCATACCTCAGCCAAACAGGAATCCCATTTCTAACACTAGCCCATATCCATGGCTGTGTGCCCACCTCTGCTTCCCCTGACGGAGTCTACTGCTTGAACCATGCACACAAGAGAGGTTGGGGAAAGTGAGGCTTAAAGATAAATTAAAAAGGTAAGTGCAGAGAGAGAGTGGGTGAGAAATAAGGAGGCACACGGGAAGGTCATTGTTGCACGGTGTTAAGTGTGGCCATGTATTGTTTTGGGATTGCTTAACTGGTTCTTCAAAAAATCTGGATTTGCTATTTGATATGACCTGATTTCATTGCTAAAGCTTTATATAGCATATTTATCACATCTCCGTGTTATACCTTATCCATGTAATATTTCTCATCTATCCCTTGTAGACAGATTCTTTTTTTATATTATGGATGACAATTAAAGGGCCCAGGGTGAGAAATGTAAAAGTTATACCGAACTCACAATCTCAGGCATTAAATAGGAGAGGCATCCCCCAGGTTAGGCACATCTCACAGGCAATATTAAAGAGGCTTTACAGGTTCAGACAAAGGACATATCACAGATTACAGAGGCCTTATAGTTGACAAAAGATATATCACTCAGAGTACATAAATCCTGCTGACTACAGTTTAGGCACTGATTATGCTAACTTGCACCCCTAAGTTCTCTACTAAGTATAGCGTAAGCAAGCGATCTTTTATTTACCTAAAGTGGTCGAGGGGAGGAAAACAACTTAAACAGATATCAACAAAGTTGTCATGCCTGAAAAGATCACTGACTCCGAAGTGCAATTTGAATATTTATTATAAGGCCAAAAACAATTGGATGTAAATACATCTCAATAGCAAAGTATAGAGATACAGAAAAATTAATACAGAGCCGATCTTTTTGATATAAGTAATGCGGCCCAAAAGACAAATGATTATAAATTCTAAAATCACAATGCAACACAAAATAGATGCAATATTCAGCTCTCGACTCATTGAAAGAAATCAAAATCTTTCCCTACACTATTCTATATGAGGGCCCTTCCTGTCTCTCTTCTATCGTTCCCCAATGGTGTCAGCACGTGTGACTTCCTAAGAAGTACTCACGTCAAATGGGTCGTTTAGCTTAAGGCTATGGAGCTCGATCTATGAGGCTCTTTCTTCTCCGAAAGCTAGCAGAAGTCTGGTCTCTCTGTCCCTGCGCATCATACAAAAAGATAGAATTCAATCAACATTGCGTCACCTTTTCTGAAACTTTCCAGTAGACCTCTATTCAATAGCTGGTTCTCTTTCATGAAGCAAAATTAATTAAAGCTATCTTCTTCCATTGGCCTTGGCTTTCAGACAGACTTGATACGCAAAGCATCCTCCCTTCTCGCTTCCAGTTATCTTCAAAGGCATTCCGGGTCTCTCCTTAACTCTGAAAATAACGATGTGTATTTCTGCACCTGCAACAGGGTGAGAACATGCTAACCTCGAACACAACAATCAATTAATTCATTATTTCTTGAGAGCAAGGAGAATCTTTTGGGCCTACGTTTCAGGCAACTTAAACAAATCACAGTTTATGATATATAAAATAATATTGTCCTGCACATTATGCATGAAGGAATCATAATACATACAATATTCTACTTAATACGTTCATTAGTTCAACATTAAATGATTCAATTAAATGGTTCTTAATCATCAAAACACTGCACACAATACGAATGTATGGAAGTGCATTTAAACCATGAGTATAGTGCACTCATACAAATAGAGTGATATTTGCGCTCTATCAGTTCCCCCCTCTTATGACTAGTGTCATAACACCAATTCTCTTTTCTTTTTGTAGTTTTCTCCTAGCAGAAGAGACCGACCTAAACAGGAGCTGTAGCTTGCCGTCCCTGTCTGAATCATTCTAACCCTTTAAGGTGCTGGTAATGACTGTCCTGCAGTCGCTCAAGTTGTTGCTCTCTCTTTTTCAGCACAGTCTCCTGATGTCATGCCCTTTGCCATTTGTAAGCCTTGATGGCTCCTAATAGGACAATTATACAAATGACAGCTATTATAATAGGCTTCAAAATATTTCCCATTATTCCTTGTCCCAAACTTCCAAACCAACTGCCTATCTTGCCAAAGCCTTTCCCCACTTGTTCCCAGAGTCCTTCAGCAGCCATCTCACGTAACTCTTGAAGTATATCTGAAATATTGTTAATGTATTTCCTTATATCCCGACTGTTGTCAGGAATATAAGTGCAGCACTGTTGAACTTTCAAGAATTTGCAGACTCCTCCGGCTTTTGCTAGCAGCACATCTAGGGCAAGACGGTTTTGCAAAACCATAGCCCTTATCGAAACCATCTCCCCATCTACAAGTAGTAGAATCTGAGCTGTATTTATGGAGAGCTTATCCACTAGTGTTGCTAGCCTTCTGATTTTCAAATCATTTAAAATCACAGCCATACTCGGTATCATAGCTCCAAATATGTCTCCAATCACTTCTCCTGCACTCGCACCACGTTTCCCTCTTTGAGGTCTCCTTCTCTCTAGAGGCCATAAATCATTTACATGGAAAATCTTAGGAAATACGATAGCCAAATAGCAGGTGCCATACCAGTTCTTGGGCAACTTCACATAGGCATTCTTTCCACACACAAAATATACATTGGGCACTACTGTTATTTTATCCAGTAATGCTTTTCTGATTGATTCTTCGATCAAGAAGACATGCTCACAATCACTCTCACCCACAAATGTCTTATCATAATATGTGGTCGGGTGTCTAATGCACAATTTTCCTTTCTGCTGGAAATCTAATGCTATGGGTCCAAAATGTCCCTTTGCTTTATGATCTAATTCTTCTTTGGTCCATAGGGTAACCTTATGCTTTGGATCTGGTCGAAACAGTGTCTGTCTATGCCGATCTTCTATCTGGTCTATAAATTTCTTTTCAATGTCAGTTAACAGGCAAGTCAAATTGTGTCTATGGGCATAGGACGTATCCAAAGTAATGGTAGGCACAAAATACTTTTACATGCGCTCTACTTCCTTATAATAATCATATTTATTCATGTATTTCAGAACGGGGACTTCTGAGAGTACCACGTCATAATTAGAGAAATAGTACTCGAAGTGTGCCTTGCTATAAAACATACTCAATAATACACTACATGTAATGACATAAGTCACAGGCAAATGATGATATCGAATGCCTTCCTCTACTGAGGCTGGTAACTGCATACACACATAGCAATCTTTTGCTTCCATGGTATCCACATACTCATACAATAATCGAGCATACGCATTCAAAGTGAAATCACCCTTTGACAGATCAACATGCAATCTACGACTGGTTTCCTTAATCATTTCTAGGTCATGGGCGTATGCGTCCTCATCTATCTCAGAGCTTGGTGTAGTGAGTGTTGTCTGTACCCTGTTCTGTTCGCCATTTTGATATCCAACTGGAGATACCACAATCACCACAGTTATAACAATAAGCACCACTACGATGAGGGTGCCAATGATCCACTTCTGTTTGCGTGTTGAATTTTCGGACACCATGGTTTTCCTTGATTTATTCCGAAGCACACAAGAGGAACACAGTCTCTTTCTGTTTCTTTGTTTAACAATGTCTTTCTTGCTTCTTTTCCTTTCATGCAATTAATGTCCGAATCCTTTCGATTGCTACTAAACCTATTGAAGAGATGTAGACAACCCTACTCCTCACTCCATCAGCTACAAGAGAAATCCCTAACTTTAGATCTTCTTAATCTGGGGTCTAGGTTATCTTCTTTCTAAGGCCTAATGCTTTCTTTAATTACAGTTCAAGCTTCATCATTAATGACATTTGATCCAAGAATTTCGAGAACAAGTTGCAGAATCTCTGCACGGATGTCTCCCAATTCTAGCGCGGTGAGCCGTCGGCCAAATGCAGGGAACACAACTTCATTAAGGATAAGTTAACGCAATCCACTTAGTCTTGAAGGATTCAGAACTTGCAGAGTTAGTATTCCGAACGCTTCCACACCTGGGACCAGTAATCGTATTTCAATTGTGAGGGTGTTCTCTCCGTAGCTCACTGTACCAGGTCCCAACCTCCCGGACTTCGCTGGGCTCTGCATCTGCAGCCAGGTATGTCCACTCAGGAGATGCGTATCTTCGAGATGCTGTTCTTTCTCTTCGGGAACGTCTCAGACCATCCGGTCTTTCTTCAACGTCACTTTGATCTGATTCAGATGTTTCAGGAATCGGAGTGAGATCTTTCTCGGATGCAAGCTGTATATTCAGCCTTTCTTTTCTTGCTGGCCACTTTTCTGCTCTGGCATCTGTTCTCTCCACTTCCTCTTGATCTGATCTTTCTGCAACAGACAGTTCACTTTGATCTGAGGCACCGCTCACTTCTGCAATATCTTCAATTTCAAGATCTGGACTTGGTTCAGGAGCATTCAGCTCTTCTCTTTCTTGCTCACTTGGCTGTTCCGTTTCATCCGAAACTCTTACAGCTGAGTCTGTGCCGTCGTCGTTATCTGTATCAGGTCCATACACACTCCTCGGACTCAGGGAACTCTCTTCCGTCGCAGGTGCTTGAACTCGACGAGTGTGGGAAGCGTGGATCCAGTTCGGCAATCCTCCACACTTCACAGCGGTACTTGTGACCAGTATCACTTGATAGGGTCCTCGCCAGCGAACATCAAGACAACTCTTCCTTACGTGTTTGCGCACAAGCACCTAGTCACCAGGATTAAGATCATGCAGCAGGCCTCTCGAGGTGGATGCAGTCGCAGCCTCGACCTGGTGGGATACAGAAGTAACCACATCAGCCAGTCCTTTACAATAATCCAACACTAAATCATCAGTGATGTTTATCAATGCTGTAGCTGGCACCACAGGCAAACGCATAGCTCTTCCAGTGAGGATCTCATGTGGAGAAAGCCCTGTTCTCCTATCAGGGGTACTACGCAGACTCATTAGCACCAGGGGCAACGCATCCGGCAACTTCAATGAAGTGGACGAACACACCTTTGCCACTCTTGACTTGATGGTGCCATTAACTTGCTCTACTAGACCTGAAGCCTCGGGCCTGTAGCTACATTGCAATCTTTGATCAATATGTAACGCAGAGCACAGCAACTTCATTATTTCACTGTGGAAATGAGTTCCTCTATCTGTCTCCACTGATGTTGGGAAACCGTACTGTGGGATCAGTCCTCTTAATAACAATTTGGCTACTGTAAGACTGTCACATCGTCTAGTTGGATATGCTTCCACCCACCGTGAAAAGATGCACACCACCACCAAAACATATCTAAACCTATTGCACCTCGGCATCTCTATGAAATCTAACTGTATCCTATTGAAGGGACCCCCAGACTTTCCAATGTGACTCATTCCAACCACAGTTCTTTTTCCCACATTCATCTGTTGACAAATAACACACCTGTGACATACCGTTTCAGCCCACACACGGAAGCGTGGGTTAAACCACATCTGCCTAAATACTCGCACCATTGCATCTCTTCCCAAGTGAACTGCTCCATGAATTTGCCTTGCCATTGGGCTTAGTAGACAATTGGGTAATACTGCTCTCTCATCTGTGGACACCCAAATGCCATCATCTCTTTTTGTGCAACGTGCTCTGACCCATGAAGCAGCTTCTTCTTCTGTGACCTCATCCTGCAACCGCTTCACCTCATCCCAAGTATCGGCTATAGCTAACATCATGCTGAGCTCGGTCTCTTCTGTGCTCTCGCCTATATATTCTCCATTGAAAATACAAACATGTTCAGCACAAAATCGTGCTACTTCATCTGCGTAATTGTTGCCCTTAGTGACAAAGTCTTCTCCCTTTCCATGAGCTGTACATTTAACAACTGCTATCTCTTTAGGCTTTTGCAGAGCTTCCAATAATTGGCGTACATACTCACCATTACATATGGGTGACCCTGAGGACGTTAGAAATCCCCTCTGTGACCATAACTGCCCAAAATCATGAACCACACCAAATCCATATTGACTGTCAGTATACACAGTCACTCGCAGATCAGCTGCAATGATACAGGCACGTGTCAAAGCGACAATTTCGGCCTCCTGAGCAGAGAATACTCTATTTAAACAGGCAGCTTCCACTACCCCCATGATGGTGAACACAGCAAACGCTGCTCTCAAATACCCTTCATTGTCTCTTATGCATGAACCATCAACAAAAAGGATCAAATCAGATTGGGGCAAAGATTCATCGACAATGTCAGGTCTGGGTTTGGTGGCTAGATCAGTAACATCTAGGCAGTCGTGCTCTTCACAATCCTCATCTCCTTCCTCCTGCGGAATATGTAACAATGTAGCAGGGTTCAGAGTTGTACAACGTCTCAGGGTAACATTATCAGCAGCCAAGATAACCTGCTCATACTTGGTAAGTCTGTTGTCAGTTAAATACTGTGTTTTCGTTCGGGTCATTAAGAGTTCTACTGAATGGGGCACATATACAATGAGTGGATAACCCATCATGATGCTTTCGCATCTTTCAATGCTGACACTAGTTGCAGCAACGGATTTCAGACATCCGGGCAACGCAGAAGCTACAGGATCTAATGTAGCTGAGAAGTAGGCTACTGGTCTACGGGCACCCCCATGTGTCTGCACTAGGACTGCTAACGCACATCCCTCCTTTTCACAGCAAAAGAGCGAAAACGCTTTGTTATAATCCGGCATTCCGAGAGCTGGAGCACGACAAATGCTTTCTTTCAGCTCACGGAAGCCTTTCAAGCACTCGTTGTCCCATGGTACCGGATCACTAACATCCTTTCGAGTCAGTTTCAACAGAGGCTTTGCTTGCAAGGAAAAATTTGGGATCCACTGTCGACATTAGCCGACCATTCCCAAAAACATGCGGACTTCTTTTTGTGTTTTCGGAGTTCCCATCTGCAGAATCGCCTCTATGCGATACGGTGACACCCTTCGTTTACCTTTCTCAATCCGGTGACCTAGGTACTGAACTTCAGACAAACAATACTGCAATTTGTTCGGAGACACCTTGAGTCCATTCTCTGCCAAATAATTCAGCAACGCCACAGTGTCAATCCTGCAAGCATCCTCAGTCTCTGAGGCGACCAAAAGGTCGTCGATATACTGTACTAAGACTGAGTTGTGGGCCATCACTAATCCTTCAAGATTCTTTTTCAGACATTGACTAAAAATGGAGGGGCTTTCTGTATACCCCTGAGGGATTCGTTTCCATGTTGATACACAATCATCCATCCTAAATGCAAATAAAAACTGACTTTCTTCATGCAATGGTATGGAGAAGAAGGCGTGACATAAATCTATTACCGTAAACCATTCTGCTTTGCATGGTATCTGGAATAGAATAACAGCTGGATTCGGTACCACAGGACAACATGGGATCACAATTTCATTAACCCGACGCAGATCTTGCACTATTCTGTACTTGCCACTTGGCTTTTGCAGTCCCATGATAGGTGAATTACAGGGACTCCCTCTTATCTCCTTCAGAATGCCTTGGGCTATCATAGACTCAATCACAGGTCTTATGCCGGCCACAGTTTCTGGGGTCAACTTATATTGTGGCGTTCGTGGGAATTCAGCATTTGGTTTGATCTGTATCTTAACTGGCTCAACCCCTCTCATCAGACCTACATCCTCGCCCATGAAATCCCACACTTTCGGATTAACTGAGTCTCTCAAATCATGTGGCAATTCTGCTATGGTGAGCACCACAAACATTTCTGCACACAGACTCATGTTAGCCATTTTAAAATCAGCATCGTCATCATATGTTTGCAATTCCACCCCTCTTGGAGTGCACGATATAGTACAATTGAGCTTGCACAGAAGGTCTCGTCCCAAAAGACAGACCAGACTTGAATTGCACACTACAAACTGATGTCTATCCCGGAATGGTCCTATTCTTACGGGTAATTTGGTTTGTCAATGAATTGGTCATTTTCTGATTACTAACCCCCACTACTTGAATCGATCGTCCCAAAAGAGTTAAATTTGGGACTACTTCCGTTCTCACTGTAGAGCGAGCAGCTCCAGTGTCTAATAAAAAGGTAACAGGATATCCATTCACGTCTGCATCTACAAACGGCCCACTCTGATCGACTTCTAGAATCGCATCTAGGGTGCATTCCTCGTGCACCCCCCTCTGGCACTCCTGTGAATCTTGATTTTTATCAAATCGGTCCTGTATTTCAAAATAAGGCATCTGATGGTATAACTGATTCTGCATGGGTCTTCTAGGAGGTTGAGGTACTTGCACTTGTGGCTCATATCCTTCTCCATACATAGACCTGGGTCTTGTCACGGTATTGACAGCCTCAGTCAGCTGTCCCTCTCCTTCCATCGGTATCTGATTTGCTGGATTTGATCTACACTCGCGCTTCCAATGCCCGATTTTGTGACAATAATGACAGGCAGTAACTCTTTTCTGTTGAGCCACCCAATCGCTTGTACCTGAATCCATTCCTCTTCCTCTACCCTGACCAGGTTGGGTCATCACCTGTTGTCCCATTCCTCTTCCACCACCTCTACCTCTACCTTGACCTCCTCCAAACCCTTGTGTCATATCAGCGTTTCTCAACTGCACCAACATCAACTTGTCCTTCAATTTCTTCTGTGTCGAGTCCACTTGATCACTGCAATACTTAGCATAACGCAGAATCTCGTCCACCGACTTATTCTGCCAGCATATCAAATGCTGCTGTATCATCAGGCTAATGTCAGATTTCAGTCCCAACACAAACTTTGAGACAAACTGTCCCATATCTTTTTGTTCAATTGTATCTAATCCACCATGCTGCTTAAAAGCCAACAACAATCGCTCATAATAATCATATACTGACTCTTTAGAGTCCTGGGTGGTACGATCAATTTTCAACCAATCAACAGTTTGAGGAGCTACCTTCGATTGCAACCATGTAATCACTTGCTCGTACTTTCTCATTACATCAGGCGAAGGTCCATGAGTCAATGAATCTCTAGGCGGCTCTACAGTAGGCCACTCAATGGCAATCTTACACGCTGCCCACAAATCTGCTGGCACGACAATATCAAACAAAGTGTTCAAATCAATCCACAATACCTTTGAAATCTTTACAAATCTGTCCATTTGCTTATACCACTCAGCAGGCTTTTCCCTCAGCCGAGGGAAATCATTTGTAAATGCTGCCAAATCACCCCTGCTCCATGGCACATGTACATACCCTCCATTCTGTACCTCCCTAAGGGGGTAATTTCCTGAAGCTCCTGTCCCTCCACCCGGAGGCGGAGTATTCCTTATTCCAGTCTGGAAGCTTTTCTTTTTGGCCCATTTATTTTTCCATCTGTCTAAATCTTTCCATGTCCGTATCCCCATCACTAGTTCTCTAATTTGTGCTTTCAATCCGCTCGTTCGCTTCTCTTCCAGATCCTTATCTGTGTAATTTAATCTGCAAGACCCCTGATTCAGCTTGGTCTTTGACAAATCAACCTCATATCTTTGTGCCAAAAGCAACAATGCAGCATAAGCTCGTTTGGCCTTTCTTGTCATGTCCTTTGCTACGAACAGTAGTTCGCTTGAGTTATAAGTATCAATTTTAATCAGGGGTAAATTACCTTCAATCACCTCGTCTAGCTCTGCCTTTAATCATACTACATCTAACATTGGCACCTTCATTGCGCTTTTTAACACTTTCTGAATTTCCTCTTTTCGTGTCTCTTCCCTGTCACAACTTTGGGTTCTCCTAAGAACTGCACCCTCTTCTGTCTTTTCATCTGGGCGTCTCTCTCTCTCACAACTTCGACTTCTCCAGTGGTCACCTGCACAAATCACCTGTGGCCCAAACAGTACTTTAGGCGCTTCTTGTCTCCTGCTTATCTCTTCCCTTGGCATCATTGACTCTCTCACTGGTTGAACCCACATGCGAAGATCGGATCTCGAATGCGCTAGAGCACCTGTCCATCCTCGTTCTGTCCCACTATCCATTCTGGATGGATCAGCTGTAGCTGGCAGTGGAGTACTAGCTTCTACTGGTATTCAACAGAAACCTGTCCCACTCATTGCGAGGCTCCCTCCAGAAATTGTCTCTTCCCCTTCACTTATGTGCTGATGACTGTCGTCGGTTCTTTCTCTAGGAGTATATATCGGAACCACTGGCCCTATCGTGACTGGTACAGACAAAGCATCTGGCAACTGCATATTTCCTACAGGTGGTTCCGGATCAGGGTTTGAATACCTTCTTCCTCCAGACCCTCCCGGAAGGCATACCATGGTAATCTTGCCTCTTACTCCTGCCGTTTGTTCCCCTGAATGCAGTTGTTTTGCACTTACCTGCTCTTCTGATGGGCGCACCCTCTCTGTCTCTACTCTAGACTCACAAGGTGGAGGACTGTCCGCTAGCAATCTGTCGAGAAAACTGTCATCTGTATCACTATCTCCCTCTATCTTCTTTTTTCCTTCAGCCCCCTCTCCTACTGTAAGAAGTGGGTACAAGCGTTCTCCCTCTATAGTATCCACTCTCCATCTCTTCAACTGAGCATCCCATCTAGCATCATGATATGCCTACATTGCTTTTTTCATTATTCCATGTGTAGCCTCTCTCTTTTTCACTAGAGCTGCTCTCATCCATGCATCTAATGCTTCAAATTGTGTGGTTCTAGGGGGCGGTTTCAATGCATTCATCACCCCCCTCAGCTGGGTCAGCACCTCCATACGGAAAGACCCATAACGAGGGAAAGCCAATTCACCCTCTTTCTCTGTAATTTTATGCCAATTCTGAAGCCACACGATAGTATGAAGTCCTACATTCGTTGGCATGTAATGTGCCGGTGTGTCCTCTGGCGGGGCTTCTTCCCCTACCCGAGTCACTACCCCTGTGTCACCTCTACACAAATCTCGCAATACCCTAAAGCATCTCATTTTGAAATCGATCAATTGCAAGCTCCAAAGTTACGCTGTTCCACTGCTAATGCACTTCCACCAATCCCAGCGCGGCGTTACACCAACCAACCTATCACAGCGCGGCGCACCCTGATGTCACCTCTCACTCCTTGCAGCGGCTCACCCGCCTTTACAATTTCACCGCAAACTCACTTACACACATTCGTACTACAAGTAACTGTATAACCAAAAGTTATTCAACCAAGTAACTGTTCCTACACAATTACAATAACTTACAGTTACATAAACAAGTAATTGTCTGTCACTGAAGATCGATAGAACACTCTCACAAGAACATTCAACCGTAGTGACCCCCGACCTGCGTTGGTCACTCAATCGCCATAGTCCACCCCCGGTACCTGAGGCTTTCTACCGCGACCTATTCTTCATTCACACAAAAGGTCCCTAACACAAGTGGATCTTTGATAGTGCTTCACAACACCCACATTTGATCAGACAATTACAATACAAAACTATCCCGGGATCTTGGACTTCTCTTGAGTCCGCTCACCAAAACCAAAAACCACATTCACTCAACATACACCCCAACTCCGCAAGACATCACCCACGTACTCATTACCACAATCTAACACAATTCCTTTCATACTCACGCCACCAATGTTTCCGCTGCACCGTCAACGTCCGCCAGTCTCCGGTCTCCTCCACTCCACTTCAGGGCTCTTCTACCTTCCGACCTTCGACCCTACTCCTAAGTACTCCCCTCACCTTAGAGGTAAACCACTTTAAAGGTAAACTATCCTCTGCTACCATTTGATTACGCTAACTTGCACCCCTAAGTTCTCTACAAAGTATAGCGTAAGCGATCGATCTTTTATTTACCTAAAGTGGTCGAGGGGAGGAAAACAACTTAAACAGATATCAACAAAGTTGTCATGCCTGAAAAGATCACTGACTCCGAAGTGCAGTTTGAATATTTATTATAAGGCCAAAAACAATTGGATGTAAGTACATCTCAATAGCAAAGTATAGAGATACAGAAAAATTAATACAGAGCCGATCTTTCTGATATAAGTAATGCGGCCCAAAAGACAAATGATTATAAATTCTAAAATCACAATGCAACACAAAATAGATGCAATATTCAGCTCTCGACTCATTGAAAGAAATCAAAATCTTTCCCTACACTATTCTATATGAGGGCCCTTCCTGTCTCTCTTCTATCGTTCCCCAATGGTGTCAGCATGTGTGACTTCCTAAGAAGTACTCACGTCAAATGGGTCGTTTAGCTTAAGGCTATGGAGCTCGCTCTATGAGGTTCTTTCTTCTCCGAAAGCTAGCAGAAGTCTGGTCTCTCTGTCCCTGCGCATCATACAAAAAGATAGAATTCAATCAACATTGCGTCACCTTTTCTGAAACTTTCCACTAGACCTCTATTCAGTAGCTGGTTCTCTTTCATGAAGCAAAATTAATTAAAGCTATCTTCTTCCAGTGGCCTTGGCTTTCAGACAGGCCTGATACGCAAAGCATCCTCCCTTCTCGCTTCCAGTTATCTTCAAAGGCATTCCGGGTCTCTCCTTAACTCTGAAAATAACGATGTGTATTTCTGCACCTGCAACAGGGTGAGAACATGCTAACCTCGAACACAACAATCAATTAATTCATTATTTCTTGAGAGCAAGGAGAATCTTTTGGGCCTATGTTTCAGGCAACTTAAACAAATCACAGTTTACGATATATAAAATAATATTGTCCTGCACATTATGCATGAAGGAATCATAATACATACAATATTCTACTTAATACGTTCATTAGTTCAACATTAAATGATTTAATTAAATGGTTCTTAATCCTCAAAACACTGCACACAATACGAATGTATGGAAGTGCGTTTAAACCATGAGTATAGTGCACTCATACAAATAGAGTGATATTTGCGCTCTATCAGCACCACTAATGACGATAATGTCAAAAAAAGCTACAAAGGTATATACAATTGAATGCTTCTACGTGAATCTTGAACTAACAGCAACTCAGCAAGTGTCTTATGGCACCAAGGGAAAGGATATCTGAGATGAATACACTCAACTCAGCACGAAATATCATTCTTAACAACTTTAAATATATTTCAGAAACACAATCCAGGTTGCACCAAACATCAGCTAGACAGTTTCTTAAAATACACAAACTTTAATCTCAAATACTAGCTTTTCGTTTTAGGTAAATCAACAAAACTTTCCTCAGATACTACTTTTGAGTAAATAAATTCAAATCCCCAAACAAAATCTTGCTGAGGGCTACCAATTACAATTTGTGCCTCACATGGATATATAGACCCATGTATCACTATCACATAAAAAATGGGCACCATATGCCAGTTTCACTATGTTACCAGGGACACACCATATTACCAATGTTTCTTCAACTATGTTAATGCTAACATTATGCCAGGCGTAGGCCACCATTATATCAAGGGTCCTACAATATATAAGGGCAACCACGATGCTGCCAGTGGGTCGCCTTCATGTCAAAGAGGGTTACATATACTGTGGTTTCAATACGTCTAAAAGGTGAACCACCATAATGCCAAGAAAGGCTACACAATGCAAGAACCACCATTATGTTAAGGATAATGCTAGGGTTTTCTTTATGCCAGAGACAGACAGATAGACAGATAGACACACACACACACACATGCACACACCCTCTCTCTAATAAAAGTAAAGGAGGAGAAAATGCAAGGGTCGCTAATTATGTGGGTCAGAGGGTGAAGTGACAGAGTTGCAGCCAGACCTCTGTGCACCCTGAGGTGGCCAAGCCCCTTCACCCTCAGGACAGCAGCAGATAGGAGACAGACAAAGCACTACAGCCATGCTTCAGGAGGAGGCAAAAAGCAGTATAAGGGGCACTGTACTTGCATGCAGGTAGCACTGACTGCTCTGTGCCCGTTACTGTCCCACTAGAGTTGCCACCTTTCTCAGAGACGTCCCGGAAAGGCCAGCAGCTGGCACTAAAATAATAATTAGTGTATAACCTCTGTATTCTTTTTGAACACACCAATTCTGCATCTGTTGCTTTAATAAAATGACGTGTTTTCATGTTTATTTTTTGCTCTCAATTTAAGTTTTAAAAAGCAAAACAATCACTGTGTGTTATTGCGTGTCGGTGCATAATATCATTTCAATGCATGAAAAGAGGTTTTGAAGATTGCATTACACCCATACATTACATGGCGAAGATAAGGACGTTCCATGTGAAGCTGTTGTGAGTTTTTATTATTTGAGGGCGATCATGACTTTGGAGGGACCCAGTCTGTTGTTTCTCTGTCCTAGCCTCTCTACACAATGTGCTGTAACCTAGCGGTGCTGTTGATGTGCTTGTCGATTCTGTGTCTGCATGGGTGGCTCCTGTCGGCCACAGTGGAGTGTGATGTCTTACAGAGCTTATGAGCCAGGCTGATCTGAGTAGAAGCACTGGGAGAATTTACCACAGCCCTGCAGGAGCTTGGAGACTTCATCTGAGGAGAAGCCCTGCAGGAGCACACAGCCATTGGGTATGCTGCCTGACCTCTGCTACCCTTCACTGCCCATTGCTGTAGCCTTCGCAATCACTATCTACTATCCACCCCTATTAATTCCTAGTTAAAATGTATAGGTGGTGGCTTAGGTCCCATTTTTTGACAGCAGCGGCTGGTGTGGGATTTCACTTCTATAAAATGTGTCGGCTTCTAGATGCGCTGGTGGTAATTTTCTACTCAATTAAATCTGTAAAAGGCGGCAGTAGCCGTGGGATACCTGGAAGTCTCAATCCCTATCATCACTGTTCAGGATTAACACATATGAAGGAAAGGTATGTGATGCAGCAAGAAGGAATAAAGTTGTATAACCTACCCAAGGTTGCTTCTAGGGAACAACTTTGCAGAGCAACACAAAATACATGTATCGTCAGATAGAGACTTCTGTGCCCTTTCCACAGGGATGCTCTTATTGCTAATTTCCATAGCCAGGTCAAGGTACTGTTTTTATCACATGTGGGAATGTTGGATGGTAGGACGTTTGCCATTTGCTGGAAGTTTTTGTGTTTCCTGTCCCAGAACAGCAAGACGTGTGATTCTTTTACCCATACGTTGGTACTTGCAGGGCATTTTTGATAATAAAATGTCCCAGACTTCACACAAGCCTCATCACCTTGGATTTCCATGGGTCTGTAATTTTAAGAAATGTGTGGGGTTTGGTAGGCTTCCCTGGATCTTGAAAGACCCCCTGCACCCATCAAAAACATTTCTTGGTGTCTTTTGGGTGGATCCCTTCTCAAACCAATGGAAAACCCATGTGTCTGGTGCTCTTACACTTGTGTCACCATAGATGATGACTGAAGTGAATTACCATGTTTTGGGGGGAAATTGCTGAAAATCTAGCAAATGGCATCCACAACGCCTTCTGACGGCCAGCCAACAAAGGTGAGGAAAACCTAGCAAACAGGAATTGAAATCTGGAAGGGGTGGGAGCACACTGCTTCACCTCCCAGCACAGTTCGCCCCTTAGCATTATGGTAAATGCAGTTCGTAATACATGCTTACTTGAGATTTTACTGGAGTGTTCCACCAAAGTTGGTGCAGGTTAGTGCTGTACATCTCTAGACACGTGTTTCTGGATTTCATCCGTCATCAGTAGAGATAAAAACGAATTTTATATGGGGTTGCTGAGCAGGCTGCCACAATCCTTACAGGTCTCAGTACCTCTCACAGGCACACACGTGCATCTCCACAAGCTCGTCAGCTCAATGGCTCAAGGGAGCCTTTTCAAAACAGGAAGGGGTGAGAGCACACTGTTTCACCTCCCAGCACAGTTCGCCCCTTAGCAT
Source organism: Calotriton arnoldi (assembly GCA_963921515.1). Lineage (NCBI taxonomy): Eukaryota > Metazoa > Chordata > Amphibia > Caudata > Salamandridae > Calotriton > Calotriton arnoldi. The sequence goes on from CAWUFW010000718.1 coordinate 3,611,802, forward strand.
TATGGTAAATGCAGTTCGTAATACATGCTTACTTGAGATTTTACTGGAGTGTTCCACCAAAGTTGGTGCAGGTTAGTGCTGTACAACTCTAGACACGTGTTTCTGGATTTCATCCGTCATCAGTAGAGATAAAAACGAATTTTATATGGGGTTGCTGAGCAGGCTGCCACAATCCTTACAGGTCTCAGTACCTCTCACAGGCGCACAGGTGCATCTCCACAAGCTCGTCAGCTCAATGGCTCAAGGGACCCCGTTTACTGCATGTCATCATCTTAAGCCCATTGAAAACCCTTATATTTGTGATATGCTAAAACTCGGGAGACCCAGAGGTATTCAGATGTGGGGAAACTTTGGCAGGGGTCAGTTCCTGCATGAGGAAGAATGAAGGGAATTACTTTGTTTTGCGGAAGAAATGCAGAAAACGTTATGTTCCATGAATTCTCACAGCCAACCACTCTGGGCAAGGGAGGTTTGACTTGCACCAGTAGATACCTTGTATTGTAAAGAATTAGAAGCATTTAGCTTTATTATTTTCCAGATAGCCCGGGGATTTGTTATCACTCATCAAATGAACAATCAACCATTATGAGAACATTGGAATGTTGAGCGCCCCATTGAAAACAATGGAATGTTCCAGGCTTCTAATGGCTGGTAGAAGCCCGGAGCATCAATATTCCAATGTTTGTACACAGCAACAGCTGTGAACGAAGGCCTCATGGAGCCCGAGGGGATATCAACCCTCTCGGGCTCTGTGAGGCCTTTGTTTTATAAATTAGAACATTCTGCCCTCTAGGGGGGGAATGTTGTAATAGCCTTACCGCCCTCCATAGCAGGCTCTAACAGCCATTAAAGGACTGTTCCTGCATTAAAGGCCCGAGCAGGAGCGGGCCTTTAATTGCCTGTAGAGCCCACTACGGCAGGCTCTAAGGCTATATTAGTAATTCTGCCATAAGTCAGTGTTCTGTGCTAATGTTTACATAATTGATTGTTCAGGCCACGTCCCTTAGTAAAAGCCACATATATTTGGTATTTCTAAACACTGGACATTCAGACCAACATTTCCTTTGTTAACATTGTAGATTTGTGATTGTCCATTTCAGAAATGTACCATAATATTAAACAATCTGTTACAAAAAATGGAAAAAAATCTCCAGCTATTTAATTATATATTCAGGGTAAAATTGCACCAATACACAGCCATGAATGTGGTTAAAAAAACATGTAGGTTATATGAGAGCACAGAACGACCAAAGAAGTAAATGTGTTAGAACAACCTAGCACAGAATTTTTAAAAATATTCTGGCACAAGAGTAAGCAAACACCTCAGAAGTGAAGTGGTTAATACATTAACCCCTTGAGTGCCATATTAATGTGTATACGTCTATGTATGATATGAAGTTGCACTCTGTGAGCTCTTTTGATGTGTATATATATACTTTATTGGCCCTTGGGAGCCCATATATCTAGTGAAGAGCCACTCCAAGATCTGTGCAAACATTGGCATTAGTGCCCTGTTGAAGTTCCCCGCAGGTCGTGGTTTGTCCAAGTGATTGCAGTATGAAGAACAGCACAGTAGGAGTCATCATTTTGGGGAGTGAATTTGTACTGAGGTCCTCTTCAATAGGATAATACTGGCCTTTGTTTCCCACAGGAGAGGATGGTGACCCTTGTCACACTTGGACAGCTCATGTCACAAACACAATCATCTCAATGATCACAAATTGTATATTTTAATGTGATCTTGTACCCATTGTTGGCACTGTGTATTCATGGTGTATCATTGTTTCTATTGAAGTGCACAGTCATTGATCCTTCACACCACATCCTTTGAGCTTCTCCCAGCGGCCCTGAATACCAATTTTCTGTCTCAGACCAAGTACTCATCATCTTTGGCAGTAGGGATCACATGCACTTCAATCACGACGTGGTCCTTACACCTTGTCAGATCTGGGAAAAGGTTTGACATAAAGTTTCCTTTGATTTCTCTCCCCTCCTTCTGAACTTTTTCAGTATTGTGGATATACAGTTGTTCACTAGATACCTCCTCCATGCAGAGATACTCTCTAATGTTGCCACATCTTTTGTGGGCTTTGGGTGTTTTCTTTTTTTGTCTGGAATGGAAAAAAGACAAACACAATTGTTTTAAAAAGTTTGTCTTTTTAGAAAGCGCTCTGATACCATCGGGTTGAATTCGCGCTATATACTCCCCCCCCCAAAAAAATGACAAGAAGTCAACAAATTGCTGCTGGTCATCATGATTGTCTATTGTTCTTCTGCCATTTATTATGACGTATTGTATGCGAAGCTCTACAATAGGATGACGGAGCTTCCTTTACAGACCAATGGACTGGATTCTGCAATGCTGTAGTGCATGGTGAAATGAGACAGCGCCAGGAAACAAAAAGACACGATTCAAGGGAAGTCCTTAATGTCGGTAACAGGCCAGAGAAGCCCACAAATTGTTCGGACTAGCTCCTTTCTCCTGGTCCTGAGGCCCAAGAGACCACCAGGACTCGTTCGTGCTGGTTACTCTAAGGTCCCATTGGCGTCGCCCTGCCCAAGCCTTTACTTGTAAACCTTCCTGTTTTCAAGGAGTCCGCAGTCAAGCTTCAGGGCGCTCACAGTCGCTCAAAAGGCAGGCTGGCCGGGCCTGGGCGCGAGGTCTGACACTTTGGACGCACTCCGACCCGGAAAAGGATCAGCCAATGTACATTAACGTTATTACACGTGCGTGGTTCCCCACTTAGTTCAAATTGTTGAGAAAAATATGTAGAAGGACCAGAAGAGGAAATGGAATATGCCTGGGGTGATTGAGGAGAAATCCGCACCGTATGCAAGCTGACATTTCCACCTCAGATGGTACAGCAACATGTGATCACAGGTGGCATTGGCTGCCAACTTTGAACACAATGATCACATGAACACATGGCTCAGGGTACAGCGCCTTATCCCCATCTTCTTTAGGGGAGGCTCTGTACGGGACAAGCTAACATGCACCTATAGGGCTTACAGTGCCAACTTGGTGTAAGATGCCCAAGGGCGCTAAGCTATACACTGACTCCTCAAGCAAAGGGAGCCCTGTGAAGTTCAGGAAACTCATAAAAACTTAACTTTCTGTAGTAGCACTCCACCTTGCTTGTTCCTGTTCGAGAAAGCAACAGGACTCGTGCAATGGTGTGGAAAAGGTGTCATGGGCCCTGGTGCAGGCTAGGAACCCACTGTTATGTCCTGCGAGACACGTTCTAGTGTCTCGACAGGCATAGAGTTTAGAGCCACTCCCCTATGGGAGTGGGCACACTTGCACCCCCACACGCATCCCTCACAGGCGTCACGAGTGACGTGAGCCTGCTAATAAAAGGGCCCGGGTGCACGTGCTCGTGGCTGGTTCACAGTACCCCAATCCAGTGTCCGTGGTCATTCATTCATTATGTGGGCCTAGGGCCCAGGACATAACATTGGCGACGAGGCGATCTTCCCCACGCTGTGCCACCTAGCAGCACCGCCGCCTCAGGCTGCCCAAAGAAGTGGGCACGTCGATCCAAGCAGAGGGTGAACCCTTCCATGCGGTGGAAGAAGGACAGAAGCGGCACCGCCGATGAATATTGGGCGACGCAAATAATCTAGCTCCCAGAAGAAGAAAGCGCCAGAGGCTCTGCAACCTCACCTGCCGCTGCCCAGTGAACTGTGCCGTGAGGAAGAAGGTTGGCCGGATCGGCGAGGCAGCCGTAGTACGCCCGGGTACCTGGTGCTGCGAAGGGCAAGAAATCTGCATGCTTGGGAGAAGCTGTGAGTGACCCCATGTTTCACCCCCGTCCTCAAGGCGCCAATAAGCTGTCCCACCTGCCAGCATCGTCCCTGCGGGAAAAAAAAAAGATGAAAAGGGGAGCACCTCCCTTGTCAGCAAGGGTGATCTGAGCCGGTGTGCATGCATGTGTACACTTCGCCGACGGCAGCCGCTGTGCAAGAGGCTCAGTTACCTGATGTGAAACTGCTGACTGTTGGTGCGGCACTCCGCCAGCAGTAGGAATGAGCCTGCACCAGCCCAAACGTCTCGAGGCCGCTCCTCCGTCAACTACCTAAGCAATCTTCTGCATGGCCGCCTGCACATGCTGGACGGCCCACAACACCAGTGAAGGTACTGCATACCATATATTCCCACGTGAGGTGAGAGAGGTGCACCAACACTGAGTCACCCCCTGCACCATGCACCCACGTAGACAGGAAATTAGTCCTACCCATGCTGCAGCCCGAGTGCCCACACCAGCAAGAGCCACCTCCATAACCTATTGCAGCCCTAAGAAGCAGTGCTGAAATCCTGCAACCGCGCCCGGCCCGTTGCTGTACCGACTCTAAGTGCCAACCCATCTGCAGCGCCACGAAGTGCACCACGGCCCGAGGAGTTGGTGTGGCTGCCGTGGCCCGTGTGAGGTCGTTGCAGTGCCACCTAGCAGTTGCCTGTTTCACCGCACCAGTAACAAAAAGAAAATACATGAAGTGGCGCGATCAGTTTTTCACCCTGTAATGACAAGCCCCGTCCGTCCTACGTATGTGCCTGCAGTTCCCCCTCATACCTGATTCCACGCACGAGAGGCCCCAGTCATCCTCATTGCCGTAGATCCAGTGATCCCGATGAGAGAACCGACTCAACCGAGAGTGAGTGCCGTGGCATGAGTGGAGAAGTGGTTGCTGCTGTGCTACAACGCACCCTGCACTAATGACTCGCAAATGAAGCGCTCCGAAGTGCTTCGCAGTTCTGCAAGAGTGAAGACACCCTGCAGCCCTCAAGGCACTACAAAAGAAAATTAACTGCCTACATAACCTCTGGCTGGCTCAGTCCCCGACCTCCATAAAGGACCCGTACCACCCCTGCACTTATTAGCACACTGCTCGCAGGAGCAACACAGCCTGCAACACTACGAAGGCTACCATGCCCCCGCAGTTGAGGTGGTAGCACCACGCTCAAAGGAAAAGTGAAAGCACTCGCTGCCCATCGCAAAGTCACTTTAAAATCAAACCAGCAGTGCAGCTCCCTACCTGCCAGCCGGTGAGTTTTTCCTCCTCTCACACTGCCAGTCCTGCGGCCTTCAACTCTCTACTGAGGCCCTGTCTTTCTGCTCGCAACATCCCGAGGTTGTCCTGAAGCAACTCGCCTGGTGTGTGCGCCTGCAGTGCCATCTAGTGGTCAATGGTGGTACTGCACACAACATACATAAAGACTCGAGGCATAACTAGGCCCAGCAATAAATACCATGCTCCTGCAAGGCCAGCCACCCTACATACAGACCTGAAATGGAGCTGTAATGCTAGTGAGAGGAATGGTAATTCCACAGTCGAATCTGGTTTGGGGGCAGAGATAATGCCCAGCTGCAACAGAGTGAAGCAAGAGGAATACTATGCCCAGCAACACCACCGGTGCCCCTCTTTCAGTACTAGAAAGGAAGACTTGCATGAGGCCCAGCACCTTCCATGGTGCCCAAAGACAATGCCAGGAGGGCACATAAATAATGCATGCCGAGGAAAAGTAGTGATGGCATATTCATAGTGAGTGACTGGAAGTCACAAAGGAGAATTAAGGGACTAACTAGAGCAGATGCCTGAAGCTGCAATTAAACCCCCTGCACAAGTTCTGCCACAGACTGGAGCCACTACATTAAAAGGAGAGTGGTGGAGGAGCTCACGAGACAGACTGAGCGTCTACTCACTGGTGCGCACAGACAGTGAATGGCTACAAGGATGAATGTGTGCCAGCCAGCTGCCCCAGTACTGTCTAGAAGAATCTTACAAGGAGTTATCAACCCTGCCAAGCATCCGGAGAACAAAGCAGGATCTAACGTCATGAGAGCAATGCCCTCGAGCAAAGAGTAGACGGAAGGGAGATCCTCTACATCTCCACCATGCCAATGGAGCCCGGAAGGGACCAAACGCAGCACAGTGTCCTCCCTCACACTGCCTCAAGCATGAGTCGTCAGTGACCCAAGGCTGACGAGAGGAGAGTCGCACACTTCGAGTGGTCAACCACTACACTAGCTCCCTACTGCCCGTGGAAGCCATTCCCTGGAGAGGGAACACACGGAGTAGGAGCGTCAAGAAGCTGCCTGAAGAAGGAGCACCCAAGATGAGTGACTGCTCGCCATGCAGCCGAGAAGAGCGACTGAAGTTTCGCCTGAGTGGTCCGGAGACCATTGAAGTTCAACGGCCCCGTTGGCCTTGTTAGAACATGGTGCATGTCATTGCACCCGGAGAAGAAGCAGAAGAAGAGTGGAAATCGTGTCACCCAGAAGAGCTGAACAAACGCAGGTGTGTCAAAGACAACGAGAGGATAAGCAAAAGGACTCGTAGCACCACAAGCCAAGAACACCTCCAAAGACACCAGGCAGCCACCAAGGCGGACCGACGGCCCTGGCGACAGCACCAAGGGAGAACCACACGTAAGCCGCAGCAAGCGCAAACCGCGTTGCTCCCATCGCTTCACAGTGAGACCGTCCAGCCCCGAGTGTCGGCAGTTGGAGTCGAACGGCATCCCTGCCCCGGACCGCAAATGCCAGAGGTGCAAGAGAAGATTCAGAAGAGGCAGTCATCTGGCTACGACGTCCATCCAGAAACCTCCTCTCCTAGCTGACCATCGCCACCTGTCGTCCAGGCCCAATGGCAGCTACGTCATCAGTGACATGTGCATGACACCGCACTCAGCAAGACACGTGGAAGTGTGACCAGAGGGCCTGCACCAAGAATCGGACAACCAGATGAGGTCAGAAGAGGAAGTCGTGAGTGGCAGGGCCGGACGATGAAGAAAACCCAAGCTACAACAGGAGTCAGTCCTGACACAGCGACAGCAAGAGAAGAGGGGGATAACCCGAGAAGGAACTGGCAACCGCACAGCGGGAGTCCGAGAGTAAGCCGCACAGCCTGCGCGAACCGAGTCTCAAGCCTTACGTTTCTCAGCGTGTTCATCACTCCTCCGTCATCAAAGTCCCAACAGCCCAAGAAGTACAAGTACATGAATGCAAGTGCCTCCCCAGAGAACATGGAGGTACCTGGCCACTCCCTGCCTCAGGTGATCGACTCCAGACTAGACGCCTGCATCCATCAAGGCAAGTCGTCACTCGCCATCGTCCAGATTCACCACACTGCTGGCAATGCCACCAGGCCAGTCCTCATCAAGTGCGTCTACCGACACCATCTCGAATATACATGGATTGGAGTCCTTCACTATTGCCAAACTAGCCAACAAGAAAACTCAGAGGCTACCTGCTAACCCGAACTGCGGCAGCGAGAGCATGTCCTGACCAAGATCCATACACCCTTGAGGTTTGTGCGAGAGACTGGCTACTGGCTCCTCGGTGGTTTGCAGCTGCCCCCAGCCGGCACACATGCAGCCCCATCGCAGCCTACCAGCAGTCCCGTGGCAAGCCTGACGAAGGGCCTCCCCAGGCGGGAGAGCTGGAAGAGACATTGCCCCACCGACAGGTCACCGGACACAGCAAGACGGCCTCATAGAGACTTCCGGCGATCCGGAAATAATCCAGTGAACTTTCACCATGGACTCCCACCATGATTTTGACGCACCCAGTTAATGAACTATTGTTACACACCAAATACCATCATCCAGGTCAGCGGACGGAAGTTACGTGGGACTAAAGGACATGCTTACACCGGCAAGTTCCTAGTGCGCAGTTGACATCTTCAAGCAAGAGTTCGTGTCCTGAACTGATCAGGTTAAATGATGAATACCTGCTGAGTGTCCTGCCACAGTCGAATTCACCGGTCTTTGTCTGCCGTCTTCCTGATGCCGGATCTGAGAAACTGATGGACCCTGTGGTGTATATTTTGTTACTGTTTATCCCTACAGGTTGAACTATAGAGCTTTTGTTTTATTAAAATTTGGGAGGAATGTTATGTCCTGCGAGACACGTTCTAGTGTCTCGACAGGCATACAGTTTAGAGCCACTCCCCTATGGGAGTGGGCACACTTGCACCCCCACACGCATCCCTCACAGGCGTCACGAGTGACGTGAGCCTGCTAATAAAAGGGCCCGGGTGCACGTGCTCGTGGCTGGTTCACAGTACCCCAATCCAGTGTCCGTGTGGTCATTCATTCATTATGTGGGCCTAGGGCCCAGGACATAACACCCACCTCCCACCCCCTCCGCCCTCTCGCCTGTGGCTGTATAGTAAATACAGGTAGAACATGGGTTCAGTTGACTCCTAACTCTCCGGGGCCTTGGTGCCACCTAACCTGCTACACTGTTGACTCACGATATGACTCAACTTTAGCGTGCCTGTCGCGCAATCCTTAGGGGATACACGGTAACATAACATTTGTAATGGCTGCGCCTTCGCTTTCTGAAAATCCTAAACTGCCTCTGTTGACTCAGAAGAGATACACATAATAGTTCCGCCTTTAAACTCACTATTTGGATATGTGACAACAGTGTCAAATAACTTCTAAAATTATTAGGACAACTGGCTCCTGGCTCCCTTAGTGGAAGTAAGAACATACCACAGAAGTTTTACTTTTCCATGTTTTCAAACAACTGGAATTTGAAGAATTGAATGTCGGCTGCCAACGCAATTAATTTTCGATGAAAACACGCAATAAATATTGTTCCAAGTCCCCTTGGTGCAATGATGAGCGTTTAATATAGTTAGAACAATTGAATCACATCCTTGAAGTTTATTTTAGATAACTGATATCACATGAGCTGCGAAATATTTTTGTTCACAAACCAAGGCAAGGTTCATGAATGGGTGAAAATCATATCTAAATAACATTATTACTTCCTCCAGAATGTTCACGTATCATGGCCTGAAGAAGAAATACATCTATGAACTTGTGTTACACGCCATCTTGTGGCACTAAAGAAGACTGCAAGTACTAGTAAATTTTGTGTGTGTGACATGAGCTGTCCTGCATGTGCCCCCATAGTTAAGTCCATGACATGTCATCAACACACACAGAGTGACAGTGGGCTTTTGATCAGCCCCTTTCAGAAATTGCTTGTCCGAAGTAGTCCACAGGTCTGTTGTGCAGTTAAACATATTGCAGTGGTGACTGAGAAAAGGAAGTTTGTGGCTAGTATTGCATGTGTGATACAGAGTGAATCTAAATAGCAAATGAGCACTGTAAAATTTAAAGCTCAATGGTTGGGACCACAACGTCCCCTGAATGGTAATCCTGCCCTGAGTGGCATAGCTGCATGTAAAACTGGCATCCCGACATTTTGTTGGCATAGGCAGAACGCTAACCTGTATGTGTGCTAGGCCTAGGCATGTCCAGGTAAAGCCAGGGCCCAGGACCTGTTCTGTGGCCTAGACGGGTGCACCAAGCACCAAGCAGGTGAGTTTGCTGTCCATGTCCTGAGTTGCTGACTTAAATGGATGCCAACAGAATACTGATTTTTGTGGATTTATAGTCCAGGGTAGCCCTTTTATCGGTTCCAGAAAGGAGTAAAACCTGGGGCTTATTTACAAGGCCCTTGTGCCACTTTTACGTCACTTTTCCCATGTTAAAAATGTCGCAAAAGTGGCGCAAGGGCCTTGTAAATAAGCCCCTGGTGTTTACTACACTCATGTGAAGTTCCACTTCACTGAAACAACTAGACTCTTGCACTGAGTGTGTGTCAAGTGCAGGTGTACATAGTCTATGTGTCCCTCATACACGACATGGGGACTGTGTGCACAGTATGTTTGCTGGGACAAGCGGGGTCCATTTTGGCTGGCCCCTGGTTTAGCATGGCCCCAGATGGATGCAGCTTCCCCAATCAGTGGATGTCATGGACGGCATTCCTAAAGCCAAAGGATGGATACCTAAACAGTAAGGCGAAGGAGGATGGAGACGGCTGCCCTTACAAATTCTATGAGGACCAGTTAGTAAGGACTTTGCTGATTGGATTTTTCCTGAGCACTGCCACTGAGCACAGATTCTGCTGTTAAAGGTGAGGATATTTCTAGGCAAGGTCTGTCCTTCTGTCTTTCCCCGATTGCTACTTCAGAAAGACTGATGCCAGCCAGGTGCAGAGTCTTCACGCTTCATTGTGCTCATGTTTTAGATACTTGTGCTTGGAGCTAGCATCCTCACTATTGACTGCGAGAGACATCATCTTGCAAAAAGGCTTTCAGACAGAAAATCGAATTTGAAAGGGAACCACCTATAGCGATTCTAGGACCTTAGACAGCGGATGAATATCGCATGCCTGAAAAAGTTGTATAAAAGTGGGCTCCAGCCTCAAATCACCCAACTTTGTTCCAGTTCCAAGCTGCTTCACTGAGCAAAGAAAGGAGTTCTTTGCTCCACAGAGTACTCAAAACACTGCTGTGTGACCGGAGCTTGTGTCTGAATGACAGCTAGTCTCTGAGAAGTATTATGACTGATTCGTCAGTGTTTTATTTGCATCTCCGTTTCAAATGTTCTGTAATCAGTAACAAGAAGAAATAAAAAAAAGAAGTCAAGACGTTTTGGAAACTAGGATAGTGGGCTCCATTGTCATGTTGTGCAACTAATATTTCATTTACTCAGAGGTGTGATTATGGTAAAGCAATGTGACACGTTTTTTGTGTGTAGAGACTGCTCACCAGTCTTAATTAGAGTTTGGCGGGGTACTCAACCGCAAACTGTAGGGCTACCTTCTCCCTTATGACCTACGCCAGGATACTGCTCTCCCAGGCGTGCAGCTCCACCTGAAGTGCCTCTGTCTCCTGCTCCGTGCTGATCTCTGTCTGCTTCCGCTTCTCCTCCTCTGTATTTCTTTTATTTTTGCCTTGTTTCTGCCCTACCCTTGTGCCTGTGCCCTTGTTTGGTACGCCCCCTGCCCTTTTTCGCCACCCGTCTTTTTTCCGCTTTTTTCCCTGCCGCTGCTGCCCCCGCGGCCCCTACCCCGCCAGTTCCCGCTCCCGCCTCCCAGCTGCGTCTCCCTCACTCCTCCCCTATTTAATGGCAGCCGCTAGTGTGCCAATGGCAAGCCCGTCTGCGCCCGCCCGCGACCCAACCGCGACCAGCTCCAGGTCCCCTGGCCCTCCGACCCTCCAGCGCTACAGCTCTCCACAAACTCAACGCCGGCAAGAACCTAAACTGCAAGCCCTCCTCACCTCTCGAGACCCACGGACCCTTCACCTGCCGTCACTGCCACCTTTCCTTCACCTTCACCTTCGCCGAGACCCAGGACCCTCCACCTCCCTCCAGCAACAACTCCATCGCACCCCAAACCCTGAGATGTATCCTCCTCAACGTCCGCTCCCTCCATAGACACGCCACGGAAATCTGGGACCTCCTCGACAGCACCGCCCCGGACATCGCCTTCCTCACCGAAACCTGGACGAACGCCGCTTTCGGCCCAGGCATCGCGATCGCCATCCCTGATGGATACAAGTTCACCCGGAAGGATCACACCAACCGCCCCGGAGGAGGCATCACCATCGCCCACAAGGCCAATCTCCGGATGAGCACCTATTCCGACGGGCTCACAGACCTGATAGAACACCTCCATTTCAAGATCCAGACCAACCTGTCCTCCACACTCCGAGCCACCCTCATCTACAGACCCCCCGGACCCTGCGCTCCTTTCTCCGACTCCATCACTGACATCATCACGCCGCATGCCATCACCTCCACCAAGTTCATGCTGCTAGGAGACCTCAACTTCCACCTCGACAACCTCCAGGACCCCAACTCAGCCGCCCTCCTGGACAACCCCCTCACCATCCGACTCAAGCAGATCGTACCCGAACCAACGCAATCAGCTGGGCACATCCTCGATCCCGTTTTCACAGCAGGGAACTCAATCACCTTCAGTCACACCTCCGAACTCCCATGGATGGACCACTGCTGTGTTCACTTCACCTTCAAATCCAACATCCCCCGCAGACGCCCGCATCAGCTCCAATTCAGGAAATGGAGCAAGATCTCCGACGACCAGTTCGTTGCCGCCCTCGGCAGCTCGTCTCCCACCACCACAAACGACGAGGACCCCACCACTGCCGCCTGCACTCTACACAACTGGATCACCGACTGCGCCAACACCCTCGCCCCCCTCAAGAAAGCCTCCAAGCCCCACGCCAAGAAAGCCAGCTGGTTTTCCACCAAGCTCCGAGACTCCAGACGCACCTGCAGACGACTCGAAAAACTGTGGAGGAACTCCAAAACCCCGACTGACCTCAACAACTTCAAAACAGCTACCGCGACCCATCACAAGCTCATCAGACTCTCCAGGAAGAAGGCTCTTCAGGACAGAATCTCCGCCAACGCTCACAACAGCAAGGAACTCTTCGGTATCATCAAAGAGTTCGCCCAACCCAACAGCGAGTCCACAGACATCACTCCCTCCCAGGACATCTGCGACGGACTCAGCGCTTTCTTCCATCACAAAATCAAGACCATCTATGACAACTTCGATGACAACAACCCCCACGAAGAACCCCCTCCCACTGCTCCCAGCAGCACGCAGCTGACACTTGACAGCTGGACCGCCCTCAGCATCGAAGACACTCTGAGGATAATGAAGATCACCCACTCCGGGGTCCCCATGGACCCCTGCCCCCACCACATCTACCGCAAAGCAGCAGACATCATCGACCCCTAGCTTCAATGTATCATCAACCGCTCCTTCGAGACCGCCTCCTTCCCCGACGACTGGAAACACGCCGAGATCAACCCTCTCCTGAAAAAACCTTCAGCGGACCCCACTGACCTCAAGAATTTCGGACCGATCTCCCTACTCCCTTATCTGACCAAAATCATGGAAAAGGCCGTCAACAGCCAACTCGCCGCCTTCATCGAAGAATACAACATCCTCGACTCCTCCCAATCAGGGTTCAGGAAGAACCACAGCACTAAAACCACACTCCTCGCAGCGACAGACGACATCCGCGCCCTCCTTGACAGAGGAGAGACTGTGGCCCTCATCCTCCTTGACCTCTCCGTGGCCTTCGACATTGTCTCTCACCGTACCCTAGCCCGCAGACTCCACGACGCGGGAATCCAGAACAAGGCCCTGGACTGGATCCTCTCTTTCCTCTCCGGCAGAATGCAATGAGTCAGACTCCCTCCATTCCTCTCAGAACCGACTCCAACCACCTGCGGAGTCCCACAAGGATCCTCCATCAGCCCGACCCTGTTCATCAGCTACATGGCCCAGCTCGCATCCATCGTCAGAGCACACGGACTCAACATAACATCGTACACAGACGACACCCAACTCATCCTCTCCCTATCCAACGAACCCAACATCTCCAAACGCAATTTTCAAGACGGAATGGAAGCCACCGCCAGATGGATGAAGAACAGCTGCCTTCAACTCAACACGGACAAAACCGAGATATTCATCATGGGCCCACACCCTGATGCCTGGAACGACACCTGATGGCCCCCCGCCCTCGGAGACCCCCCCCACGGACCACGCGCACAACCTCGGAATCATCCTGGACTCTGAACTCAAAATGGACCACCAGGTCAACGCCATCACCTCCTCCTGATACTACACCCTCCGCCTACTCCGCAAGATCTTCAAGTGGATCCCCCAAACAATGGAAAACTGTCACACACGCCCTCATCAGTGGCAGACTGGACTACGGCAAAGCACTCTATGCCGGGATCAACAAGAACCTCACCCGCAAACTCCAGAACGCCGCAGCGCTAGACTAGTCCTCAACCTACCGCGCCACTGCCACATCAGCCAACACCTACCGGCCCTACACTGGCTCCCCGTCGAGACGAGAATCACCTTCAAGCTTCTCACCCACGCACACAAAGCCCTCCACAACACCGGACCCGCCAAACTGAACTACCGCCTCGTGTTCCACGCTCCCCAGTGCTCTCTCTGCTCGGCCCAGCTCTCCCTCGCAACGGTACCTCGGATCAAGAAAAGCAGAACAGGAGGGCGCTCCTTCTCCCTCCTCGCGGCCAAGGCATGGAACTCCCTCCCTCTCCACCTCTGACAGACTGCATCGCTCCCTAAGTTCCTAAAGGACCTCAAGACCTGGCTCTTCAATGGAACTCAGTGAACCTCCAGAGTCTGCGGAACCCCCCACCCCCCTCTCCCCCAGCGCCTTGAGACCCGTTCCGGGGAGTAGCTTGCGCTATATAAACCCCTGATTGATTAATTGATTGATTGATTGAGAAGTTAAGGGACATCACCTGAAGTCTGCACAGCTTGCTGAAGAAGCTGAGAGTATGCCTAGCACCCAGAAGTCTTCCTGCTCAGAGAGGGAAGGAGTGTGCCTGGCCTTACAGGAGGAGAGACTGCCCTGGAGGAAAAGCCCAGCCATTTTGTAAGTGTTTGGGAACACCCAGAAGAAGCTGGCTACTATCAGGAGTGGTGCAGCCAGCACTGACCAAGATGTGTGAAGTCACCCCTGGTCTCCTAGTTCAGGAGGAGCACCATGGAAAGAGAACTTGCAACTCAAGAATGCTGTGAGCTGTTCATCCCAACTGCAGTGTACTAAGATGGACAAATGCTACAGCTGCTCACCTTGCAGTATGCCAAAGAGGATCACTGTCATCACCAGAGCAGGGGGCCCACACCCTCAAACCAAACGCCATAATTAGTACCACCATTTTTCATCGTGCAATATGATGAAGAGGATGAACGTCATCACTGGTGGTGAAGTCTAATCCTTCAAACCAGAGGTCAAAACTACCTAGGACACTGCACTCAACAACCAGTCAGGCTTCCTTTGCCTCCAAGTGGTGCCAGTGACAAATCAGCCCACCTTCTTTGGTAATGCACCATTTTCGAGGATGCGCTGGCCTGAAACAGATGTGTGGTGACTGAAGCTGCTAGAGCCACATCCCTGCAAATAACAAACTATATCTTAAGCTGCAAATACCCTCTTGCCTTAGAGGCTTACGTACTTACTTATGCCTGCATCCCCTCATGGGGTATAGGGCATAAATCAGGACTATCCAGCCATCTCTGTCCTGGGCTTTTCTTTCAATCTAACTCCAGATGGAACCCATCTCCTTGCAGTCAGCCTCAAGGCCTCAGCACCAGGTGTTTCCTACCCTTCCTCTTTTCCCTTTACTTGAGGGTTCCAGGTCAGGGCTTGCCTGGTGGTGTTTGATGCAGGCTTGCAGAGGGTGTGGCCTATCCAGCCCCATCGTCTTTTCATGATTTCTCTCTTGCACAGGGAGTTGGAAGGTCTGCTGCCATAGGTCGTTGTTGCTGATGGTGTTTGGACAGCGGATTTGGAGGATTTTCCTCAGACAGGTGTCTGGACTTTGTTGGTGGTGGTCACTGTTGTCCTCTAAGTTTCTGCTCCATACAGAAGGACAGATTTTACGTTGGTGTTAAAAAGCATGATCTTGGTTTACAGCGTTCGGTCCTTGGAGCTCCAGATCTTCTCCAGCTAAATAAAGGCAACCCTAGCTTTGCTTATTCGTGCCTTGATGTCAGCATCTGTGCTGCCCTGCTTGTCTATGATGCTGCCCAGGTAGGTGAAGGCCTCAACCTCTTCCAGTTCATAGCCTGGAAGAGTGACTGCAGTTGCGCTGGTTGTGTTAGCCTTCAGTATCTTGGTTTTTCCCCCTGTGGATGTTGAGGCCAAGTTGTGCTGTTCTTCTCTTGCATCTGCAGAAGAGTATGGGAGAGTGGGGCCAGGTCACCTGCAAAGTCCAGGTCATCAAGCTACGTCCAAGATGTCCACTGGATCCCATTTCTTCTGCTTCTGCTTTCATATTTATTTATTTTATTTATAGAGTTTTATATAGCGCGAACGTGACCCATGGGTATCAGAGCGCTTCACATTTACAATAGGTACAGTTTAGATTACACTGGTATAGCAGCAGTAATATATATATATATGAATCAGGTACATGTCTTTCTTACCATTTTCATAAAAAACAAGTTTAAGAACTGTTTAGAATACAAAGGTGTACGCATTGGTATCATACAACATAGTTCCGATGTGTACCTTCTGAATGTTTTACATCAGAACTACAACGATCCATTAATTGTGGTGCTGAACAGTTAAAGAGGTTTTCGCAGCTAACTGGTAATTTTATCTTTACAATCGTAAATGTCTTTGTGGTCATTTTGTGCAGGATGTATCTATACAAGACATGGCTATTCGACTTCTGGTTTTTAACCATGGTGCAGACGATGCACAATCTTGTCTAGGGAAGGAACTTGCTCATTAGGAAGATCTTCGCTTCCCTCTTGAATGTTGCCAAATTTTGGAATTTTTCTGATGTTTGGAGGGAGTGAATTCCAGATTCTGGGTGCCGCTCCGGAGAATGCTCTGTCATACCTTTTCTTCTTCCGAAAGATGGGCGGTTTCAGCAACAGCTCTTTGGCACTCCTGGCCGGCCTGCTTCCCCCTGATAGCTCAATTTTCTGGGCTAAGTACATTGGTGTTTTGTAGTGGAGCGCTTTGTGTTTAATACAAGCCAGTTTAAGTTGAATTCTGGCTTCGTATGGAAGCCAGTTTAGTGCTTTCAGATGTGGGGAGATATGGTCGTATTTTCTGGAACCTGTAATGAATCTTGCAGCCGCATTGAGACACGCTTTTAGTGGTGCTGTGGAGATTTTTGATAGACCTGTTAGTGTTGAACATCCGTATTCAATCCTTGAGATAACCAGGGACTGAACTGCCACTTTGAGGTCCTCCGTAGTAATGAATGGTTTCACTTTTCTAATATAGTTCAGGTGAAACCGGGCGCTATTAGCCATTGATTTGATGTGGGCTTTCATGTCTAGGTTCTTATCAAGCGTAATTCCCAGTGATTTTGTGTATTCAACTAGAGTAGGGGTGCAGTTTAGCGCTGTG
Source organism: Calotriton arnoldi (assembly GCA_963921515.1). Lineage (NCBI taxonomy): Eukaryota > Metazoa > Chordata > Amphibia > Caudata > Salamandridae > Calotriton > Calotriton arnoldi. Next base: position 3,628,560 of record CAWUFW010000718.1, read on the forward strand.
ATCAGCTTGGTCCATTCCTTCACATTTGTCGGGTTCTTCGGCGGTGATATTAATAGGAATTCTGTTTTTTGTGCATTTAATTTCAGATGATTGCTGGTTAACCATTGTAATGTCATTTTTAAGGCCTCATTCATTGTCTTGATCTCTTCCAGTGACGATATCTTGATATAGGTCTGAGTGTCATCAGCGTACATGTGATAGGATATGTTTGCGTCTCGGAAAATTTCTGTAAGGGGTTCGACATATAGATTGAATAGTGATGGAGATAATGTTGATCCTTGTGGGACTCCAATTGAGTTTGGGCATGATGGGGATAGCGTCTGGTTGACCAGTAATCTTTGTGTTCTGTTCTGAAGGAATGATTCAAACCATTTCAGAACATTTCCAGAAAGTCCCATCCTGTCTTCAAGCCGGGCTAGCAATTTTTCATGATTTACTGTGTTGAATGCAGACGACAGGTCAAGAAGAACTAGTAGACATGTTTGATTATGATCTAGAGCCTGTAGCGCATCATCCACTATATGTAAGATTGCTGTTACCGTACTGTGGCCTGGTCTGAATCCAGATTGGCAGTCGTCCAGCAGACTGAAATTATTGATGTGGTTGCTCAGCTGATTTTGCACACATTTTTCAATTAGTTTGGCAAGTAATGGAATATTGGTTACTGGGCGAAAGTTATTTGGGTCTGCCGGGTCCGCAGTAGGTTTTTTGATGATGGGTAGGACTTGACCTGCTTTTAGGCACTCTGGTAGGACCCCTTGAGATAGTGAGGCATTGATTATTTTTTTCCATATTGGGACAACGATATGGTTCATTCTTTTTAGGCATTTAGAGGGGAGGGGGTCATTGTAGTGGTTATTTGGTTTGATATCCGAGAGAGTTTTGGCAATGGTATTCTGGTCATAGAGCTTGAAGGTCGACCATTGTGCTTTGTTTTTCGACCTATCATGGTCGTTTTTCACGGTAGCATCGTTCTGAGGAGGTAGTTGGCTAGCGAGGTTGTTGGCTGCCATCATGAGATCTCTTTCAAGCGTGTTGGCTTTGTCTGTGAAGAATGTTGAGAATTCCTCGCAGCTCAGTTTAGTTTTGGTTGCTTCTTGGGCAGATTTGGCCAATTTATTGGATTGATGTTTTAACATCTCGAAAAGTTTTCGTGGTCTGTTTTTGGCGTTATCTAATTCGGATCTAAAAATTCCTTTTTGGAGTTGAGAACACTTTTGTTGTATTCATTTCTGATTTTTCTGAGGGTTTTTAGCTGGGGGGATGATGGGTGCTGTCTCCATTTTCTTTCTGCCAGTCTCAGCTTCCGTCTGTCTTCATTAAGTGTCCCATTAAACCATGGATTTTTATCTTTCTCTGAGACTCTTTTCAGTTTTAATGGCATGGAGGAGTTGACTATATTCGTCATTGATGTGGTGTAGTGATCAGTGAGTTCGTTGACGTTCATCACGTTGTCAGGTGGATTTAGATCCTTCTCACATCTTGCTACAAGTTGCTCAATATTAGGGTCTTTGGTGTCTCGTGTCCATTTCTTAATTTTGACAGGTTGCGTGGTCTTGTTCTTTTTTACGGTGGATATATGGAAGGTTATGGCATGGTGATCCGACCAGTCGCACGGAACAATTGAGTGGATAGTAATATTCTTGACTCTCGAGATTACCCAGTCTAAGGTTGCTCCTTTTGAGTGTGTTGGCAAAGTGCAGGCTTGAGTCGGATTTAGTTCTGTTAGAAAGTCCTTAAGTGCGTTGACCGGTTTGTCATTATTGTCGTCCCAGTGTAAATTAAAGTCGCCTAGGAATATGTCATTAGTGTGATCCAGTGTATGGCCAGCAGGAAGAGAGAAGGCAAGAGCAAAAAACCCTTGCGGAGTCCAGTCCTCATTTGCAAGGCTTCAGTGAGTTATCCTCCATGGACTATCTTGCAGGTCATTTCCTCGCAAGAATTCCTGATAATTCTTACGAGTTTATCTAGCACACCGTAGTGGCGGAGGAGTTTCCAAAGGGTCTCTTTGTCCATGCTGTTGAATGTCTTCTCATAGCCGATGAAGTTGACCTAGATGGGGAAGTTCCATTCCATCGACTGCTCAATGATGATGCTCAGTGTTGCAATCTGGTCTGTGCAGGAGGCTTTGCAGTACCAATATAAACTTTTTTTAGTACAAGGTCACACAAACTGACCTACAGGTTAACTGAGCGTCATGATCTCTGAGCTATTACTGCCTATACTCCGTCATTCCCTTGAGATAGGCCAGGCCTGGGGAAGTGAACACTTTAGGTGGTGAGGCCTCTTGCAATTACCCACAGTTGGTAGTAATGAACCCTATATTCACCCCATTGATGTGTGCAGTATTTTAACAATTTTTCTGTGTCTTTAAAGGCAAGCACTCGTCTAGACAATGAAATATTGTTGCAGCTTATTGAGTGTTAAGTTCTGAGTCTTTGTCCCCCACACTGCTTCCTCAGAAGCCTCTGCTGCTCATCCTCGCTGCATTGAAATTAAGTGCAGACGGGGTGTTCTTGGGGCAGTTTTCCGAGCCATAACACGATGGACACCAGGACACTAGAGGCAAATGACCCCAGCCACCACAGTTGTTGCCCAGTAGCCCCTATCTGCCCCGTGGTCCCCCAAATTGGGTCTGAAGCCCATTCTCAAAATATTTAAAAGAGTGGCACTGATCACATTGTTTAAATACTTAATGTGTGGCTCTAAATGAACTGGATTGAAAGGAAGATAATAGCCCCGCTCTGGGACCCAAGCTCAAAGCACTCTGGCTGTGCACGTGAATCCTGGCCTGGCACCTGACAGACACTACAGAAAAAGTGGACACCCAATACTTCCAAAACCTGTGTAATATTCATAAAATATACAAAAATAGTTCTTTTGGCTCATTTAAATGTAGTACCTTTAGACAATATTGATAAATGGCAATTTTAATGCATTATGCAACAAAATGATTTGTTAAACAACACAGTTAAAAATATGTCTGTAACACCTCAAATGAACCTTCAAATAAAGGGATGCCAGTCAGAAAGGATAAAAATCTTAATCATAAATATTTGTAAGTATATTAGGAAAATGAATGTACTGATTCAATGCAGGCTGCTATCGAATCTGACACAGATGACACTGTGCAGTGCTCAAATGTGCAAACATGGAAACAGTTTGAAGAAGGTAACACATAGTGAAAAACTCAATGCTGCCAATTTGTTTTCAAAACAGACTGTAGATGACGAGGAAATATCATAAAGGTCTATTCGTAATCCCAATGTGAGAATAAAAAGCCAATCCCGATAGAGCTTTGGGTCAACGTTTCGACAACCAGATGTTACTTAAATAGGATTGTGACAGAAATATCATCAAAGACATTTTGAGTAGTAGATCTCAAGGGTATCAAAATTAGAGAAGAATTGATAAGCTAGCTTCAGACATAAGCAGAAATTGTTCAATGACAATGGGTACATATGGCAGTGCGTAGTCACCGTTGTTGAACAAGAATCAACACACGATTTCTAAAGGCTCTAGGAACCCATCTAAGTAACTTTTGGGCGTTGAAACATCGACAATTTCTAATCCACAAAACAAGAGAACGGGGCACGCACACCATCTGACCAGCAACCCACTTACAACTGCAGTTCATGGTTTAAATAGCCCTTTCTTGTCTTGTTTGAATTATGAACCATGTTGTGCATCACACAGTTGAGTTCATCTTCTCCACCTTCATTATAGCAAGTCTTTTGGCTTAGCACCCCTTGCCAGTGCATTATTGTAGTACAACAAATATATTGAGTGTAATTGATGATTTGTAATTTGCTCTTTTTGGAGTTCCTCAAAGCTGTGTACCCCAGCTGGCCTCCAAGCAGTCTAAATTTCAAATTTTCACCAAATAGAGTACCTGTTCAGTAACAGCCTCAGTGCAAGGTATCAACTTCCTCCAGTGCAGAGGTACCTTCTGACCCTTGGAAGCCAGAATGAAAAATCCAAAAACTACAAGTATAGGGCGTGCAACATTCAGGCTAGCAAACCATTTACAGATGCAGATCATTGCTAAAATAGCCCTTTGTCCCTAGCCTTGCTTTGAATTATGGACCAAGTAGTTCAGTCGCGGCTAGTTTTGGGGCAAAGTGCTGGGGCAGGGGCGGGGGAACAAAACAAAATAACAAATTAAAAATACAAAAACTTACCTGAATCCTGCTGCATCGCTGCTCTTCTGGCTCCACTGAAGGCACAGGCTCCCAGACTGCCCTGCAGCCAATCCTGATGCTGCTCTCACAGCATGAGAGCAGCATCAGGATTGGCCTGAGCGCCCTTGATTTGCGCTCCCAGGGAGACTGGGAGCCTGTGCCTGCTCCAGGCGCGTTGCGTCCATTAAGGGCGTTGGGGCGTTGCCCCCCCGCCTGCGCCCGCAGCTCCCTCTGCATCTTTGAACTTAAGTAAACTCAGTTTGCTTAAATTCAGAGACGCGAGGGAGAACTGACAATGCCTGTCAGTCAGCATGACGTCGTACCGCCCACCCCCAGCGGTCGGGCGTCATGTTGACTGACAGGCATTGTCAGACCAGGAGCAGGCAGCAGCAGGCACAAGTGCGCATGACTTGGGAAGGTCGGCAAATTTTTTCGCCGTGCCCAGTCATGCGCACTCGTGTCTGCTCTGGTTGGCGCATGCCCATTAGGAGAGCGAGGGTTGATCAAAGGCTCAACTCTCGGTCTCCTAATGGGCAGGCGGGCGGGCGGTGAGTAACCCTGCTCTAAGCCAATCCTGGCGCTGCTGGAGCAGCGCCAGTATTGGCTATGGGGTTGCCACTATGACTCCAGTGAAGGCGCCAAGGGCCCAGCAGAGGCGGCGCGGACGGGCCGTCAGGTAAGTTTTCTTTCTTTTATTTTAATTCCCCGCTCCGAGTTATCTTTGATTTCCAGTAGTTACCTGGAGTTTGCTAGGGAAATGTTTTACATTTCGCGCCCACCCCCCCCCAAAAAAAAAGAATTTTCGCCTAGATAATTATTCTGATGACGTCAGGAAAATATAGGTTGCAAGAAGAGCCAGTTAGACGGGGGCCTCCCACATTGTTCATGTGTTTGCGGTCACTCGGCGGATCTCAGCCTCTTTAGTATGTAGCGTTGGCCCCGACGCTGCCCGCCTGCTGAGTGAGGTCACTCGGAATCTCAGAGTGAAACTGCGGCCTCATGATTCACAGGAGCGCTATAGAGCTGTGGCTTTATTCGAGGGGCTAGCCCAGTTACAGGCACAGTAATCAAAAACACTCATGGGGGGGGTTTGATTAATAATAACTAATTACTGTTCGAGAGCTGATTTCAGACAAGCATCTAACCTTTATTTATATCCCGTGGTAACAGCATCTTCACTGGGCTTGGTTTTACTCTGTGTTCATCCACCCCCTCCATCAAAATATTGCGCATTGACATTTCTCACTTCTACCAAATGGTGATCAAAAATGGCATAATATGTGCACACCAAGAAGGAAAGTAGATTATGTTGTACAGCAAATCCAGACTTGAGTTCCAATCCCACCTACCCAACTTGACCTTATTGTGTGATCCTGGACAAGTCACTTTATTTTCATGTTGCTCCGTTGTATTGCCTGTACAAACCGAAAGCCTCACCAAGCACCCGAAACAACAGAATTAATGACCGTAGAAAGCTGGATACTTTCATTATGTGGGCAGCTCAGCAGGCAAGGAGTTAACATTATTGCAGGATGTGATGGTTTCGTTGCGATGGATAGCAATGTTCCTTTTGTATAGCGCCAACATGTTTCCTCTGGCCACTTCTAAGCGCCCGGTCCATAGTTGAGTTTATGATATTGATTTTGTTTGTTTATATGGCGCCAAAATGCTTTCTCGTGGCCACTTCTAAGCGCCCCGCTCTAGTTGGATTTATGATATTGTTTTGCATAGCGCCAATACGTTGCCTCGTGGTAAGTTCCAAGCGCCCTGTCCCACCAACGCTTTGGTGACATATTGGACACTGAAAGGGATACCATTGCTCTGTTTCACGAGCACTGATTTCATTTGATGCAAGAACAGCATGGCACGCTTCACGTTAGGTTTTAATCATATGCACGATATGTTGGAATACAGTAAATTGTACATTTTCTTTTATGTATGGGCAGGTAGAACATGAAAACTGTACATATGTTCTTTAGGTCAAATAAAATATTTGCTCTGAGCAAGTTAAATGAATGTTTTCTTCTGTAAGATATTATGGAGTAATCTGCTCTGCCCAAGGTTATTCTTTGCCTTTTGATTTTCTCTTACTCCAGTTTTTACTCAGCAAGAGTTCAACTCTGGTGTAATCCAGCCAAAATCCTAAGTGTTCTGGTTAAAGGCTAATACTGGGCGCTTCACCTATGGTCAAAGGGACACAATAAGTTGGCAGCCCATGGCAAAGGATAGCAAGCATTGACAAAGTCAATGGGTCTGGCATTGGCAAAAGAGATGGGGAGTGAACATGATAGGAACGTACACAATCTGAGAGCACAGGATGGGAAAGGACACAGAATGACATGGCACAGGGTGGAGAGAAGCATACATACAATGCGAAGAGAACAGTATAGGAGAGGATGGGAGGGAGAAAGTGCAGACAAAAAGCACAAAGAGTGGTGCTGGCCGAGTGTAAAATGAACGAGTGCAGGATTAGACAAGGACCAAATGGTAGAGCATATCGAGAGAAGCAGAGGATGGGAAAGAGCAAATGATGGATAGAGAGAGGATGAAAAAGAATACGTTGGGAAAGGCACCGAAGGGTGACAGAATGGTGACTGGGATCAGAGAATGAGACATAGTATATTATGGGCTGGTTCATGCAGTGATGGGAGAGGACAGGGTGGGTGAGAGCCTGGAATCTGCAACAACAGAGAAGGGAGAGCACAGGATGGAATAATGTGAGAATGGGAATGCAAGTGAGCACATGTGGTACTAGCACCGTTAGCAGTAGTGCCAGTAATAATAACAGTAGTACCAATGGATGGCAGCAATTACGTAACACTATTAATACTAGTAATAGGAACAGTTGTACTAATGGCAGTAATTGTATAATACTATTAGTAGTAGAGTGGGGGTACTAATAACAGTTGTACTAATGGCAGTACAGTACTTATGTAATACTAGTAGTAGTAGAAGTGAGAGTAATAGTAACAGTAGTACCAATGGCAGTAATTATGTAATACTGTTACTGAATCACAGAAATGTATTTGGCATGTTCCTTCATAGGGAGCACCCACTTTTTTCATCTCACTCAAAGACCTGTCTGCACATATTTCTATATGACTGGTTACAGCCAGCAGCTGTGGGTGCTTCCCGAAGTCTGGTTAGAGCATATTTTTCCAAAGTTAATGCTGCATGCAGTGCAAGACACTGGGCAAGCATACATTTTAAAGGGCTAAAGTTGTCATGCAGAACAATTTACATATTACAGTAACTGTTGAACAAATTAATACAAGAAGATACAGGGCAGTTTTTAATGTGTTTAATATTTCAAGACTATACGTTCCCACTGCTTAATAAGCCTTGCTTTATCGCTGCATTCATTTGCTTTAAAATGCACCATTTGCCAATCTTTTTAAAATTTCTTTCTCAGGAGAGGGACTCTCCCTAGACCCCAGATTTGTCCATTGAACTTGTTCACATCGCTAACTAGTGTTTTCTATTGGAAAGGGTAGAGCCAAAGCAGTCTTGCTTAGTACCCTAGCCCTCTTCAGAAGTCAGACTTGCTTGGCAACCCAGAAATTCTCTGAAATAATGTATGAGTTTTCTTTTATGAATGCCTAGAAGAACTGAATTTGTAGTCCATTTATCACAGAAATAGTGCTGAAAATCGCACCAAAAAAATGCCAATTTTTAAAAAATTTCTTCACGGGGGGAGAACCCCCCCGAACCACCCTTATTGCCGTTGAGCTCACTCGCTGCGCTCGCTCGCATGCGTTGATTCGTTCTGCATACGCCTCACCAGTTTAAAATTCCACCAGCTGCCCCTGGCCTGCTCTCTCCAACCCGGCAACGCAGCTGGAGTTGGAGAGAGCTTCAGTGTCTATGACAGTTTGGCCAGCCTAAGACGGCCGGCCAAACCATCATGCTCACTGATAACAGTGCCCACCGCTCCCCCTCAGTGCCTGTCATCCCCTGGCCCTGCCCCCAAGACTCCACGGTAGAAGCAAAATAAAACAATAATAAACATGGTTTATTATCATTTTATTTTTCAAGCTTTGCAGCTGCATCTGCTGGCAGTGGGGGTGACGCTCCTCAGCCATAGCGAAGGAGCCGCCACTGCAGTAGTTGTTCATCATGCAGTTTATCTTCCCAACTTCATTGTATCTAGTCTTTAGGCTTAGTGTCCCATGCACGTGCAGAAGTTATATGTTTCAGATTAGTACTTAGTGATTTCTCGTGAGATAAATCATACCCCTAGATAGTTGGCAGACGATACTTAGTCAACTGGATTATCACCCTAAGCCCAGAAAAATCTGTTCAACAACTTTTCACCAAGTTATCTTTGTTTTATCTTCAATGATTTCCAGTTCGGCGCTAAAAATAAGACTGTCAAAGGCACATATGACCCTCTGCAGGCCAGTTCAAGTAAGATCGAGTCGAGTGCAGGAAAGGGAATGAGATACTGAGCAATGTTGGTGAGCATATTTGCTATTTTAAGATATCTAACCAGATCTGCAGTATGCAGAATAAATAATAGGGGTAAAAGAACGCACACCTGTTTCAGGACAGGATCAGAAGCAACTGTGCATAGAATTTTGCTTCAACATCTAAAAGGGCAATCACACCATAGTTACTAGGAGACCAAGGGACCCCTTTCTGCATTGACAACTTGAGATCGAGCCTCTCCAGGATTCAGGGAAATCAAAAGACTCCAAGCAGGATATATATAATGGGGCCAAAATTTGAGACCAAAAGTCTATGTCTGCTTTGAATAGGGGAATTAGAAGGCCATGATGGCCTGGTTTTCCACTGAGTAAACTCGCTTCAATTATTTTAACTAAGATTGCGTTCGTGGCCAATGGATAACGTGAGATGGAGTCCAGTAGCAGCACAGATTGCTCTGTATACATTTTTTGCTATAAATGTTCTGAATATGGCATGCCCATGATTGCACAGATACTATATACCTTACTTAGAGTTCGATGGATTTTATACTCTATCACAACCATGACAGATATTCAGTCCGCCGTATTACAAGTGTATTATAGCTTATGGCACTTGTAATATGACGGATGGCTGTGACTGAGTATACAATTCGCCAAATTCTAAATAAGGCCTTGTGTCTAGATGTCTCAAAACGTCATCCAGATTATGAATTTTCAGAACCAACTGGAATTACTGGACCTAAAAATCTGCAAAATAGTGGACCATTGTGTGTTGTAACACTCTCTTTAACAAAAAGGGGAACCAGGAGGGTTATCGGTCCGGCACACATGCTCCTTGTATTAATGAATTATAAATAAGGTGTGCAGTTCCTCATACAAATACCAAGGTTCCAGGGAAAGGAATATGCTCCTATAGGAGCACGGGCCCTCACACACCCAAATGGGTGTCAAGTTTCATCATTGGGCTAGCCGTCTGGTGAAGTGAGGGCGTGTGAGCTCGATAAGTGTAGCGTAGAGGGGTGATGAAAAGTGAGTTAAAAAAGGTATAGTGTTACTCAGGGTCAGTCTATTTAATGAATGAGCTCGCTAACCTAATTAAAAGTGTATGTGCTAACTTAGGATATAATGGTCCTAGCTAGCCTGGTGAACGAGTTGGTCTATATGGTCAACATGTTTCTCGCCTAATTATGTAAATAATGATCCTGTGGCGATTCTTCAGGACTTAAAAGATAAACCTAAACTACATGATTACTGGTGTCAGTGAGTGAAGATACTTTGGTCAGGATAACCAGTCACATAACCAGTCAAATGGTAAATAATGTACATTTGAACAAGTCAAATCAACCCAAATAGAGAACTGAATCAAGCCCCATGAGGAAAAAGCAGATGGAAGGCCTATTAGCGCCTAGGACGTGTGGAGGCGTCCCCCATGAGACCTACCCTGGCTCTGCCTCTTCAAAGATAATTCAGTGATACTCTCCTTGCCATATAGATAACATTTTGATATTCCTTCCTTGCATTCTAACTTCAATTAGCACTAATAGACAGTCCCCTCTCCAATCTGGCTTGAGTAAAATTGCATCATGGATGCAGATGAATTTTCTCAAGCTTAACGGGGATAAAACTGAGGTGCTAATACTCGGCAAAGACAAGGGTCTTTGGGGTCCACAACATTGGCCATGTGAGATGGGTGTCCTACCTCAGCCCTCCTGCCAAGTTCGTAACTTGGGTATCACCATTGACGACTCATTAACAATGCACCATCAGGCTGTTAAGGTAACTGCCACCTGTTTTACCATCCTCAAGTGGCTAAAGAAGATCATCTGGATGTTACCTGAGTCCACCCAAAGAACAGTAGTCCAAGCTTTAATTATTTCAAGACTGGACTATGGAAATGTTCTTTATCTCGGCTCCAACAAGGAGGTGACCCGCAGGCTGCAGACGGTCCAAAATTCTGCAGTTCGACTTCTACGCCGACTGCCCAGGACCGCTTCTGTTTGCAGCCATTTACGTGATTTGCACTTTTACTGGCTCAGGGTGGAAAATCGTATTCGATTTAAAGCCCTGAGCTATATGTTCAAAATCAAAGCAGGGACTGCACCTCAATATCTACTTTCCCTAACTCATCCATATGTCCCTTCCCGATGTCTACGTTCATCTTCTCAGGGGAGGTTTTCCGTGCCCAGGTTCAGGCTGTCTCGGATGGGCGGTCGATCCTTTTCCTTCCTGGGTCCCTCACTTTGGAATGCCCTTCCCCCCGCCATTCGGAGTGAAACAGTCTACGTCCAATATCGCAAAGCAATAAAGACCTGGCTTTTTAACAAATGATTCTGCTGTTAAATTTTACTATCTGGTTTTGCTTGCCTGGCGCCGGGAAACCCTTTTTGGGTAGCTGTTGCGCCCTACAAATTAAATAAATAAATAAATACTCCTGATTTGATTTGATTTGATACCTGACTTCGGGATGTTGCAATAACACTCATAAGTCGAGACATACTTAAACATTACCAATTTAATAGAATAATAGTGAATAATTCTGAGAGGGGCCGATGAATTTTATTTTTTCACTGGGGGGCACGGGTGCAGCATTAAAATGTTTGAAAACCACTTGCCTAATTTTTTTAGAAGACCTAATTGTATATCCAATTTATTTGATTGCCATGACAATGCCTATACAGCAGCAACCAGGGAGTTGTTTAAGGTTATCAGAATATCTGAGTTTTTTTATACTGGTGATGGAGATTGGCTTGAGGTAACAAGAGCTTCATCCTGGAAGGGTATAGGAGAAGGCATATGTTGAAGTCAAAAAAAGAATTCAGACTGGCTAGAGAATGTAAATCTGAAGTGTACCCTGCATGATCAAACTCATCTGACAAGTTGGAAGAGGAAGAGTTCAAACTGCACTTTATTAATGACAGAATTAGGGTTTGCATGAATCATGGCAATGGTGGTTATGAGATGTAGCATGCTTTGAAGGTTTTCTATAATGCATGTGGGCATTTACTTAAAATAACATGATTATTTTGCCGATTTTGCTACAGAACCAGGTATTTGGGAAAGTAGGAGATGATATTAAGTTCATGCTCACTTGTAAAATTCTCACCGGAGCGTGTGGGCGATTGAGTCTATAAATGGGTGAGGATAAAGCGGGACGTTGCAAGAACCGGAATTAGATAAAATGTCTTTATCTTGCATATTAATGGGAGCTAAAATGCTTCTTGAAGAATATATGGTTTGTATAGGTTTTAGCTTAGAAAATAAATAGGTTTCCATCCAAAATCTCACAAAATGATCTCCCCATACAACTCTAAAGCCACTATCAAGATGCTGGAAAAATGGCGAAAGACATATACTAAAAGACAGAAGACAAAGAGTGAGCAGATTGCCCGGGACACAATCTAGGAAAGTCTGAGTAATAAGAAAATATCCCAAGCTCTCACCCAATGCAGACTCTGGCTAGCACACAATGTTCGTTGGACCCCACCCAGATTACACAAACATGGTTTAGCACATACAGACCCGTGCTGGAGCTGCAAAAGAGAAAAGGGGGACCTACGGAATACGCTGCTAGAATGCCGCTACACCAAATCATTCTGAAAAGAACTAATCCAATATGTGGTAAAGATTCAGAATATAAATTGGACCCCTGACCTCCCATCTATTACTATTGGACAGGGCTGAACAGGCCTTTTATTCCACCAGGTATTTCCCCAGTGGACTGGGGCGCTTAGAGGCCACTTTTGAACGCCCATGGGCGCCCCTGGTGCATCTGTCACTTTTCCCAGCTCCTCTGGGTTAAATCCAGCAGGCAGAGAGGCTTCAAGAGAGAGAAAGCAACAGAGAGACAGAAAGGGAGCCGAGAGGGGGAGAGAGAGGAGAGAGAGAATAGATGGAAAGAGAGCAATATCACATAGAGATGAAGGAAATGTGGCGGGTTTGAGCAGTTTTAACAGGGCTGCTTTTTGGTACCTCTGTCCAGCCCTGCTATTGGAGCTTTCCCACATGACATCAACATCTCTGTGCAGAAATGATATTGCATTACTAAATATTATGATGATAAGAAGTGTCAAATCCATACTTTTGCAGTGAAAAGACATCAGTATATTCTCTATCCACACATGATGGGCATGGGCACAATCTATCAGATGTGCTAATACCCCCTTAAACTCATACTTAAATAGACAAACTACAAATGCAAATATATGGCAAAAGTAGAATAGTGTGTCAACTCTCCTACACAACCATAAAGCATCTAGGTATCTTATTGACTAATAGAATTCTTTGCTGGTCCCCAAAGGCATATAAACACACAAAATAAGGAATTACTTAATGCAAATAAGGTTCAGATTATTCCTTACCCCACCTCTTTTACTTTCCTTCTATTTCACTCTCTCTATGCCCTTTTGGCTTACACCTCTTTACTCCTCTTACTCTATACCGATTTAATCAAAACTAGTTACACTATGGAGTTATGTTAAAATAAATCACAAACATAATGACAATTGTTGCAAAGTGACTGTTTTTATATGGGTACCCCCAGTGTTTCATTTTTTGGGGACTCCCTGCTAGTAATCTTTAACTCTAACATGGGGACACTGTTATCCAGTGCCTTGTGCATGTGCTCGGTCCCCTAAAACAGGTTGAAACTGGCTTAAAACCTAGTTGGCACATTTAACTTTCCCATAAGAGAATAGTAAATGATGCAGAATTACACCCATGGCATGGAAGGTTAAAGCCTACTAGTGGACTGCAGCACCTATTGTGCCACCCACTACAGTCGCATTGAAAACAAGGCTTTAAGCCTACACAGTGTAGCCTGACTGCGGCAGTGTAATACCGGCAATGGGACTTGTGAAAATATCTATTTTTTTACTGGTAAATACCTCTCTTTTAATTACTGGTAAGTTACCCATATGTAGGCCATGTAGCCCACAAGGCAGGGTGTGTGGTATTTAAAAGTGTGACATGTAGAAAAATAATGTTCTAATGTCTCTACAGTGACAAGGCCCCAAAGTTTATTTTCACTGTGGCAGGCCTAGCTGTCCAATGCACAAAACAGAGTACAGAATAAAACAGTAATACTGCTATCTCAGGAATAGGACCAACTGGAAAATAATGAAACCACTAATTTTAATGGTTATTAAAAATACAATTCAATGGTGAAGTCATATTTCTAATAAATATTTAAAAAGTAACTTCTGGAAAGATACCTTTTTCCTGTCTGAGCCTTCAGGAGGCAGATTAGCATTAACCTCTGACAGCTGGTCAGCCTTTATTTGGCCTGAAAGAGGTGTGACTGAGATGTTACTGATGGGTGAACTTGCTCCCATAAACTACACAAGAGTTCAGTTTAATTGACAGGTGGCTGCGGTCGTATTTGACGGGCAGGCAACAGGCGGTGACAATTTCACCTTTTACATCCCCAAAGACTCCCGTGCGCCACGGGGTACCACAGGGATCAGCAATAAGCCCAATTCTATTTAACATTTATCTGCGTCCTCTTATACCTATTATTAAGTCCTTTGACATTGATATAGTCAACTATGCAGATGACACGCAATTGGTGTTTTTTATAGAAGGAAACCAGGCAGTTTCTCTGGATAAGTTCCAGGAGTGCATGCAAAACACTACAAAATGGCTCAGAAATAACTCCCTACAATTTAACGGAGATAAAACGGAGATAGTATACTGCTCTACAACTAAAATTGCTCGCCCCTTCCCTTCTGAATTCAGACTCACCCCTATAGATAAACCGCTGACTCCAGCTAGAACAGTGCGCAATTTTGGGGTTATGTTGGATGATAACCTCCAGTTGGAGTCACAAGTTAATAAAACAGTTGGCACCTGTTTCTCCCTGATAAGAGCCTTACGACAGATCCTTCCGCTGCTGCCTGCTACTACCAGATCACAAGTAGTGAGGAGTGTAATATTGAGCAGGTTGGATTATTGCAACTCATTGTACCTGGGAGCACCTAACTCAGTGTTACTGAAGTTGCAAAGGATTCAGTCTATAGCAGCCAAATTGGCTTTAAATAGGCAGCGTAGATCTTCAACTTCTTTGGCCCTGAAAGACCTTCATTGGTTGCCAATCTGTCAGAGAATACAATTCAAATCCCTCTGTATTGTGTTTAGAGCAGTACATGTATTGGGTCCGAAATCCTTGCAGAAAAAATTTACTTGGTATGTTCCCAGGAGAAACCTCCGCTCATCAAGTACAAATTTGGTGATTACTACGAGATTTAGGAAGACTAGGACGGGTGGCAGAGCCTTTGGCGTAGCAGCCTTACGACTCTGGAATGATCTCCCCTTAAATATTAGACAAATTCAGACTTTGCTCCCATTCAGGAAGAGTTTGAAGACTTGGCTATTCCCGAGGCAGGAGTAATACGAGTTATTCATTATCTGTGGGCAGGTCGTCTATATGTACACTGACAACAGGGTAAGTCTCAGCGCCAGGATACCCGTGGGGTGACAGTACGCGCTATACAAGTTCAATTTACATTACATTACCTGAATGGGAAGGGATGTATCCTCTTGAGCTTAACAGAATATTCAGGATAGAACCTGTGGTACAAAAGTGGCAAATCTTGCCTGATAGGTCCTTCTGAGGGACATGTAAAATCTTTGCAATCTTCAAGAGGGGATCAAACGGGACCAGATAACAATTATTGTATCCCCTGTCTGGCCACTGAGTGGCCCTGCTTTGGTTTAGTAAGTATGTGGGTTCTGCATCTGCTTCAAACTAGATTTTAGTGTTAAATGTGGAAGGATACTGGTGAATTTTCTATGATGCTCCCATACTCACGCCCAGCCATCATAGCCAAAGTTCAGTGTTGCTTTGGACTTCAGCCATCTTGGCACTGCTGTGGCACATGGCATTTTGGGCCTGTTTGAAGTAAGGCAAACAGGGAGTACTAAAAAACTGGGTTGGGTTGTCAACCTAGCCAGTGCCAATCATATATGTTGCAGCCCAAGGCATCATCCTGAGAGCACTTTCTTGACCAGAAGATCAGAAGAGGTCTAGACCTGCTGTCTGTGACCTGAGAGGTACCATGAAGGACTGGACTTGTTCCCTCCTGTACCCAGGACAAAGAAGTGGACTACAAGGTGTCAGTTGGCTAACCTCCTGTGAGTCTACAGGGACAGAACAAGCTGCAAAAGACCTTTTTCTGGAAATGCCTAGCTGACCAGTAGCAACTGTACTGGACTTTGCTGCTGGCCTCTGCCTGACACCCTGAGATTCTCTAAGTACCTTCCTCTGAGTAGGGAACCATAGAAGTGTATTCCTGTGGTCGTTTAGGCACCAGAAGTAAGCTTGGAAAGTTTTGAAAACGTTTCCTTCAAAGTTCCAGCTGGACCTGTGGGAAAATGTATCCAACCGGCAGTTTCAGGGCAGTGGATTGAATTTCAGCATTGTCCCTCTCAAAGTTCCCAACACCTCCCAAAAACGACTTAGTGGCATTGCACAATGGGACTTAAAAAGATTTCAGTGAAAATCTCCAAAGCTCCAGGGCTCCAGCAGGACCAACCTGCTTCAAGTATCCGGCCTTTGGTTCAACAGCAGCAGCTAAAATATCAACTGCGATCCATTCGGGGAGGATTTCTCTTCTCAAAAAGCGACAAAGTCCCTCTCAATACTTTTCTTCAAAAACAGTCCCTTTCTGGAGTGGGACTTAGAACTTTTTGACTTCCAGACTTTTCACCGAGACCAATCCACTTGATGTATACGACCAGGGCTTCATACCCACTCACATTACGTCATGCATAAGTCTCAGTCTACTGCAACCATTGACTATCATTGGCGCTTTGTGCTTCTTGACCCCGTTTCTCTTAAAACTTTAAAAATTCATATCTCCTGTTCCATTTATTGGATTTTTGTAGTTTTGGTCTTATTTTACTCATAGTGATTTTCCCTTCATTT
This sequence comes from Calotriton arnoldi, assembly GCA_963921515.1. Taxonomy (NCBI): domain Eukaryota; kingdom Metazoa; phylum Chordata; class Amphibia; order Caudata; family Salamandridae; genus Calotriton; species Calotriton arnoldi. The sequence goes on from CAWUFW010000718.1 coordinate 3,645,089, forward strand.
TACAATTGGATTGGTTGTGGAGTTTTATTGTATTTTGTGTGACTTTTTTCACTGTGTATGCACTGATTAGATACTTTACACATTGACTTCTTTGTATAACTCTAGGTATAGCATAGAGAGAGATTTGTGACATGAAGGATCAAGGATTATTATACTATAAATTCCCAGGCGCTTTAGGAACAGAGGGGCCATATGTTAGAAGCAATTTTCCAGCCCCAAATGAGCCGAATCGCAGAATCAGCCTGTTTGCGACTGAAAAAATGCTTTTGGGAATGTACAAAGCCCAAATTGAAATTCGGTAACTTGTTACGAATCACAATTTGGGTTTTGCGATTCGGTATTTGGAAGGGGCATGGTTAGGGCATCCCTTCCAAATACCGAATCACATGAGCATGTACAAATGTTTTGTAACCAAAATGTGGTCGCACAACATTCGCACTTTACCACCAACTCAAAGTTAGAATGGGTCCCCATGGGACTCCTTACCCTTTGTGAATGTTGGGAAAACATTTCTTAAGAGCAGGTATTGGTCCCACGGGCCACTGCCTGTTCTTAAAAAAATGAAGCAAAACGTTTAATTTTTCATTGTTAAAAACGCATCCCGTTTTCCTTTAAGGAAAACGGGTTGCATTTCAACAAACAAAATACATTTATTAAAACGCAATCACAGACGGGGGTGTGGCCGAGCAGGCGACTAAGATGGCCGCCTAACCCAAGAGCTCCGTGTCCATCGCAGCGATTAACTCGCCCGACCGCTCTATACCGTGAGGTATGCCTCCTTACGGCATACGGCAGACACCGTGAACCTAATGTCCAGCGAGACCCCCAACAGCGGAAACTAGGGGTGCCCGTGAGGCCGAGATCTGCGTGCCGCAACTCTGGACCTGACGCGGCCCTCGGAGGCCGCGAGTCGACAGGGGACTCGGGTGAGCCTGAGGGCGGGGCCCGGAGTGCACCAGCGCGGCATGCAGCGGATCCTGCTGGACGGTGAAGAGCGCTGCACCCTGACTTCACCAAATGCTGCCGCTGAAGATGTTACTGGCACCTCCTTACGTCTGCTGATTCCCAACAGCTGAGCAGAAACGGCGAGATGCATCAGCGCTGTGGTAAGAAATCACGCCGCGAACGGAACAGCATCTGCGCCGGTTCCAGTGCCCAACGCGGCACGTACGCCATATAGACTGTTGGCCTGCTCCCGCCACCAGGAATGGGGACGAGCACTCACCGGAGCAACTGAGAACGACCCCCTTGGTCCCCCTCTCCCTGATTGTCCCGGCACATGAACTTGCGCGCATGCGCTTTCACCTGCCATAACTAACGGCTCCTACAGCCTGCCACGCACTCTGTGCCCCAGCCTGTATACTCCCTGTCTTGTGGAGTGAATTCAGCGGTGACCATTGCCTTCCAGGGAAGATACTGGGGTGCTGCTTGTCAGACACAACTCCTCACACTGCCGCAGGCCTCACGGCCTGATTAAACTGCGCAAAGCCTGTTAGCCAGAGGGGCTTTAAACCCCCCCCCCTGATCGGTAACCCCGATAGGGGCTACATAGATACAATGGGCCGCTCCGACCCCAAGCAGCGCCAGTTAAACTTCGAGTCGGGTAAGACCCCATGCAGGAAGGACAGTGAGGGCCCGACCAAGACCAGGCCCAGATGGATGGCGCTGCGGCCATCATGGCAGAACTGAAAGCGGGCTTCCAGTCCATTGAGGCCCGCTTAGACACCCTTAACAGCCGCCTTGATGACATCACTGGCCGTTTAGATGCTCAGGGTGCCAGACTTGACTCGGAAATTGAGGACAGCCAACCTGTGATCCACAAGCGCTTGGACAGAGCGGAGGGCATTCTGAAGCAACTGGCGACAAAAGCTGAGGATTTGGAAGCACGTTCGCGCAGAAATAATGTATGTGTCGCCGGCATTGCGGAGTCCACCAATTCTGGCCCGATGCCCATGGAACTATTTGGCAAGGAAGCATTCTCCACTACATTTGCTGTCGAGCGAGCACACCGCTCCTTGGGACCCCCTCCCCCTCCGGGAGCGACCCCCAGAGTTATCGTCGCCAGGCTTCTAAACTACGCTGACAGGGACACGGCGCTTCACCTCTCAAGAGAGAAGGGGACACTTTCCTACCAGGGCTCCACCATTTCCCTGTTCCCCGATTTCACCCCACTGGTGCAAGATGCCAGGCGTAAATATACTCATGTGAAGCGTATGCCCCAAAGAGCGAACATTAAGTACGCCATCTTGTACCCGGCACGTCTTAAGGTGATGATTGGAAATAAGACACACATTTTCGATACTCATGATGCAGTAACCAAATTTTGGAAAACTCATCCACAACTGCCGCAGCGACTGAGTGAGGACTGATGGCCCCGTGGGAGTTTCTTCTGGTTGGAAATTATTGTACTTTAAGTGTGTGATTATTGACTGCGTTTGTCTGCGAATTACTGTCTTCAGCCGCTTTTGCGACATCATTCTCCCGTGCTGTGACTTTGTTCGTTGTTTTCGTGCAACATTTGATCAACATGTGGGTCCCGGAACTCTTGGACAAACTATTTCATTGCCAGGTTGGACGACAACACCTTTTTGCTAGTAACCACCTGTTCATACGATGGCTCTACGGAGTGTTGCCTTCCCCCCCAGGATGATTTCCTGCCTTTTTTCCCCCTCCCCTCCCCTCCTTTCCCTTTCCTACCTCTTTCTGTTTTCCTGATGTTTCGGTTACTTTTGTGGGGATTCACTGGGTGCCGTTTTTTGGTGTATCCGATGGGGGTGGGGGAGGGAGCTGTTCAGGGTAATTTGTTTGTTTGTTTATGGTTCGATATTATCTGTTTTTTTATCAGGAGTGTATCTTTATGCATAGCAAGTCAGGATGTGACGCGCTTTACATACAGATCTCACATAGCAATTTATAGGTACAAATGAGCGCAGGATCAACACATAGAACGAACATGCGATTGCGATGTTTATCATGGAATGTGCGGGGACTATCTTGCCCCAAAAAGAGTAGACAAATACTGGCTTGCTTAACACGCCACTCCGTTCAACTTGCCTTCCTGCAAGAAACCCATTATGCGCCATCACCATCCCACGGATTTGCGGCATCATGGGGGCAGAACTGGTTTTTTTCCAGCTACAGCACTTATTCCCGTGGAGTGTGCATATTAATACATCGCTCTCTTCCCTTCCGTACTATATCGGGTATATCTGACCCAGGTGGTAGATTTCTATTAAAGCATGGAACTTTAGGAGTGACACCTGTCCTATTGATTAATGTCTACGCACCTAATATTGACACGTCTGACTTCTTTTCCTTGATCGCTTCGCACATGGACCGTATGCAGGCAGATACCATACTACTCAGGGGGGATTTTAATCTCACACTAGATCCCACTACGGATACTACCGGTCCAGGCCAGATAACGAAACCACAGGCTACTAAAGACCTTCTCTCTCTTCTACAGACATCGCTGCTAGCGGACCCCTGGTGCATGAAGTACCCCGGCGACCGCAACTACTCTTTTTATTCGGCCCCACATGGCACCTGGTCCAGAATCGATCATTGGTACCTTACACCTCAGCTCCTTCTCAATGTACAGGTGCTGGAATATTTGCCTCGTACCATATCCGACCATTCCCCGGTTTTACTTGATTTGGAATTTCCCTCGATGCCCGCCCAGCGACCTCTGTGGAGGTTTCCGGCTAATGCCTTGCTGGATGATGTATTCCGTGGAGAGGTTAGGGACGCTATCACATACTATTTTCAGCTTAATGCCGGCTCGGTCCAATCTCAATTGACACTGTGGGATGCATTCAAGGCCTTCATTCGAGGGGTTTGCATCTCAAAACATGCGGGAGTGCTAAAATCTATTAGAGGGGAGTTGGAGACTATCGAGAAGCGATTGAAGGAGATCGACATAGCATTGCAGGCCACCCAGACGCGGGATCGATCCCAACTCCTGAACGAATTCACTGACGCAGCTGCCCGAGAGGTCAAATTTCTGGGCAAATATGCCCGAGCCAGGGTCTATGGGGAGGGGGAGAGACCGGGGAGAACTCTTGCTCGTCTCCTTCGGCCCCAGTACCAATCCACATACATAACTCACTTAACCACAGACTCGGGGGCACACTAACGGGCATCGCAGATGTTACCACAACCTTTCTTGATTATTACACCACGCTATATCAAACACGTCACCCGCCTGTGGGCCAGGCTCTGGCTGATTATCTACGCGAAGTAGCCATGGTCTGGCTTGACAAAGGACAGCGGGATTTCCTCGCTTCCCCCATAGATGCTGATGAACTCCAACAGGCCATCAAAGAGCTGGCCAGTGGCCGCGCCCTGGGATCCGACGGGCTTTCGGGAGACTTTTATAAAGCCTATCAACACGAACTTACTCCATACCTCCTTGAAGTGTATGATGAAGCCCTGCAAAGTGGCTCACTTTCGCCCACAATGCGGGAAGCAATTATCACACTTCTGCTTAAACCTGACAAACCCCCCAATAAATGCCAATCTTACAGGCCGCTGTCCCTACTCAACCATGACTATAAGATTCTGGCTAAAGTTCTGGCTACTAGGTTAGCGTTACTGGTCAACACTGTTCTACGTCCCTTTCAGGCGGGATTCATTCCTGGTCGATCAACCACACTTAATCTCCGCACAGTCTTCTCGGTTATAAACCAAATGGAGCCCACCCTTCCGGTGACAGCAGTCATGTTGGATGCCGAGAAGGCTTTTGATTCTTTAGAGTGGACCTTCCTGTACGCGGTCATGACGAAACTGGGTATACCGGTGGGTTTTTTAAAACGTGTCCAGCTGTTATATTCCAATCCCACGGCACGACTGAGGGTGAATGGCATACTCACACCCTCCTTTTCCTTAACTAGAGGAACTAGACAGGGGTGCCCACTCTCACCATTGCTCTTTATAATAGCTATGGACCCCCTGGCCAGACACATTCAGGAACGACACCTGCCTCGCGGATTACAAATGCACACCGGCCCACTTATCGCATCGTTCTATGCGGATGACCTGATGCTATTTGTCCGCCAGCCCGCAGAGAACTTACCTCCCTTGCTGCATGAAGTGGTCCGTTTTGGTGCCTATTAAGGTCTAGTTATTAACTGGACCAAATCCGAAATATTCCCATTGACCTCCAGCACTGTCCCGCATGACTTGGAATTCCCCCTAAAGTGGTGCTCCAACCCACCTAAATATTTGGGTGTTTATTTACACTGCCAGGCAACGGAGGTTGTCCGCTTAAATTACGGCCCAGCGATAGCCCAGCTCGAAACACAAATTAATAAATGGACGAAACTCCCGCTTTCCATGGCAGGCAGGATCGCTATCATTAAAATGGTAGTGCTACCCCGATTCTTATATCTTTTTTTAAACATTCCAATTCCGTTAACCTTACATTTCTTCACTACGCTTCAGTCACTCTTGATAAAATTAGTGTGGGCGGATAAGCAGCCAAGAGTGACTTGGGACACTTTGACCATGCCATTTGAACGGGGGGGATTTGGTGTCCCTGACTTCTATTTGTATTACCTTGTCGCCCAAGTCCACTTCACATATTATTGGTTTCATCCTGATGCTCGCCTTCAATATCTCAAGCCCGATAGCTCACAGGTGTTCCCCCAGTCACTCTCCACATTGCTACCCCGAGGTCTTCCACGCTGCCCGACGGAAATTCAAACCGTCCCCAAGACATGCTGGGCGTGGACGAAATTACGCAAATACCTAAAATACATAACACTATATTCCCCACACTTGCCGCTGGCAGACAACCCTTGGATAACCCCTGCGACCGAGGCACTTACCAAAAGAACACTAACATCGCATAGGCTGACTACATTGGGCGACCTGTTTCAGGACTTTAAACCGTGCACGACCGCTGTCCTGAGCACGGGGGGTCCTGCGTCACATATGGATAGATTTATGCTCCACAGAACGCGTAGTGCTCTCTTGAAGGTACTCCCGGACCCCATAGCTGAACCGGCTGATTTCCCTCCACTTACACTCCTCATTACTTCCCTTGACAGTACACATTTAGTGTCTCGTCTATATCATGCATCACTAACGCTTCGGCCCTCGGTGGGCTCTAAGGTACGCACATCCTGGGAGCGAGACCTGGGTGTCGTCATAACTGAAGATATGTGGAACTATTGCTGTGCCCAACTGCGCTATATTTCAGGAAATTACAGGCATAAACTGCTACATTTTAAGTACCTGCACAGGGTCTATAATACCCCCCAGTAACTGGCGAAGATGGGCCCCACAGTCTCCAGCATCTGTATGCGCTGCGGTGCAACTGTGGCAGATTTCATGCATTTGGCGTGGATGTGTACGTCAGTGTATGTATATTGGGAAGGTGTTTTCCGACTGCTATCCATTATGGTGGAGCACCCTCTACCTCACTCCCCCTTGATGGCCCTCCTGGGATATGTAAAACCATTGAAAAGGAGTATTAGGAGGTTTGTGGCGATTGCCTTATTGATAGCTAAACGCCAGGTATCGTTACACTGGGGCAGACAACAATCCCCGCTGGTGAAGACATGGCTCAAAGACCTCACCTATTGCGACACAATGTGTGACACATATGCCACGCTTTTACCGGTATCGTTGCGACCCCGCGACATTTGGCAACCGCTGAAAAACTATTTACAATCCCACACTATTGATTCCTGAGTGGACAAATTCTACTTGTATGCCATTAGCTGGTTCGTTCTATGTATTAGCCGTAATTAATGTACACCTCATGATGGGCTCTTTGTTGGAGAATGCGCCTTTATATTGACATTACTGACTTGATCGTAGCTGTTGCAACTGTACTTGCTATTTATTAACGCTCTCTTATTACCTGATTGAAAAGAAGAATATACTCCTTGTATTAGTTTTATTATTTCTTTTATTGTTGGTTATTGTTTGACTGTAACTGAGTCGTCCTTACTCAACTTGCTGGTGGTGGCTGGCATGTGCCAGGTCTCACCATTACTGCGTTCACTTATATGCTTGGTTGTAATGTCTTTAAAAAAGAAATCTCAATAAAAACATTTTTTTTTTAAAAACGCAATCACAGACATGGAGGTCAGCTGACCTCAGTAGGCCGCCATCCCTGTGACGTCTGCGATTCCTAATGGGTCGCATACTGGGACCTACCTCATTAGTATTCATGAGGTAGGTCAATTTGCAACCCACTAGGAATGGCAAGTATGAAACAAAACGTTTCATACATAAGGAATAGCGATTTACAAATAGCGAGTCGGATGGAATTGGTATTTGGAAACCGCTATTCCTAGTCTATGTACATCCGGCCCAGAGAGGGTTGCCTGCTGGCCGAATGGGATCATGCTTTATGTGGATTCATTACAGTCATAAAAGGTTGGTGTGATCCAGTAATAGTGTGCTGCAAGGCAGGAGTTTATTGGTGTAAAAGGCATTTAAAGTTTAAAGGCCTCTATCAGTGCCGCACCCAAGTCATATCATTAAACAATTGTGTGTTTCGCAGTATAGATATGTGAGTTTGTCTGCCTCCTCTGGGGTAAAGACTTGGTGACAGGACAAACATCAGCGAGTAAGCTCCTCCATAATACCTCCTGCCACCAACCTCAAAGCTAGCTATCAGTCTCCTTACAGCACCCCGCTCCGTCCACTTCTCAAAAGAAAGGGTAAAGGCATTTTTGTGAGCAGACAAGCCAGGCAGCAGAAGGCTTTGGTTGCTTTGAAGACTCTTCTGCAGCTTATAGTGGTATCTGAAGAACACTACCTTGCTCAACCCAACCCTCAGTGACAGGGCCCACAAGCCACACCAGATCGGCCTTCTCTCTGCACAACACTCACCCATACCAACCACCCTCATTTAGAAACCAACTTAAACCAGCTCCTGGCAAGAGGAAACGGTGACAGTAGGAGAGCAATAGCAGAGGCAGACACATAGGCAAGTGTGTCCACTGCTTCTGTAGTCACCAGCAAGTGTCACAATATCACAGCATTACACAGTGTTATACTTGGGATGAGGAGCACTTTTAGACTTCTGTTCTTGATTCCTGAATCTAGGCAATAATTCAATGGCAGGACACCCTAGAAGTGGCACGACCTGTCTACCTGCCACCATTGTATTCCTCACTGATACCTGTGATTCCCTAAAGCTTCAATCTTTCTGTACTATTCCACTCTCCTTCATCATGCCTCAGACAGCATCATGGTCCATTTGTGTGAGGCGAAGTACCCGCAAGAAGGCTGGACACAAGAGTTTACTTAATTTTGAGCTAGAAACCGTATACAAGTCATCTATCGCCATCACTTCCCATAGTTTATGCTGCCAATCCAGCCTCGTTGGCGTCATATCTGTATCCCACTTGGACAGTATGACTTACTTGGCTGCACAAAAGGCAAGGGTGATAGCCCTCCCCCTCGCAGATTGCAGGGGGTACATTCGTTCATTGGGAAGACCCAACAAAATGTAGCTGGGGAACCTGGGCAGGTCGGTTTCGTACATCTCATTTCTGCCAGGACATCGTTCCAGTATTGTTGTAGGTTGGGGTAATGCCAGAGAATATGTGTCAATGTGCCTAGATGTCTACATTGCCTCCAGCATCTGTCATCCCCGTCCTGTTTCCATTTAGCTGGTCTAGCAGGGTTGTAGTACCAATAATGAGTAATTTTAAGTTAAGTCTCCATACTGGAGGTGCTACATGCAGACGTACGGGCTTGATGTAGAATGTCAGACCATTCTTTAGGGGTAAAGGGGAGTTCACACTCTAGTTCCCATTACTACTGTGCTGAAGATTTAGAGTTGGTCATGGGGGCTTTAAGGAAGGCATAGGTGTCCAAGAGAAGGCCTTTGTCCATGTGGTGGGTGAGAAGCCATTTCCTCAAAAGATGTGAGGGGTGGGCTGGCGTGCGGGCGTATGTGTAGTTGTGTAACCCAGTGCCAAATAGCACCATATTGCCAATGTGCGCTGGGAGGGATGACATAGTTAGACTGGACCTGCGCAAAGTCCATAAGATAATGTTGGTCAAATAAGTCCCCCACCCTTTTACAATTGGCCTTTTGCCACTGTGAGAATGTGGTCCACTGGAGGGCTAGAAGGAAGTCGGGGGTTTCCTATAATCAGTGTCTGTGGTGATATGCAGGTAGAGAGCTTCCATGTCAACTGCACCTTGTCCCAGGCTCTTACGTCGCCCTAACTACGAGAGAGATATAAACCCTTGGTGGTCGGTGTGGCTCGGGGAGCCATGGCACTTTCCAGATGTGGATCGCAGCTACCCTTTGGTCTATAAAGCACCAGTGCTTTTTAGTGTAAGGCCTAGCCCATTCTACCAAATATCTGAGTTGTGCTGCCTGATAGTACAGCACCAAGTGGAGAATGCCTAAACCACCCTCCGCCACATCAAGGTATGCTTGTGTCTTTGCCATGTGTGCCTTTTTACTATCCCATATGTAGTCTTCAAGTAGATGCTGTAGCTTACCAATGACATGGGGGGGAGGGTGCAGTGGCAACATCTGCATGGCATAGAGTATCTTGGGTAGGAGGGTCATTTTAACCACCGCCAGCCTTCCCAACCAAGAAAGTAAGCCCCCCCTTCCAGGATTGTAGATCTGATCTGGCAGTGGAAAGCAATGCAGCATAATTGCATTCCGCTGTACGCTCTAGCGTGGGGTATATTTGCAGACCTAGCTAGGTAACCCTGTGAGTGACCCATGTAAAGGGGAAGAGGCGTTCTAGTTGGAGTTGGTCAGCTTGTTGAATGGTAAGGTTAAGAGCCTGTGATTTGTGTAGGTTTACCTTAAAGCCCGAGGCTCTCCCAAAGGCTTCTAATTCCTGCATCAGTGGTGAGAGGGATGTGAAGGATTGTGTAATGGATATCATGACATTATCAGCAGATACAGCGAGTTTATGCTCCCGATCCCCCGTGATGATACCCACTATGTGGGTGTGTTATGCACTCTTTCCACCAACAGGTCCATATAGAGGGCAAAGAAGAGTGGTGACAAGGGGCACCCCTGACTAGTGCTGCGTGCTATGGTGAAGAGTTGCGACATCAGCCTGTTGACTCTGACCGCAGCCGTAGGGTTAGTATAACTGCATCATATCCAGTGCTGGAATCAGGTGCTCTGGCCTGCACCAACTGGCCAGGGCACCCGGTCAAATGCCTTTTTGGCATCGACTGAGAGTAGGAGTGCTGATGTACGGGAACGATGAATTTTGTCTATGAGATAGAAAAGGTGTTTGGTGTTATCGCTGCAGCCCTTCTCGGGAATTAACACAGCCTGGTCAGAATCTATGGGGAAAGGCGGGCCGCCAATATACTGGTGAAGATCTTAACATCAACATTTAAGATTGAGATGGGGCAATATGAAGAACAGAGCGTGGAGCCCTTTCCAGGCTTGGAGAGTACTGTAATAGTAGTCTCTCTCATAGTGTCTGTGAGGGAGCCGGACGTGCTAAAAAATTATAAAGAGCGGGCAAGGAGGGGAGCCAGCGCGGCTGCAAACGTTTTATAAAAGTCACAAGTATAGACGTCTTAAGTTATGATCTATAATGTTTTTTTAGTTTGGGGATATAAAATATATTCTGCCTAAACTCAGCTGAATGCTTAACAAAGGGCATCCTTGTCCTTGGCTGGAAAGCCTGCCACTTCCCAAGTTGTTCACACCTCTGCCCCGCTAGAGTCAGCAGCTGTGAGGACAAAAACAAGTCTGGGTAAGGAAGCATGATCCCCGCCTTCCTGATCATATTTACCCCTGTATGGCTTTTGAAGCACTCCTATCCTTTCAGGTTGCAGGTTAGGGATAAAACAGTTAGGAGTTCAAGGGCTAAAGATTTCCTTTGAGACTTGATGGAAGTACCTTTATGGGCCACGGGTGGAGCTGAAAGATAGTGTGAGCAAGGAAGGCACCATATTGGACTTTATGTTGCATAGGACTTAGGGATAGCTTTTTACAACTTTTAAAAGTTGGGTGAAAAAAGCCTAAAAAATTCACTAGGGAGTTATCACCAAAATATTTGTAGTTATTACCCTTTTGAAATAAATTGCTTGACCCACTTCAAGCAGAGAACTACCTTGAACAGATGGAAATAATAGGACTTCCCTGCTGCCGAGCAGGGAACTGTGGAGAGAGAGATATCTTCAGCGCGGTCTTGAATCTCTAGGACCAGAATATTTCTTTAGGTCTGTTAGCACTAGCTTCCTTATCCCCACCAAGGCTAAAAGAGACCAGACCTGCCAGTGAAGCCTGCTGCCGGGGGTGCAAAAGGCCATGTATCAAAGAAAACTATTTTGTGCCTGGAGGCAACCCAGGGAATTAGTTACAACTGGACATTTCTCCTACTTGCGCTTGTAAAGATTCCATACTGTAACTAGAAGATGCAGAAATTCCTGTTGATAGAGGAAGCTGTCACAGATTAAGAGAAATCATGAGGACCATTTGAGACTGCACGTTCTGTTGCAGGTCTGAGCTGGAGGTGTGAGAAGACCCTACAACTAGAAACTTTGCACCGGGGTCGTAAAAACCAGTCTTGAAAATCTGAAGGCATTTTAAATCGAATAAAGTAGGAACTTTAAGAAAAATAATGTCCTGAAAATGGCTGAAAATCAAGACAAAGTACTAAGTATCCTGTTATTTGTACAGGAATGTTTTTTGTTCTGAACTAACCTTTGTTTCTTACATCTGATTTTCTTTATTTTTGTGACCCTTTTAAACATTATTATTAGTTTTTTTAACTCTCTCGGTTTGGGCCTATTAGGTTCTTTTTTCTGACTTGTTGTGTTTTGTTGGTTATTTGGGTGTTTATTGCACATGTACTACATTCATTTCTCTGAGGAAACTCTTGCTGCTTGAGCCAGGCATTCCTCAAAGAAATCAGTTAAATTTTTAGATGGGTCAGATTGTTTGCACGTTGTTGGACCTAATTTGCATCTCATATCAAGACAGTGACCTCGGTTCCTATAGTTTAAAATTAGATTTTCTGAATTGTCCAGTGTTAGGGATAGTGCCTGCATTCAGCAACTATCATACAAACAATTCCTTACCGTGGCTAGGGTCAGAATTTTGCTTATTGTCCGTGTCAATGTTGAGCTTTAGGCAGTTGGTCCTCATCCAGTTGGCGACCCTCGTCATAGCGTTGTGGAAGATTGTTCTGGTGGTCGAGGGGTCTTCTATGAGTGGGAGGATGAGCTGGGTGTCGTTCGCATAGGATATGATGTTGAGTTCATTGGTTCTGATGATGTCGGCCAGGGGTGTCATGTAGATGTTGAACAGGGTAGGGCTGACGGGTGAGCCTTGGGGATGCCGCAGATGATGCTCTTCGGCTCCGAGGTGAAGGATGGTAGGCTGATTCTCTAAGTGCTTCCTGTGAGGAAGGATGTGATCCATGTGAGGGCGTCTCCCTGGCTGCCGACGTGGTGGAGTCTTTTGATGATAGTGTAGTGTGGGATGGTATCAAACGCAGTTGAGAGGTCGAGGAGGATCAGAGCTGCTGTTTCATCCCTGTCGAGGAGGATTCTGATGTCGTCGATGGCAGCGGTCAGGGCAGTCTCTATGCTGTAGTTGGCGCGGAAGCCAGATTGGGAGACATCACGCAGGTTGTTTTTTTCTAGATGTTCGGTGAGCTGGTGGTTGATGGCCTTCTCGAGGACTTTGATGGGGAACAAGAGCAGCAAGATGTGGAGGTAGTTTTTGAGTTCGCTGGGGTCTGCAGAGGGTTTTTAAAGGAGGGGTGTGACCTCTGCGTGTTTCCATCCATCCGGGAAGGTGGCCGTGGTGATGGGTGCATTGAGAATGGAGATGAGTTTCTTTGTTTCTGAGATTGAAGAAGTGGTGGGGGCAGGGGTCCATGGGTGCTATGGAGTGTATGGTGGTTATGATGGCTGTGGTATTCTGTGTGGTGAGTGGGCTTCATGCGGTGAGCAGGTGGCTGTGTGTGGTGTCCGTTGGTGTGAGGAGGTTGTCGAAGTCGGTGGGTTGTGGTTCAAAGTTACTGTAGATGGTGGATATCTTATTATGGAAGTAGTTTGGCAGTGTGTCACAGAAATCCTGGGAAGGGCGGATCGTGTTCTCGACGGCTGACGGGCAGGGAAACTAACTGATGATGCTGAAGAGTTCCTTGCTGTGGTTGGCGCTTGCTTCTATGTGGTCTGTCAGGGCGTCTCTTTTCACGTCCTTGAGGCGTTGGATCTTTTTGTTGAGGGCTGGCTTGAAGACGGCTAGGTCTGTAGGGTCTCTGTTAGTAGGCTATCGTCTTTCTAGTCACTTGCTGTTGCGATTACTAGCTCTGAGTTCTGGTGTGTACCAGCTGGCTTGTTTGGTGGATCTACTGGTTTTGGCTGGCTTCATGGGGGCGACTCTGTCAGTGCAGTTGGTGATCCAGGCAGACAAGTTCTGGACGTCCTGTTCCAGGTTGGTTGTGGCATCGGGCTGAATGGTGATGAGAGCCTCCATCCATTGGGCCTCTGTCACTTTGTTTCATCTGTGGTGGGAGGAGCTCAAGGGCCTGGTGGTGGTGCCCGGGTAACCTGCGATGGTGAAGTGGATGATGGTGTGGCTGGGCCAGGTTTGTTCGGGACATGGCTATACTTGATTCTGTCGCTGGCTAAGAAGATCGGGTCCAACGTGTGTCCTGCTCTGTATGTAGGGTTGGTGACCAACTGGGAGCAGCCAATGTTGCTCATGTTTTCCAGGAGGTTGGTGGAGTTGGCGTCTTTGGGGTTGTCAAGTTGGGATGAAGCAGCAAACACACTACAAATACATTTGGCAGAATGTGTTCCAAATGTTTTTGTTACAAAGAGATGATGCGGGTAAGTAGGAAGTTTTCTTTATTACATCTCTTCACCACTACAGGTTCCAGCCAGCTGGAGTCAGCTGTAGAACCTTCAGGTTCCAACTGTAATGGCACATTCCAACAGGCTTGGAAGGAGGGGGAGAAACAAGGGAAGTACCAATTATATAAATTACAACACACCTTCCCAACAAGGGAGGGAAAAAATGAAGGTACACGAATAGGAAAAGGGAAACAAACAAATAGGGAACCAAGGGTACCAGGGTACAGAAGAATGGGAAAGGAGACAAAATAAAGAGTTACATTGTACAGTAGTCGCTTTGCCAACTGAGTAACTAGAGTATCTGGAAAGGGATACAACCAATTATTTCACTTTATACCGTAGTCTTTATGCCAAACTGGAGAAGACTTGGGTCTCTGAGACCTCCTGGGGAAGTTAAGGTTGGCAGCCCGAATGGCACAGTCAAAAGCGGGGTATGCACTGGGCACCTGAGTGTGCATATGTGAAACGACCTTGTCCATGCCCCAGGTCTGACCACTTTCAAGATGAACAACATTATTGCCTACCCTGGCTATTCTGAAGGATTCCGAGTACCTAGAAGCATCCTTCCTCCATGGTTTAGGAAGTTCAATGCGGACCCAATCCCCTTTGTGGAATTTAGAGTGTTTCACATGTTTGGTATGATCATACCAGCTCTTATACTTGCTCTGGTCATCAGAAACTCTTCTAGAACTTTCATTCCTGTCTACGACACATACACCCTTTTTAGTTAACCAAATGGCAGATAGTTTGGTTTTGGCGACTCTAACTTGAGTGATGTGAACAGAGCAATGCCTGTAACAGAATTAGGCGTGGTGTCATACACGTTTAGGGTCTCCCGCAAAGCTGTGGTGGTGGGGATTCTCAGTAATTCTGCTCTTTGTAAACACTTTTTAATCAAGCGTTTCAATCTCTCTACTAATCCAGTAGCAGGAGGGCAGTACAACGCAGTCTTGTAGTGAACAATTTGGAGATAAGATAAAAACTTTTTCATGGATTCCGACGTGAACTGTATGCCATTGTATGTTACTCAAATATCCGGGACCCCTTCTTCAAAACATATTCCTTCCAGGAACTGGATAAGGGTGTTGGTATTGATCTGATGCACACATTTGAAGGCTACCCAACGCGTATGGTAGTCAACCAAAAACAGTATGAACCGCTCATTTAACGCCCTGAGGTTTAGGGGGGCAATTATATCTAGGGCTAACTTAGACCAAGGGCTATTAATGACCTCCACTGGGGTATGGGGAGGTTTCCTGGACTGGTGGGTTTTGTCACTCAACCTGCACTCCATACAGTTCTTCACCTTGGCCTCTACCATGGTATCCATGCCTGGCCACCAATAATCAAGGCATATTTTATTTTTTAAGGCTACGCCCTAAATGTCCCTCGTGAGCCAGCTCCACAATTTTTTCCCTTAATTTTTTGGGAGGAACTATTTTCTCGCCTCTGCACACTGTGTCACCCTGAGTACTGAGTTCTAATCTTACATCCCAGTAATTAGACAGGTACACAGGAATTTCACTTCTAACAGGCCATTCATCCGTTATGTATTGTTTCAAGGACACCATTTCCCTGTCAGACATTATGCATTCATCCCACTCTTTTAGAAATGTATTGCTAATCCATTGTGCTTTGCACGCGTGGGTTCCTATCCCATCCTCATCGCCTGTGTTACAAAGAGATGACGCAGGTAAGTAGGAAGCTGTCTTTATTACATCTCATCACCACCACAGGTTCCAGTCATATCTTAAATCACTGTTTTTTTAGTATTGTAAAAGCATCTATTGGATTTTAAGCTCAGTGACTCAGTGATACAACCTAATTTGCAAAGAGAGAGAGTACTGCGCTTACAGACTCATGTGCCAGCATGAAGATAGTGGAGGATAAGCTTGTTTCTCCAGAGTAGTATGTGCAGAATTAAGTCCTCCAAGTAGAAGATGTGCACAACAATGTAGAATACCGCCCTCTTGCATTGCTGACGCTGGCCTATGGGGAGTCACTGTTTAGAAGCCAATAGCTGTCAATCCTGCCCTACTTGTAAAATGACTGCTAGAATGATAAGCATAAATCAGAGTAGGTGACAATCAAAATCCGGATATATAACTCACAACAGGTACGGCAAGATCTGTATTCCTCTACTCATTTCTGGAATAACAGAACTATGCTTACAAAAAGACCAAAACCCAACAAATTTAGGGTAAGTAAATGCACAAACTGTGTATGTTCACCAGTGTGTTCTCCACGTATGCTTATCGTGCTGTGACCTCACATGTGTACCACAATGAGTGCATTAATATGAGAAAAATGACAAAATGTCAACATGAGAAACAAAAAAGGACATTTAAAAAATATATATAGGGATTATAAGATTAATCAGACTGTAATGATATCCATAATATTTTACCCACAGGTGAAGGCGGTGGACGGGCAGGTAAGACATATTCTTACCTGAAGACACATGATTTGTGCAATAAGGACAAACAATAGTAGTACTGTTGACTGCCCTGATGAAGGCCCTAGACCCTCTTACGAGGGATCTTATGTAGGCCGAAACATATTTGCAAGGATAAGATGATATGATGCTCGACACATAGGCTTCCTGTAGCATCCACATGTCTATTTTTTAATCCAGCCGAGCATACCCAAGAATAAAGGAAATACCTGGGTTTACAATAAGGTTGTTTTAGACTAGGAGTCTCCAACAAGTTGATCGTAAGCTACCAGTAGCTCTTAGGGTAGCTTGCTGCCTCTCTCTTAATTTTGGAAAATGCAGCTGTGGGGCTGGAAAGGTGATTGCAGAATCAATATGCAGCATTCTCTCTTCTTAAAAAAAGTTGCAGATAAGAATCCTTTTTTAAACAATAAATGCCTCACATCAGAGCATGCTGTTTATAAATTTTCAACATGAAAAGATAGCATCTGTGATGACAAATCTCAGCCAGGTTTTTATTTTCTTAAAGTCACTGGAAGAAAAGAATTTGGAGGAGAGTTGTACAGCATTTAAATTGTCTGTCTCTTTCTTGTTCCTTCTGGTTTTTTTCATTTTCTTTCCCTTCATGCTTTTGCTTTTTTCTTTCTTTTTCCTTTCCTTTTTCTATCCTTCCTATTTCTTCCTTTCTCTTTTTTTCTTCATTTCTTAAAGTTTTCTTTCTGGCACTTTCTGATCCTTTCTTTACATTCTTTTTCTTTCTTGCTTTTTCTCTTTCTTTCTGTTGTTCTTTCTTCACTTTCATACTCTTTCCCTTTTGCTTGCTCATACAGCAACTCTTTCTTCTTTGCTTTTTAAATCCTTTCCTTCTGTCCTTCTCTCCTTTACAGCATCTCACATTTATTCCCTACTATTTTTTTTAATCTGTCAATTTTTCCTTTGCCCTTCTCTGCTTTGTTCCTTCTTTCTGTTTTACTCACTTTTTATTATTACTTGCCTTCTTTATTCCTGCTGTCATTCTGTTCTCCTTTGTTTCTTTTTCATTCCTTCTTAGTTTCCTTCTTTCTTTTCTTTCTCCTTCCTTACTCTGCTTTCTCGATTCCTCCTTCTTCTTTCACCTTTTCTTCCTCTCCTTCCCCCTCTCTTTTCTCTCCTCCTACTCTTCCTCCTTCCATTTATTCTTTTATTTCCTTCTTTCCATCTTCCGTTTTTTATGAGTTCTTACTCCTAAGTACTATCTTTCTCTCATTCTCTCCTTTCTTTAGCTCTCTTTTCTCGTCCTTTCTTCCTCTACTTTCTTTCTTTAGAGGTTCTTAACTTCCTAAAACAATCTGTTCATTCATTAATTTGTGTTTCATATTTGCCTCAGAGCTATCACGATAAGGGATGAGGATGGTTGCAGAGGTATGTTTAATTGCAGAGTACCATGAAGTGTGAATGTATGTATTTTTAATCTTACATTAATAAGGCAGTGACAGTTTCTGGACATCAGAAAATAGATTTTAGGTCAATTAGCCAGAAAACGTAAGTGTTTTGGGTCCTAGCTTGCATAATGAGGAGAGTGTCATCACGTGTTGCATGACTAAGAGATTGCACATCCACTAGTCCATATATTAGGTACTAGCTCAAGACGTTTTTCACAGATCAGAAGTAGGTCTCACTATTGAAATGGTTGGAGACCTCTGTTTTAGACAAACATCTGGACCCCATTTATGACCAAAAACAAGCATTCTGATCTCCCTCCCCAGTGAGGTTGGGACCACCATGTTAGTATCATCTTAACATGGTGGATCAGACTGGCCGATGATGAAGCATGCCACAAAAGAGTGGATGAGGACTTTCCATCCAATTCTTTTCCTTTTTTGATTTTGGTCTTTTTGTAAGCATAGTTCTGTTATTCCAGAAATGAGTATAGGAATACAGGTCTTGCTGTAAATGTTGTGAGTTACGTTTCATGTGTGGAGAATGTACTTCAAGTAGACCTTTAGCTCCTATATTGTGTGACTCAATCAAAATCGAGAAACTGGCGACTATAGTTGAACTTACTAAAATGGCTACTGTGGATACAAGAACCAGACGGCACTTGTTTGGATTTCTGAGGATTGTCAGCCTGAAACATTGGGTCAGGCATCCCAGAGGAAACGAGGGGTGGAAAGCAAGTAAAGCATGACATGTAAATGCCCAAGTTCAAAAGGAGCCTGGCCCTGGGAGGGAGGCCCCTGAAACTGAGGGACTTGTCTGTCCTGAGGGCCGGACTGGGAAAACAAAGCATCCCAGCCCAATTTTGACAGACCAGCCCCCTTACATTGTGTAGCGAGCCTGACCGATACAAGGAGGGTTTTGGGGGGGGGGTTCTCCCTGCAAGACAATTTGTGAAAATATGGCAAAAATGATGCATTTTACAACACATTTTTCATTATACATTTAATTGTATTCGTTTTTACAGCACAGTAGCCTTACAGTGCACCAGGATACTACAATTTTTGTTGGGGCCGTTCAATGATTCCCTCACTATCACCCTCCAACAGTGCCTCTCATATCTCCATAGTCCCTCTCTCACATGTATTTTATTTGTTTTATAGTGCCTCACATACCAGTGTAGGGTGTCAGAGCACTTTACGGCACACACACATAGAGACAATAAATCATAAGTGTGTAAATCAGTGTATAGAAAATGTTACATGTCACATAGGACAAAGGGGACTATAAGGTGTAGGATTAACATGTCATCAATACTGGTGGGCATTTTTGAGAATGCTTGGCCTGGAGAAGCACAAACTCAGTATTCAAAACGTAACACAGTGATTAGTTTTGGCCTTAATAATAAGAATGTATTTCTACCCAAACAAACCCTTATAGCAACATTAGGATAATGAAAGAATTGTAAAAAAAACATAACTTTCTAACCTGTACCATGCAGTTCGCATTCAGATCTTTTCTGGCAGTTCATAGCTCACTGTTTTTCAGGGGCCACATGATACTTGGGATCAGTATCTGACTTAAGGTGATATATCAAAAGTATATTGGCTTTAATGATCCAGAGACATGATGTCCAAGATGGGTGCAAATCACAGTATAGCATCTCTCCTCTGTAGGTGTTATGAGGATTTTGTCCATATCATTTTGTTGTGTTAAAAGAACAGTGTATATTGGATTGTAATAGCTCGAGTTTGTCTCAGGTTTGAAGAGTGGAGGTTTGAAATAAACCAGAAATTCAATCTCCTGGGTGGATGCTCAGAAAGTGAGGTGTCTGGTATGTTAAGCCGTTTCTGGCAGTGACATTTATGGTTGCAAAAGTGCCAAACCAGAACAGAGGTTGCAGGAGGCGCGCGGCAGCGGCGAAGCAAGATGGCCGCCACCTGAGGAGCTCCGCAACATCGAGCTGCGCTCGAATATGAAGGGACCATTTCGGTGCAGCGTTTCTTCGTCCCGACGACGGATTTGGGCGTCGGATTATATGGAAGCTGTTTGGGCAAGTTTTAAGACCATGACACGGTCTGGTTAACTGTTTATTTGCTCTGACGCTTCTCTCATATTGCGGCCGCCATTTTGGGCATTTTTCCCTCTGGCTAGCAATTCGTATTGGCATGATGCTGCTAACCATATAATGGCCTTTTTTTTCCTCAATGCAGCCTGCTTCTTACTACTTCTGGTCACGGAAGAGATGTTTTTGTCTCTCTTCCCTATCAGTAAATTGCCTCATGCCATGCTGTGGAGAATTTGAGGCTAGCAGTCCTGCTTTATTGCTGGTGCTATGTAAACGTCTCTGTACTGCTTGCCTTTATTGACAATTCTTAAATAGCTGTTCTTTTTGCGGATCCCCGTTTGTTCACAATCTGCTGGGACTTTAATTTTTGGGAGTTCCGCCCTTACATCTGCGCAGCTTGTGCTCCTGCTGTTTTTCTCTCACGGCTTCACTTTAAGTGCCTCAGCTTTCACGCCACTATGGATCATTCACACAAATCACAGGGGACATCTTCTGGAGGGTGCAAGGATCCAAATGCTGGTAAACGCGTTAAAAAAGACCCACCCTCCCCTTCCAAATCACCGCTTCCCCTTACGCTGGATGATATTATGGAGGAATTGCGCCTCATTCGGCCATTTATGACTGATACTGCTGCTACCCTCCAAAGGATTGAGGATAAATGGTCCGGTCTTGATCTGAGGCTTACAGATGTTGAACAAAAAGTCAGTGATGCTCAAGATGTTATAGCTAGAGTTGATGGTCTCAATAAGGAAGTTAACCAACTCAAAAAGCTCACAGAGGACTTGGAAAATCGAAATCGCCGCAATAATCTGCGCATTTATGGTATTCCGGAAGGTTCCGAAGGCTCGGATATGATTACTTTCTTGAAAACCCAAGTCCTTCAGATCGCTGGCCTCCCCAAATCCATGGATTTCAATATTCAAAGAGCTCACAGATTGGGGCCACAGAGTGCTTCTTCCTCTTCAAAACCAAGAGGTATAATTGCTTACTTCCTTTAATATTCAGATCTCATCGCAATTCTCAATGCTGCAAAACAACATAAGCAAATGCTATGGTCCGGTCACAGAATCTTTTTCAGTCAAGATGTCTCCAAGTCAACTGCTGACCGGCGGAAGGAATTCCTCGACCTTAGACCCGCCTTGAGATCCATGAATGCCCGTTATGGGTTGATCCATCCCTGCTACTTTAAAGTTACCTATAAAGACAGAACTTTGAGTTTTGAAGATCCAGCCGACCTCCGAAAGTTTATTCACACTCACAAAGGAGAACTTATGGAACTGAGCAAACCTTAATTGTTTTGTCATTGTTTCTCTGAATTGTTTGTTGGGTGTTTATTCTGTTTAATACAAAAGTTCAATATTTTCTGTTTTACTCTTCTCATGTTTTCTAGGTCTATCTTCTCCAGTGTTGCTGTTGAAACTCTCTACCCTTGTTGCCCCCGTGTACGTAACGTGTAACTCATCCTGCTGCCTTTTCCCATATTGTTTGGTAAGCTCCCTTCATTTTGTCTCACTTGTATACCTTCTAGTCTTTTGGATTTTTATTCCATATTCATATTTAGTCTTGTTTGGTATTTTTATCCTCTCGGTGTTCTTCTTTTGCGTGGCTGTTCTGCTCTTCGCCGCCCCCTCACACTTTAATGCCATGTTCTTTGTTGTGTTCTATGGCTAAAGCCTGTGGGCTTTTCGTCATCTTCTTTTTGATATCTCTTCTGGAGGAGTTTTGCTCTCCTCTTTCTGTCCCTTTTCTCCTTCTCATCTTTCTTTCTCTGTCTTCTTTTTCACTTATGGGTCCACACATGTTACTCTCCTCTTTAGACCTATGTATTCTTATTTAATTATTTTTCTTTGCTCTTCTCTCTGCTCTGTACTTTGGTTCCTTTCAATCAAACTTTATACTTCTTTTCCTATTTGCATTATTTTTCCTCTTACATTCTACCGGTTCACTCCTACCTTTCTTGGCGTATACCTTATTTGTTATGTGCACTCCTCTTTTACCTCCCTACTGATTTTTAACTCGCTTATTCTTACAGTCTTCTCTCAATCTAGTGTACTCCCCTGTTACCTATCTTTATATACCTTTTTTTCATGAAAGGTCTTCGTATCATTACATGGAATGTTAAGGGTATGCGTAACCCTGTCAAGAAACAACGGGTATTATCCCACCTAGCCAAATTGAACTGTCAAGTAGCAATGTTGCAAGAATCACACCTTAAATTACAAGACTTACCTATGTTACGTAAGCATTGGGTGGGTGATATTTTCTGTTCACCAGCTGTTAATAATAAGAATGGTGTTATAATTTTATTCCATAAATCTTTGAATGTTCTCTTACAAAATGAGTTTTCTGATTCAAATGGTAGATGGTTATTTTTAGATGTTAAAGTTAATAACAACCAACTCTCTTTTGTAATGTTTATGGTCCAAATGGTATTGATCTATCTTTTTGGAGCGAATTTTCTACCTTCCTTTCCTCACACCCTGCCGAGAATTTGATTGTGGGCGGGGATTGCAATCAACTTATGGATCCTTTCCTTGACCGGAAATCCCAAACCAGATACATTCCAAATAAGATGCAGAAGGGATTCCTTAAAGCCATTACCACAAGGGGATTGACAGATGCTTGGCGTACCTCTCACCCTGATGTTCTAGAATTTTCCTTTTTTCTCCTGTTCATAAATCCCATTCACGCATTGACTACATCTTTCTCACACAGCCTACCTTACAATTCATGAATAAGGTTGAAATTGGCTCTTTCCTCATCTCAGATCATGCCCCTGTTATTCTGGATATGGACTATCCCTCCTCTTCTCCCACATCTCGACGGTGGCGCTTTAACAATTCCCTTCTTTTAGACTCTCAATTTTCTGAACAGTTCAACTTATTTGCTCAAGAGTTTTTCTTCATAATCTCCCCTCTGTCTCTCAATTTCATTTCGTTTGGGATGCCTTCAAGGCATCTGCTAGGGGTTTCATTATAGATTTTATATCCCGAAAAAAAAAGAAAGCCCTCACACACTCCACATTACTTCTAAAACAAATCAAAACCTTAGAACATAAGTATTTTACTACTAATTGCTCTGATACACTACCCCTTCTTAACAAAGCAAAAATGCAATATAATAAACTATCTTGGGATTCGGCCTGCAATTTCCTTCTCAAATTCAATGCAAAAATGTATGGTGGTCGTAACAAAGCTGGAAGATCCCTAGCAAATTATCTTAAAATTAAGAAACAAAAATCCAAAATTGTCGCTATAAAGGATGTTTCAGGGACTTCTCATCTTACAGACGCCAAGATACTCGATTGCTTCACTGACTATTATTCCTCTCTTTATACTCCCGAAACCCATCCTTCTTCAGATCTTATTGATTCCTTTTTTCTAAATATTCCCAAACCCCTGATAGTTCCCTTGATCTCTCATCTCTTGATGTCCCTATATCCGAGCTAGAACTTACAGAGGCCTTAGCTCTCTTGCCCAAAGATAAAACACCAGGACCAGACGGCTTCACCGTTAGTTTCTTTTTACATTTCAAAGCTTTTCTGGTTCCCCATCTCAAGTCACTCATCAACTCTTTTCTACGTGCCGGAGAGGCACAGGGTTCCTTCACGCAAGCGATGCTTTGTTTAATACCCAAGAAAGACAAGGACCCTTCACTGTGCAAGAATTATAGGCCCATTTCCCTAATAAACGCTGACTGTAAAATGTATGCTAAACTCCTCGCCCTTCGCATCAATAAAGTTATTCCCAATCTTGTTAATATATATCAATCCGGCTTTGTCAAGGGACGTTCCATCACAGATAACTCACGTACTTTTCTTAACATCATTCACTTAGCTTCAAAGTATGATTCTCCTGTGGCTGCTATCACCCTGGACGCTGAAAAAGCATTCGACAGGGTTAACTGGGATTTTATTTTTGGTGCTTTAAGATGGCATGGGTTCAGTCCTCCAATCATTAAATTTATACAACTTTTATACTCTGCACCTACCACCTCTGTCTGGGTAAATGGTTGTCAATCTCGTTATTTTCCCCTTCATAGGGGAACTAGACAGGGCTGTCCTCTTTCCCCCTTCTCTTCATTCTTGTCCTTGAACCTTTCTTAGAAACTATTAGACGTTCATCACATTATACGGGGTTTCAATTTCACAATCTTGATATCAAATTTACTGCATATGCAGATGATATTCTGTTATTTATTTCTAATCCATCTGTTTCCTTGCCGGCTTTCTTTTCCCTTCTACAGGATTATTCCAATGTTTCCGGTTATAAACTGAACATTGATAAATCCGAAATCCTGCCTTTGAACAAATTTTGTCTCCCCTCTATGTTCCTTGATTCCGGTTTTGATTGGAATTCCTCGCACATTAAATGTTTAGGTGTCCTTTATTCTAACAATGTCAAAGAAATTGTTAGAATCAATCACTCCGCTATTCTCAAGAAACTCTCGGCCCTCACTGATGGTTGGTCTCCACTTTTCCTTTCCTGGTGGGGTAGGCTGGCCACAATTAAAATGATGCTCCTTCCAATCATTAACTTTTATCTCTCTATGCTTCCTGTTTCTCTCCCTAATACCTTTTCTGTACCATCAATAGTTCCTTGACCAAGTTTCTTTGGAATAATCGCAAACCTAGAATCTCACTGGCTCGTCTTCAACTTTCTAAAAGACTGGGTGGGGTTAATTTTCCTAATCTCAGACAATATCATTCGGCTTTTACCCTGAAACAAATATGGACTTTCTTGGCTGATTCCACTGTTCCGCCGTGTACAGCTTGGAGTTCTCTAGAACAAGCGCAGTATTTTCCTTTTCCTTTCTCTCCGCTACCCGTATTACTTTACCTCCGAAACGCTTTTCCTCTCCCACTATCACTCATTCTAGGGCTCTCACTATCTCTTTGCGTGGTTTTAACCTTCCCTGGCTGATCGTTCCTTATGCATCCCGCTTTGGTACAATAAACATTTTAAGATCAACAATCGTGCCTTATTTTGGAAGGAATGGATTGACAAAGGCATTATGACCCCTGAACATTTGATGAAGGACGGGACTTTTATGTCTTTTTCTGAACTCCAAGCTCGATATGGTATTTCCTCTCAACACGCGCCTCATTATATTGTACTTGATGACGCCCTTACTAGTTTCCACTTTCAGGGAAACCCTAATTTGGCACTTAAACAATCGTCCCCTCTTCCTAATGATTCTATCGACTTTTCCACCCAAGTTAAAGCTGCCAATATTTATAAGTTACTATCTCATTCTCCCAAGATTAGAGCCAAATCTACTGTGGAACTCTTATGGGAAAAAGACCTAGACCTTGACCTCTCTCTGCAAACCTGGGACTCCCTCTGGTCAAAAATTCACACCACTTCACGTTCCGCCAGTACCACACAGACCCTATACTATTTTTATAATAGATTATTTTTTACTCCTTATGATCTCTACAGATTTAAATTTTTGGATTCTCCTAAATGCTGGTCCTGTCCCAATGAAAGGGGGGATTTTCTTCACATGTTTTTTCATTGTCCATTGGTTAAAACTTTTTGGTCACGTATTTGGTTGAAATTAAATGAAATGTTATTATCTAATGTCCCCTTCCACATTACACATGTTTTTCTGGGTAGCCTCTCCCCCGCCTGGGATAACCACAGTAATGCTAGCAACTTTATTAATTTATTTTTAGCCATTTCGCTTCAGATCATTACCACTAATTGGAAGGATACCTCAAAAATTTCTTACCAAGCCTGGTGGAATTTGTTATGTCATCATCACAGAATGGACCGAGCTTTTGCTACCTCTACTGCTCTGTTGATTAAAAGGGATTTGTTGTGGTTGCCACTAACTACCTTTCTTTCCAGAGTACCAGAATGACTCTGCTTGTTGCATCTTAAACTGTTTTCATCTTGTTTTTAATCCTGTCTTTTAAATTTGACTTTAGTTTGCAATATTTCTAGGACTCTTCTTTCCTTCTTCTCTTTTTCCCCCTTTCTCTCTTCGCTCTTTTCCTTAAAACCTCTTAAAAAATGCATTTACTCTTAGTACAGTTTTTGTCTACGAGGATACTGTTTTGATATTAATCTTCATATTATGTTCTGTTTTATGCATTTCCTCTCGCTAAATGACTTTGTAATGATGTTTTACATTGTTTAGTACTCCAATAAAGCATTCTAAACTTAAAAAAGAACAGAGGTTGCCCAAATAAATACACCATGATACACTTTAAGTGAAATGTATAGGTATGGGGCAAAATGAATATGTGGAAGGTATAGGCTGCGGGCTCAAAGTGTGACTAATTTGGATGTTCACACAATCCGCGCATGCTGCAGGGTCTATATATATTTGAGGATTTGAGGGTACAGAAAAAAATGTTCAGAGCCCCTTGATGCTCTCACACGTCACCTAAACCCTCTCTTGTACATCATATAAATTCAATACCAATTTGTTGGAGGCGCCACAAACTACTATGCATGATGTATAATTAATTCATCTCATGTTCATATTTCTTTTTTCATTGCACAATTACACGCAAGCAAAACCGAATGGCTTCGCCAATGTTTATTAATACTTCGCATTTCCTGGAGTCAGTGAGGTATATTGTCTAAAAGCAAAGACAGTACCAAAATAACACGGGAGAGAAAGGTGCATGATTTAATAGAGCATAAGAAGCTAAGCCCTGATGAGCAGACACAGAAGAAGTCACAGCAGCCTCACTGAATACACACCACATGGGAATCCCAGGTGCAAAACAATTAACCACCCCTGGATCCTCTGTTTATTTTGTGGGGGTTTTTTTACAAAGGAGCACTGAAAGAGACCTGGGACTTTTTGGAACCAGTATATGACAGAGAAAGACCAGGCAGAGACATACTGCTTCTACCCAATACACTACTGCATAACACAAAAGACAAGGTTACTCCAATGCAATAAATAGTTGAGCACTGTACCTGCCCATTATCCAGATTCTTTTGAGATGTGCCTGGATATTAAGAGATTCCCAAAAGGGATCCATTGAAAGCATCTCTTTGCGGTGAAATTCTTCAACCCATTTTCAGATTCCAAATGTCAAAATATACGTTCTAAACGTAACCGTCCTTTCTCCATAGGTAATATCTTATGCCTCACTGCAAAAAGGAAAAGGTCTTCACTTCCCCGTGCAATGCATTTTGAGCACGGTGATCTCAATGCTAAGCCCTGATCTGAAAGAAGACTGGTAATGTCAGTAGTATATTTTTTGTTAATATTTTAATTCAGCCATCGAGCTACACGTTTCTATAATTTTGGTAACAAACGTTATACCACTAAAATGTCAGTAGTTTTCAATGCAATCCGGGTCAACTCGAGTTTTTTTATGATAGAACTGATAATGTTCTTTTTTGGGCAGGACAATTGGAAGCTGACAAACGTGGGAGATTCCTGTCAATCATAACAGCATACAGCCTTTTCCTCCTGCTGTTTTGCTGTGTCCAGGATCTGAGTCAGGAGTGGAGCTAGAGGACCATTTACAATGGAAGGTTTGCTTTGGGGGTGGAAGGTGTGAGAAGCCTTTGTGTATGCCCATATGTTTTGCACATTTGTGTTTCCCCACGTCTAAGAGTATATACATGAGTGACTGATGTGGAAGCAGGGTCCGAGGACCTAGGACACTATGGGCTTGATACATTTACAAGTGCTCAGGTGTAGATCTTCTTTTACACCTAGGCGTAACTCTCCACTTTTTTTGCTATCCACCATTGTCGAGTGGAGATTTACACCCAGGTGTAGACTTACATGTCTCCTTCTCCTCCAGTGAGGGGTGGAGCCTTTTACAACCCATTTTATGTCTGCAAAGATTCGTTTCTTTTTGGCTGTTTGTGGAGATACCCACCACCAGGGCAGAAATCTTTGTATAGAAAAATACAGGGAAAATGATTAAAGTTTATAATTTTAAATAAATAAATACAAATTATTTTACCATAAAATATAAATGTAAATGTGTTTAATTTAATATTAACTAATAAAATAAAATGTTAGACCACATTGTCTCCTCAAATTAAATTTGTATTACATTGTAATATTTTAATATAATTTAAATATATTAATTTAACTTATAAATATCAATTTGCAAACAATAAATTAAAAATAAAATGACCCACTCTGATTAACATATTTTATTTAATTTACAATCAATGTGGTCAATAATTAGTTTTTAATAAATGTTATTTTTTATATTTTTTCAAGTAGAGTGCAATGACGCCATGTGGAGTGGCATGGAGAGGGGCTGCATAGGGTGGAGTGGTGCAGAGCAGACTGCAGTGGAGTGGAGCAGAGAGGAGTGGGGGTAAAGTGAAGTATGCATGGTGTGGTAGCATATTGCCATTACAGACAACACATCTTCAATTGAAATGGCCATTACATTTGCGCAGAAATAGTTTTAATGATAAAAGTATACAGCGCTCAAACGATGTGTGAAAATGTCATCTATAGTGCATTGATTTATTTTGACTGTATTAAAGTATTTGTTTCTACCGCACTTCAGAATTACCCAAAAAATTTGCTTGATTTGTGCTTTTCTAATTCTGATATATTCTGAAATATCTTCTCAGTTAATTTACAGACATTTAAATTTTGTTGAATGCCCCCCAACCCCTGCCAGCATGATTGTTATACATAAATCCTCTCACCTTGAAGTCAGAGAAAGAAAAGTAAACACCAAGCTCCCTAGAAGATAGTGCCTGACATTTGACTGCTGTCTTTGAATGCACAGCAAATGTGACAAGGTAAGAACAAGATTTAAAGGCCTGTTTACAGAAATCAAGTACTGGTGGAAGAATACAGTAAAACAGTCTTGGGGAGGGGACAAACTCAAGCTGACTCAAACTGGATAGCCTAAAACAAACAGAGCCAGCAAATAGAAAGCAAACAAATGTGAGTTACAAACCAGGAAGCCAATGGTAAGTGTAATGTTTACAGTACTGGGAGACACCATGTCTCCCATAATACAGGGGTGACCTAGTTGGGAACCCCGAGCGTGCTCTGGAATGGGCTGGCCCGGCCTACGCCGAGCTATCGTGAGTTTGGAAATAAAGAGCCCGGGTCTCCGGGCGTGGTCCAGTCACGATCTGGCCACCAACGTAACTGTGTCTCCAGTGTATCCTTATGCCCTAAGTGCAGGCCCAGTCCAAGACACTACACTGGCGACGAGGTGGTCACGCACCACGCCACACCGCCTCTGTCCCAGACTCACCACGAGGCTGCCGCCGCGGCTCCCGGTGCACCACTTCGTCACTCCAGGGGGCCTCTGCTGCGGCACAGGCCGTCAATATCCACACTTCGGCCCGAGTGGTAAGAGCCTGCATGGCCCATCGCGCGCACACGTCTGGCCTCCCACATTGTCTCGCCGACGCGCGTAAGCGCCTTCTGTGCCCCCCCTCTGAGCCGCAGTACAATTATCTTGGGCCAGACGCGAGGAGCGTACCTGGATCCCCCTCCCCCCCACTGCTACCGTTTATCAAGCTCTGCGCTGCATCGCGAGCCCTACGCTGCACAATCAAAAGGCTGACAAGGAGAAAAAAAAACAGAAGAAGGACAAACAGCCAAACTCAAACATAAATACAATAACACTGTGTCCCTGGCACACACGCAGCACTGCTGCCAACACCCTCCTAGAAGGTGGCTAGCCTGCAGCAAGCCAGCAGAACCTGGACCACCCACTGTGCTCAGCCTACACTGAAGTGCTCCTGCCAACCCCGCACTGCGGACACAATCACAGCCAACCAGCCTGCAGAACGTCACTCCGAGGTCCCTGCCAGGCCCAAGGCGAGGTCGCACAAGGTAGTAGTCTGCCCTGTTGCACATCCAGGCCTGGTACCCAGCATCACAAGTCACTAGTGCGCCCAACCGGGCAATTACCCAGCATTGCTCGCCTCCCACTCGCTGCAGCAACTCTCCATTCGCCAGCATGGCATCAGTCCTGCCATTGGAGCCGTTCACCATTACCGGCCCCCCACCCTCCCAAGCAGTGCGCTGGAAGGCGTGGGTCAAGCGCCTGGAGACCTACTTCGAAGCGGCAGAGATCCCGGCCCCGCGAAGGAGACCCATGCTCCTCCACCTGGGCGGAGCGGACATTCACAAGATCTCCAAGACGGTACGCGAAGCGGGACCCCCGAGGAACTACGCCACGATGCGCAATGCCATCACAGCTCATTTCGAGCCCTACGCCAACCCCGACTATGAACGTTTCCTTCTCCGCCAGGCACGTCAACAGCCGGACGAGTCAGAAAACGCTTCTATGGGCGGCTGAAAGAGCTGGCGAGCACCTGTACCCTCCCAGATGAGGATGACGAAGTCCGGGCCCAATTCATCCAGGGATGTGCGACGTCCAAACTGCGCGAACGTGTCCTGCAAGAACATAACATGCCCATGAGAGACATCCTGACGCTGGGACGTTCCAAAGAACTGTCCAAGGCCAGGGCGGCCCACATGGATCCTAAGCCCGCCATGCCGATCAAGGAAGAACCTGTCAATGCCATTCGCACGGAAGCGACAGAGAGCAAGCCAAAGTTCCCCAAATCAGCCCCACACTCCTCCAAGCAAAATCCGCAGAGTCGCCCGTGTGCGTGGTGTGGAGGCCCCCACGAAGGAACCTGCCCCGCCAGTGGCAAGACCTGCAGTGCGTGCGGAAAGCTGAACCACTTCTCGAAAGTGTGTCGCTCGTCACAAAGAAGAGGTCCCAAGGGCCCACAAAAGCAAGTGCGAGCACTCGAACCACTCCCCGATAGCTCCTCCAACAGTGTCATGGATGATGATGACGCGGCCACTGTCCACGTGGTAAGGATGTTGAACGCGCTCACAGCCACCCGACACGCCGCACCGATTTGCAAGATAGGAGTGCAATACCACTCCGTAGCTGCACTCATCGACACCGGAGCTACCATCAACCTCATGGCCGCCAGCATTTACTGAAGCCTACCCAATCCACCGGCGCTCCTCAACACTAACGTGCAGGTATACGCATTCGGCAACCACTCTCCGCTCCAGCTGTGCGGTGTCTTCCAGGCAGATCTCTCTCACGACGCCACACACCAATGAGCCAAGGTCTATGTGTCGCAGGAAGGATCGGGATTCCTACTCAGCTGTCGCACCACCCAAGACCTCAACTTAATCCAGTTTGCCTTCGATGTACACGCACACGACCTGGACCGACTGCTACAAGATTTTACGCCACTGTTCGACGGGATTGGGTGTCTGAAAGGTCCGGCCATCCAGTTGCACATCGACAAGTCAGTGGCTCCAAAAGCCCTCAGACACCGAAGGATTGCCTGCCACCTCCGGCCGAAGGTGGAAGCGGAACTCAGACTCCTGGAAAGTGCCGGCATCATCGAGCATGTGTGAGGACCTACGCCTTGGGTATCCCCCATCGTTGTAGCGAAAAAACCAAAGCAGCCTGACGCAGTACGCATCTGCGCAGACATGAGAGTCCCAAACCTGGCAATCAAACGAGAACGCCACCTGACACCAACAGTAGATGACATCATTGGTGAACTGGCAGGATCCAAGTGGTTCTCCAAAATGGATCTTCAATCAATCAATCAATCAATCAGGTGTTTGTTAAGCGCGACTACTCACCCGTAAGGGTCTCAAGGCACTGGGGGAGGGGGGGTTCGCAGGTTCCAGTTCATCAAGGAGGGGGTCTGTCGAAGAGCCAGGTTTTGAGGTTTCTTGCGAAGATGGGGAGCGATGTTGTCTGTCTGAGGTGGAGCGGAAGGCCATTCCAGGCTCTGGCCGCGAGGAAGGAGAAGGAGCGGCCTCCCGATCTGGTCTTTCTGGTGCGGGGGACCACAGCGTAGGAGAGCTGGGCTGATCGTAGGGTCCTTTGGGGTGCGTGGAATTTGAGTCAGCTGTTCAGGTATGCTGGTCCGGTGTCGTGGAGGGCCTTGTGAGCGTGGGTGAGCATCTTGAAGGTGACTCTAGCTTCGATGGGGAGCCAGTGGAGTGTGCGCAGGTGCTGGGAGATGTGGCAGTGTCTTGGCAGGTTGAGGACCAGTCTTGCAGCGGCGTTTTGGATGTTCTGTAGCTTGCAGGTGAGGTTTTTGTTTATTCCGGCATAGAGTGCGTTGCCGTAGTCGAGTCTGCTAGTGACCAGGGCGTGAGTGACGGTCTTTCTGTGTTCGAGGGGGATCCATTTGAAGGTCTT
Source organism: Calotriton arnoldi (assembly GCA_963921515.1). Taxonomy (NCBI): domain Eukaryota; kingdom Metazoa; phylum Chordata; class Amphibia; order Caudata; family Salamandridae; genus Calotriton; species Calotriton arnoldi. Next base: position 3,677,006 of record CAWUFW010000718.1, read on the forward strand.
ATGTAGGAGGCGGAGGGTGTGGAAGCAGGAGGACGAGACGGAGTTGATCTGGCGGTCCATTTTGAGCTCTGAGTCCAGGATGATTCCCAGGTTGCGTGCGTGGTCCGTGGGGGTGGGCGGGCTTCCAAGGGCGGGGGGCCACCAGGTGTCGTTCCAGGCGGCGGGGTTTGGGCCCATGATGAGTACTTCCGTTTTGTTGGTGTTTAGTTGTAGGCAGCTGTTTTTCATCCATTTGGCGACGGCTTCCATGCCTTCTCCAAAGTTGTGTCTGGCGGTGTTGGGTTCGTTGGATAGGGAGAGGATGAGTTGGGTGTCGTCTGCGTATGACACAATGTTGAGTCCGTAGGTTCTGACGATGGGGGCGAGCGGAGCCATGTAGACGTTGAAGAGCGTAGGGCTGAGGGAGGACCCCTGGGGGACTCCGCAGGTGGTTGGTGTAGGGTCCGAGAGGAAAGGGAGGAGTCTGACCCGCTGCGTTCTGCCGGAGAGGAAGGAGCAGATAGAGTCGAGGGCCTTGTCTTGGATCCCTGCGTCGTGGAGTCTGCGTATTAGGGTGCGGTGAGAGACTGTGTCGAACGCCGCTGAGAGGTCGAGGAGGATGAGGGCTGCTGTTTCTCCTTTGTCCAGTAGGGTGCAGATGTCATCTGTTGCGGCGAGGAGGGCGGTTTCCGTACTGTAGTTTTTTCTGAAGCCGGATTGGGAGGAGTCGAGGATGTTGTGCTCTTCGATGAATGTGGCGAGTTGGCTGTTGATGGCTTTCTCGATGACTTTCGCTGGGAACGGGAGCAGGGAGATGGGTCTGCAGTTTTTGAGGTCGGTGGGGTCCGCCGAGGGTTTCTTCAGGAGGGGGTTGATCTCGGCGTGTTTCCAGTCGTCGGGGAATGAGGCGGTTGCCAGGGAGCGGTTGAGAGTGTGGCAGAGCATGGGTGCGATGGTGTCGGCGGCTCTGTTGAAAATGTGGTGGGGGCAAGGGTCCGTGGGGGCCCCCAAGTGGATTGTCTTCATCGTCTTCAGAGTGTCTTCGGTGGTGAGGGCTGTCCAGTTGTCGATCGCTGGCTTCAGGGTGTCGGGTGGTTGGTGAGGGTTCAGTGTGTTGGTTGTCTTCATTGAAGTTGTCGTAGATGCTCTTGATTTTGTGGTGGAAAAAGGTGCTGAGTTTGTCGCAGAGGTCTTGTGAGGGAGGGATGTCGGTGGACTCGCTGGTGGGTTGGGCGAACTCCTTGATGATGTTGAAGAGTTCTTTGCTGTTGTGTGCATGAGTGGACATTCTGTCTTCAATCGCTTTTTTCCTTGTTTTTCTGATGAGTTGGTGGTGGGCATTGGTGGCGGCTCTGAAGTTGTTGTGGGCTTCTGTGGATTTGGTGTTCCTCCAGGCCTTTTCGAGGCGGCGGCAAGTGCGTCTGGACTCTCGAAGTTCGGTGGTAAACCATCTAGCTTTCTTGGCGTGGGTGTTGTTGTTTTTCTTGAGGGGGGCTATGGTGTTGGCGCTGTCGGAGATCCATCTGTGCAGGGTTCGGGCTGCGGTGTTGGGGTCGTCGTTTTCCGCGATGGTTGGGGTGGAGTTGCTGAGTGATGAGGTTAGCTGGTCGTCGGTGATTCTGGTCCAGTTTCTTCGTGGGAGCAGGTGCTGGTGTCTGTGGATGGTGGGTGTTCTGAAGGTGAAGTGGACGCATCGATGGTCAGTCCATGGGAGTTCGGTGGTGTGGCTGAAGGTGATGGAGTTTCCTGTTGTGAAGAGGGGGTCGAGGGTGTGTCCTGCTGAGTGCGTGGGTTTGGTCACGATCTGGCGGAGTCTAATGTTGTGGAGGTTGTCCAGGAGGGATGTGGTGCTGGGGTCCAGTTGGTTGTCGAGGTGGAAGTTGAGGTCTCCCAGTAGGGTGTAGTTGGTGGACGCGATGGCATGCGGGGAGATGATGTCCGTGATGGAGTTGGCGAAAAGTCCGCGGGGTCCAGGGGGTCGGTAGATGAGGGTTCCTCGGAGGGTGGAGGTAGGGCTGGCCAGTATCTTGAAGTGAAGGTGTTCCATCAGGTCTGTGGGCTCATCGGGGAGTGTGCTCAGGCGGATGGTGGATTTGTGGACGATGGCGATTCCTCCTCCCGGGCGGGTGGGGCGGTCCTTCCTGGAGATCTTGTATCCTTGGGGAATGGCGATTGCGATGTCCGGTCCCGAGGTGGTGTTGGTCCATGTTTCGGTGAAGAATGCTACGTCCGGGGTGGTGCTGGCGAGGAGGTCCCAGATTTCGGTGGCGTGTTTGTGGAGGGATCGGACGTTGATGAGGTTGCATTGCAGGGTCTTCGGTTCGGTTGTGTTCTTGCGGGTGGTCTTGGCGGTGCTGCAGGTGTGCCGGCAGCGGTGACAGCTGAAGGGTCCGTGGGTGTCGGCTGGTGATGCTAGCTTGCAGTTGTTGTTGCGGCCTGGGTTGAGAGCGTGGAGTGCCGCTGGCTCGTAGCGTTGGCGGGGCAGAGATCCAGGGTTCCTGGCGCTGGTCACGGTCGGGTCGCGGACGGGCGCAGACGGGCTTGCATTCGGCGCGCCAGCGGCGCGGCCGCACAGCGGTAGCCATTAAGTAGGGGTCGCGGAGGGCTGGACAGCTGGGAGGCGGGGGCGGGGGCGGGGAGCTGGATTGGGCTGGTCGCGCTGGGGGGGAGGGGCCGCGGGGGCAGCAGCGGCAGGGAAAACGGGTGGGAAGGAGGAATAAGGAGGAAAAAGGGATAAATAAAAGAGGGATAAGCAGAAAGCAAAAGAGAGCAGAAAGCAGAAAAGTGCAGAAAGAAATATTAAAAAGAGGGTGAAAAAACGAGTGAAAAACGGAGAGGAGTGCGGAGCGAGATAAAGGAGACAGAGGTCCACTGGACCACCAGGGATGAGGCGCAGGAAAAACCTGCGGGTGGAGGAGGGCCTCGAACACCAACACTCAAGAGCGCAGGGGCTCGGGGGAAGGCCTCACTTAATGGTGGAGCTGGGAGGGAGAGCAATTTCACTGACAATGAATCTTCGTTCTGGCTATCATCAAATACATATTAATATAAGGAAAAATAAAGAGAGGGTCCTAGGGAAAGAGTTTTGAGACCAGCAAAGGATTACATCCCCAATTCTACAATACAATGAATACAACAAAAATCCTTGGGTCTAAATAGTCTGAACAAGAAGTGACAAACACAAAGACAACAAGGTGCTGACCGACTCACAACATACTTTGCTAAGGGAAGAGAACCTTCAGGACGAAATCCCTCACCCACCTAGGTGGCATGCTTCATCATTTGGGATTCTCCTCCCAGAGGAAGGCCTAGTTCCTCTGGGGGCTACAACCCCCTCTCTGAGAGGGAGGAGCTCAGGGATGTTTTGATTCCTATTCTAACTGGATTAGTAAATCCACCAAATGAGAGTAGCAGTGTAAGTGAGGGCGCAGCGCAAAAGAAAAATAAAGGTGAAGTGATGATAAAACTAGCTAGAGAGAACTAATTGAATACTTTATTTGGGAGCTCTCGCTGCTAGGATTAAAAAACAGTGCACCTGCGGTATGGATTTAAACCGCATGTGTGATGTGATGGTATGTGGTCAACATGTTTCAGCCGTCAAGCCCCTGTTTCGGGCAAGGCTTTCTTCAGGACCTCAGACATGCTGCTGCTACGTGAAAAAGTGTAACAAAAAAATATATATAGTACAAACAACGAGGAACCTAATATACTTGCGGTTCCTGGTGTGTGTGAAATAACAATACCTATTGTGGGTAGATACAAAAGAGAAAGTCAGTAACCTAAAACATACAAACATAAGAACAACGACAATCAGACAGAACAGTAGGTCAATAAGACTCATGCCTACCATTAATACCAGCTATGTGTACATACAAACAAGAAGACAATTGTACTTCATGCTTACCCGTAACAACTGGGTATGTTGCTTCACCTCAACCTGGCGACAGCTCAGGGGAGGGCACCGCTCTGAGGAAAAAATGTTTTTGAATGTATTTTGAGTGTGCCAGTGTCTATGCACAATGTTAACACAAAGTATATGCAGATCTATAACGCCAAGTGCCCAACGGGCAGGCTAGTCTATCACGTGGTGGAAAAGTTTATTCAAAGGGTGGCCCAAAGGGCCATTAGTCAACAACGGAAGAACAACTCAACATGAGGCAACTTGCCACAGTTGATATACTCAATCTTCACACTGAAAAGAACCAAACGTCTCACAGCTAGTAACTGAAAAGTACCAGCTGGGCCAATGGTCGATGGAGTGTGTGTATCCAAGTATAAGTCTTTATATTTCGGATCTCTACCGAATGGAAAAGCCAACATGTCTAAGGCCGAGTGACTGCAATCAAGCAGCGTGAGGGTACAATTACTCTATGTGGTTGATGGGACTCAGCTCACAAACTAGAATATGTCCAACTATTTACATGTGACACACCTGCGAGATAAGTACCCATGTTGAGCCCTCAGGAAAACAAAATAATGCTGGTGTACCCTACCCATTTGGGAGAAAACACCTCAGTTACGGGAGTCTTATTCCGTGCAAAACAACCGATAAACAACCGAAAACGCCACTCGATGGAAATTTACAGGTAAAGGCATCTCGAGTAGCATGGTGCTGATGTACCCAACTCTTGTAGGAAAAGTTGTGAGGATCTTATTACGTGAAAAACAAACGAAAACGCCAAAGGCGTCTCGAGTAATTACAGATAAGAGTCCAGAGGCTGAGTTCAACTTACCTCTCCGTCGATACCCCAGGCGAGTAGAGTCTGCGACCGGAGGCAAGTGAAGCGGGTCAAGGATGGCGCTTAAATACTGAGTTTCAGCAGTTCAACTCAAACCCGGTGTAGCAAGTCACCGATTGGTAGTTCAGGCACGCATGTACAGTGAAAACATACTGATTAGCCGCGCATGCGTGCCCCAATGTTGAAAAATCTGGGAAATGTAGTTTCTATGTCAGCGCTGGTTAATCTGAGGCGCAAGTATAATACAAAATCGACCTGCCAGGCAAGCAATAACAAAATAGGTATATGGCGAGTGGCATGTGTAAAGAACCGCGTGGACTGCGGTCCCGCAAAATAATCCAAACAAATCAAATCACACATACAAGGTTGAATAAAATATATGTCTCATCAAGGGTGGTCTGAACATAGAGCAAGAGGAAATTCGCTGCTTAAATACATCCCGTCGTGCCCCATAATGGTTGTAAGTATGGCAGTACTGTATGAGAACAGGATGGTGTCACTATGCAAATTGTGACATGCGGCATAGCACAGATCTGTGAGACATCTCTATCTAGATAAAACTAAATGTCAGATATGCACTACATTCTCAATTTTAACACATGTCGTGAGGTCTCCGGCTCAGGTGTAGACTCCACATAATTGTGAGTATGGCAGTACTAAAAGAGCACAGGATGATGTCACTGTGCAAATTGTAACATACAGTATGATACTGATGTGTAAAGGATCTCTTTACGACCAAACCGAATATTAGATGTCCACTCTATTCCTAATCTAAAACAAGTGTCGTCTGGCCTCATGGTCTACTGCAGCTAATCATGACCTCCCTGGCACAGCAACGGGAAATAGGTCCAACGTGTGCCCTAACAGAGAACATTGAAGAGGGCATAGTGTTTTACAACGCCACCCAGGGTATTTCATCATTCAACCCCTACATTGGCGTGTTAAGTTTGTGTACCCACCTTTGTTCACGCCTGAACAAGAATGTGGAAATGTCAGTGATGTGGGCCGGAATGCACGATTTCTCAAGAACTGCCCATTTTAGCTCAGCAGGGGAATGATTGTGTTCTAGAAAATGCCTAGTGAGTTTGGTAGCAGTCTTTCTACAGTGAATGGTGCTCTTATGTTCTAGAATACGTAATTTCACCTTCCGAGTGGTCATGCCCACATATCGTAAAGTACACGGACAAGTGATTAGATAAATGAGCCTGTCACTGTTGCAATTTGTATGCTGAGAAAGAAGCCATGGTCTTGAGGTTCCAACATCTATGGAACTTGTCTGTTCTGTTAGTGTGCAAGCGGCACACATGCCGCATGGAAAATGACCTTTAACTGCAGGTAAATGCCATAAGGTGTTCTGATTAGACTGTTTCTTGTTGCAAGGTCGCGTATGCACTAATTGATCCTTAATGTTCATACTGCGTTTAAACGCAAAAAGTGGTCGCGGTAGAGTGATATTACCGATGTTCAGTATCTTCCAATTTGAAAGGATGCTCTTCTTAATCTTATTGAAAAAGCTGCAAAATGTATTGACGCAGGTGAGTCTTTGGCTGGCTTCTTTGGGTCCGCTCTCTTCAATAAGTGCTTCCCTGTTGTTGTTGGCAGCACGTTTCATCGATTTCCTCACCAAAGTTTTGGGGTAGTGTCTAGCATCCAATTGACGAGCCAAGTCTCAAGCATATACTTGGTATTTGGAAAGAGAAGAACAATTTCTTTTAATCCGTAAGAATTGCCCAAATGGAAGGTTATCACGTAGGGCTTTGGGGTGAAAGCTTCTGTACGACAGAAGCGAATTCCTAGCCATGGGCTTTCTGTACAATTCAGTGCCAAGACCTCCATCATTTGGGAAAATCCGGATATCCAAAAAAGGCAGGCTGCTGTTGCTGTATTCATAGGTGAATTTTAAAAACTCATTCCGGTTATTCAGCCAATCTTTGAACTCCGTTATGGTAGATGGAGAGCCTCTCCAGACAATAAAAACGTCATCAATATAACATTTCCATACAAGTATATGATCCTTGTATGGATTCCCTGTGCCGAAGACATGGTCCTGTTCAAAGCAGTGCACATAGAGATTATGCAGAAAGCCCATGGCTAGGAATTCGCTTCTGTTGTACAGAAGCTTTCACCCCAAAGCCCTACGTGATAACCTTCCATTTGGGCAATTTTTATATGCTCGAGACTTGGCTCGTCAATTGGATGCTAGACACCAAAACTTTGGTGAGGAAATCGATGAAACGTGCTGCCAACAACAGGGAGGCACTTATTGAAGAGAGCGGACCCAAAGAAGCCAGCCAAAGACTCACCTGCGTCAATACATTTTGCAGCTTTTCCAATAAGATTAAGAAGAGCATCCTTTCAAATTGGAAGATACTGAACATCGGTAATATCACTCTACCGCGACCACTTTTTGCGTTTAAACGCAGTATGAACATTAAGGATCAATTAGTGCATACGCGACCTTGCAACAAGAAACAGTCTAATCAGAACACCTTATGGCATTTACCTGCAGTTAAAGGTCATTTTCCGTGCGGCATGTGTGCCGCTTGTCCACTAACAGAACAGACAAGTTCCATAGATGTTGGAACCTCAAGACCATGGCTTCTTTCTCAGTATACAAATTGCAACAGTGACAGGCTCATTTATCTAATCACTTGTCCGTGTACTTTACGATATGTGGGCATGGCCACTCGGAAGGTGAAATTACGTATTCTAGAACATAAGAGCACCATTCACTGTAGAAAGACTGCTACCAAACTCACTAGGCATTTTCTAGAACACAATCATTCCCCTGCTGAGCTAAAATGGACAGTTCTTGAGAAATCGTGCATTCCGGCCCACATCACTGACATTTCCACATTCTTGTTCAGGCGTGAACAAAGGTGGGTACACAAACTTAACACGGCCAATGTAGGGTTGAATGATGAAATACCCTGGGTGGCGTTGTAAAACACTATGCCCTCTTCTATGTTCTCTGTAAGGGCACACTTTGGACCAATTTCCCGTTGCTGTGCCAGGGAGGACATGATTAGCTGCAGTAGACCATGAGGCCAGACGACACTTATTTTAGATTAGGAATAGAGTGGACATCTAATATTCGGTTTGGTCGTAAAGAGATCCTTTACACATCAGTATCATACTGTATGTTACAATTTGCACAGTGACATCATCCTGTGCTCTTTTAGTACTGCCATACTCACAATTATGTGGAGTCTACACCTGAGCCGGAGACCTCACGACATGTGTTAAAATTGAGAATGTAGTGCATATCTGACATTTAGTTTTATCTAGATAGAGATGTCTCACAGATCTGTGCTATGCCGCATGTCACAATTTGCATAGTGACACCATCCTGTGCTCATACAGTACTGCCATACTTACAACCATTATGGGGCACGACGGGATGTATTTAAGCAGCGAATTTCCTTTATGTTCTGACCACCCTTGATGAGACATATATTTTATTCAACCTTGCATGTGTGATTTGATATGTTTGGATTATTTTGCGGGACCGCAGTCCACGCGGTTCTTTACACATGCCACTCGCCATATACCTATTTTGTTATTGCTTGCCTGGCAGGTCGATTTTGTATTACACCAGCGCCTCAGATTAACCAGCGCTGACATAGAAACTACATTTCCCAGATTTTTCAACATCGGGGCACGCATGCGCGGCTAATCAGTATGTTTTCACTGTACATGCGCGCCTGAACTACCAATCGGTGACTTGCTACACCGGCTTTGAGTTGAACTGCTGAAACTCAGTATTTAAGCGCCGTCCTTGAGCCGGTTCACTTGCCTCCGGTCGCAGACTCTACCCGCCTGGGGTATCGACGGAGAGGTAAGTTGAACTCGGCCTCTGGACTCTTATCTGTAATTACTCGAGACGCCTTTGGCGTTTTCGTTTGTTTTTGACGTAATAAGATCCTCGCAACTTTTCCTACAAGAGTTGGGTACATCAGCACCATGCTACTCGAGACGCCTTTACCTGTAAATTTCCATCGAGTGGCGTTTTCGGTTGTTTATCAGTTGTTTTGCACGGAATAAGACTCCCGTAACTGAGGTGTTTTCTCCCAAATGGGTAGGGTACACCAGCATTATTTTGTTTTCCTGAGGGCTCAACATGGGTACTTATCTCGCAGGTGTGTCACATGTAAATAGATGGACACATTCTAGTTCGTGAGCTGAGTCCCATCAACCACATAGAGTAATTGTACCCTCACGCTGCTTGATTGCAGTCACTCGGCCTTAGACATGTTGGCTTTTCCATTCCGTATAGATCCGAATTATAAAGACTTATACTTGGATACACACACTCCATCGACCATTGGCACAGCTGGTACTTTTCAGTTACTAGCTGTGAGACGTTTGGTTCTTTTCAGTGTGAAGATTGAGTATATCAACTGTGGCAAGTTGCCTCATGTTGAGTTGTTCTTCCGTTGTTGACTAATGGCCCTTTGGGCCACCCTTTGAATAAACTTTTCCACCACGTGATAGACTAGCCTGCCCTTTGGGCTCTTGGCGTTATAGAGCTGCATATACTTTGTGTTAACATTGTGCATAGACACTGGCACACTCAAAATACATTCAAAAACATTTTTTCCTTAGAGCGGTACCCATGCCCTGAGCTGTCGCCAGGTTGAGGTGAAGCAACATACCCAGTTGTTACGGGTAAGCATGAGTACAATTGTCTTCTTCTTTGTATGTACACATAGCTGGTATTAATGGTAGGCATGAGTCTTATTGACCTACTGTTCTGTCTGATTGTCGTTGTTCTTATGTTTGTATGATTTAGGTTACTGACTTTCTCTTTTGTATCTACCCACAATAGGTATTGTTATTTCTCACACACCAGGAACCGCAAGTATATTAGGTTCCTCGTTGTTTGTACTATATATATTTTTTTGTTACACTTTTTCACGTAGCAGCAGCATCTCTGAGGTCCTGAAGAAAGCCTTGCCCGAAACAGGGGCTTGACGGCTGAAACATGTTGACCACATACCATCACATCACACATGCGGTTTAAATCCATACCGCAGGTGCACTGTTTTTTAATCCTAGCAGCGAGAGCTCCCAAATAAAGTTTTCAATTAGTTCTCTCTAGCTAGTTTCATCATCACTTCACCTTTATTTTTCTTTTGCGCTGCGCCCTCACTTACACTGCTACTCTCATTTGGTGGATTTACTAATCCAGTTAGAATAGGAATCAAAACATCCCTGAGCTCCTCCCTCTCAGAGAGGGGGTTGTAGCCCCCAGAGGAACTAGGCCTTCCTCTGGGAGGAGAATCCCAAATGATGAAGCATGCCACCTAGGTGGGTGAGGGATTTCGTCCTGAAGGGTTTCTTCCCTTAGCAAAGTATGTTGTGAGTCGGTCAGCACCTCGTTGTCTTTGTGTTTGTCACTTCTTGTTCAGACTATTTAGACCCAAGGATTTTTGTTGTATTCATTGTATCATCAAATACCCCTGCACCCAGACTCCCGCCCCATCACTACTTTCTCAACTCATGCAGGACTCTGGAGGCACACCCGGCTTAACTTTGGGATCTCGAGCGCTGCTGAGGTCTTCCAGAACATCGTCAAGAACGTCCTCCACGGGCTGAAAGGTGTGCTCAACATGAGCGACGACATCTTGGTACACGCTCCCACACTGGAAGAACACCTCCTTCGCCTGCAAGCCGTGTTCTCATGCCTCCGAGAAAGTGGACTGACGCTGCACCAGGAAAAATGCGTTTTCCGAAGGAAGGACATCAGCTTCTTTGGCTATAAATTCTCTGATAAAGGCATCGGGCCTGACCCCGACAAAGTGAAGGACATTCAGGAAGCACCAGCCCCAACATCAGTGTCGGGAGTCCGCAGTTTCTTGGGCATGGTTACATACTGTGGACGCTTCATCAAGAACTTGTCGGACATAACTGGCCCCCTCAGAGACCTAACCAAAGCCGCCAGCCCGTGGAAATGGGAATCCGAACAGGAAGAAGCATTCCAACAAACTAAAGCAGCACTATCTGCAGACACCACGCTAGTATAATTTGACTCCAAACGGGAGTCCCAATTGGTGGTTGACGCCAGCCCCACTAGCCTAGGCGCTGTCCTACAACAACGAAAAGAATGTGGGGAATGGGCCCCAGTTGCCTACGCCAGCCGGACCCTCACACCAATGGAACAACGGTACTCACAGATTGAGAAGGAGGCAATTGCAATATTGTGGGGGGGTCGCCACTTCTATATATACCTGTTTACTGTCATTACTGACCACAAACCTCTGATCCCATTGTTTCAGGGCTCCTCATCACGCCCTCCCCCGAGGATTGACAAATGGATTCTGCACCTGCAGGAATTTCAATTCACCGTCGAATATAGACCAGGCACCCGGAATCCGGCAGACTTCCTATCAAGGCACGCTTGGCCGGCCACCCTCCCCGAGGCCGCAGAAGTGGCGGCCACAGAAGATTACGTGAGGATGGTCATGGAAAGGTCCAGACCCCTTCCTATATCCCTCAAGGAGGTCATTGAAGCCACAAAAGATGATGACTGCCTCCAGATCGCCATTCAAGCAGTCACCACAGGCGATTGGAAGCCTCTGCAAAGCCCGATGCCACTCCGTACCGTGACAGCCCAGGCCATCCTGAAAGCCCTATACCAAGTCCGCCAAGAACTGTCCGTGACTGCTGATGGCTGTCTCCTGAGAGGCCCGCGCCTTGTCCTACCAGAGAGTCTGACCCAGCAAGCGGCCCTCCTCGCACATGGAGCCCATCAAGGGATAGTCAAATCGAAGAACCGCCTCCGGAGCAAGGGCTGATTTCCCGGCCTAGACCAACGAATAGAAACAATAGTACAGTACTGTCCTGTTTGCCTTGCAACTGGCCTACCAAGCAGACCTGTCATCACGGAAGCGGCTCTTGGTGCACCATGGGAAAAAGTGAGTGCTGACTTTGGCAGTCTACCTGGAGGAAGATACATGCTAGTAGTGGTGGACGATTTTTCCCGCTATCCGGAGGTCGAGCTTGTCTCTACAACGTCTGCAGCGGAAGTAATCCCCAAGTTCGAGAAACTCATGGCGACACATGGACTCTTTGGTGAACTCCGCACCGACAATGGCCCACCATTCACCAGTGCAGAACTGATAGAATATCTGGCATCCCACAAAGTCAAACACTGCAGAATAACCCCGAGATGGCCTTAGGCCAATAGCGAAGTGAAACGCCTGATGAGAACTCTTAACAAAACAATTTAAATCGCCCTAGCGGAAAATCGCAATCTGGAACAAGCCTTGTACCAGTTCCTCCGCTAGTACGACTCACTCCTCATTGCACCACTGGTATCTCCCCTAGCAGGTTGTGCTTTGGTAGAACCGTAACGGACACCATCCTGCATCATCCGGTGTGGGCAGGGACACCAAATCCCCCGAATCAGTCAGACTCCATACGAACCAAGAACAATGATGAGGCCTCACGGAGAAGACACGCTAGAGAACGCCCAGTCATTGTGGGCGACCGAGTACTAGTACAAGACCGCCACCCAGGAGGAAAGTTCCGGCTTCCCTTCGAATTAGACCCCTGGACCGTGATCCATGTCAAAGGCACCATGGTAACAGCTCGGAGAGGACATGAGAGGGTGACCCGCAACATATCCCAATTCAAGAGAGTTCCGGAGGACGACACTGAAGAGTTTCCAGTGGTTAGCCTACCAGGCGAGACGGTCACAAGCAACCCTCCATGCGCTGACGGAGAGCCTGGTGACCCCGCACCCACAACAGCAGAGGACATGTTTGCGACACCAGTCCCTGGTACAGCGCAAGACTCTGAACCAAAGATCCCTGATGCCCAAGGTGCAAGCACGAGACCCAGAGACCGCAATAATATGCCCGTGTCATCACCGACACCCTCAGGGCGCAGCAGCCAAGGTCGATATAACCTGCGGTCCCATCCAATGCCGTTCCAGAAGTACAAGGACTTTGTATCTGGCTGATCCTCGACGGCCGCTGAGCCGGTAGCAGTAAGAAGAGGATCCAGTACCCTGTGACCAAGTAAGAATGTTCCATAAGCATCCTGCTGTCATAGACTGTGTTTTGTGAACTCTGAATGTTTCCCACTGTTCTCATTTGGTATTTGAAGTATCGGAGGGTAATCAATAAAGCTCTGGAGATTTTAGTAATGTTAAAAACGTATTTATTTAATTACTAAAAAGGCCCACAAGCAGTCGGCAAGGAGCGCAGCTGTCAGGTGAACAGCTGGCAGGGAAAGAATGTCTGGCATTCAATGACGTCACCTTTATACCTTCCGGGGGTTCCATTGCACGTCACAATGGAACCAGCAAGTATTAACATTGTGTGGTGCTAGCAAGTGTGATTGAATATCTTTATCGAACACATAGTGGTACAACATCTCCCTTTCCCAAACAGTAACAAATGACAGGTAAGTTTAAAACATAACATATTCCTTGTACTTGGAGGGTATGCGTGAAACTCTGCCAGAACTGGTACATGTGCCCTCGAATACATTTGGAACAGACCCCACAGTTTCTATGGGTGCATAAGATCCGTGGATGGGGGTATTGGTTATTCGTGAACTCTCAGTATCTAACTGTTCCTCAAAGTCCTGAACATCTGTGTCTGGTAATTGAACTTGTGATGGAGAATGCATACTTAGAGACCTTTTCCCTTGCACAGGAATTGAGGGACAGAGAGTAGTAGGAGTTCCTCTGCTAACCTGCTCATATGAGTCAACAGGCATCCACAAATAATCATTTTCAGATTCTAAAGTGGTACTCATGGAATCTGCAATAAGTTCTCTTTGACCAGGTTTGAGTTTGACCACATCACTTTTACTTCTCCAACCAAACTTGTCCAAAAGAACATAACTATGTGTGGATTCAATTACTTTTGAGGGGTTAGTGTACTTTGATTCACCTTTTTGTACTTTATCTGGTTTTTTTACAATGACCCAATCACCTTTTGATATGTCTTTGCAAATTGCTCTATGGATTTTGTCATGGTAGGCTTTGGATTTGAGCTGATGTTCTAGAATTCTAGCCTGTACCTTCAAGGATTCGTCGTTGACCTCTACCACACTGGATTGATTTCTCTCACAGCAAGCAAGATTGGGAGTAAGCTTTGTCTTACACGACCTGCCTCTCATAAGGAAAAAAGGAGAATGGCCGGTAACGCTATTTGTAGTAAAATTGTACATGTTTACTTTCTCTTGTAAGAATTTTTTAACAGGAAGTTTGGATGCAATGGCAAGTTGAATGCCTTCTTTCAAAAATCTGTTGATCCTCTCAACTTGTCCATTTGATTTAGGAGAATAGAAGGGAGATTTTTCTTGAACAATGCCATTGCTCTTTAGAAATGAAACCATTTTTTCCGATGTTAATTGCTTTCCGTTGTCGGATACCAAAGTACAAGGAAGTCCTTCAATGGCAAAGCGTCCTTCTAAAAATGATATAACTGTACTGGTGTCGATGGTCGTAACAAAGTCAAAATAAATCCACTTGCTGTAATAGTCAGTAATCACAATCAAAAATCTACAATCAATTTCCAGCAAGTTAAATGGACCGGCAAAATCGATAGCAATTTTGTTCCAAGACTTGTTAGGAATGGATACAATTTGCATTTCCTTTACCCTGGGTTTCCAATGTTTATCGGATTTCAAACATACTACGCAAGCATCTACAAACAAGTCTACATCAGTATCCATTCCTGGCCACCAATAGTACATTTTTAACATCTTTTTAGTCATGGTAGACCCAGGATGGCTTCTATGTGCTATCTCAATTAACCTTTTTCTCAATTTAGATGGAGGAATCAACATATTGCCCCGAAAGAGAAAATTATTCACGAGACTGAGCTCATCTTTGACTTGGCAAAATATTTTCAACTCAGAGGTCAAGTTTCTTATTGGTGGCCATCTACCTACAATAAACTCTTTAACTTTATTCAATACAGTATCCTTGTTGACAAGTTCTAACCACTCAGAATCATTACAAGTTTGTTCTGTGTTTGTCACAATATCAACTGCGGCAACTACACACTCTGTGTCTTCTTCCAGTTGTGGTTCTGAAGACATGATAGGTAACCTAGACAAAAAGTCTGCACGAATATTATCTTTGCCTGCTATATGCTTTATGGTAAAATTGTACTCTTGGAGTCTAGCAATAAGTCTAACCAACCTGGCAGTGGCCTTACCGTTACCTCTGCCACATCCGTCTACCATATAAGTAAGAGGCTTGTGATCAGTGATCAATTCACATTGCTTACCCCACAGGTACATTTTCAGTTTCTCAACTGCCCATACACAGGCCAACGTCTCCCTCTCTATCGTGCTGTAGTGCTTCTCGGAATCATGCAACCTCCTGGAAATGAAAGCCACAGTATGAATGGAATTCTTGACCTTTTGTGTGAATATAGCTCCTATACCCACGGCACTTGCATCCACAGTAACAATATTTGTGCCTTCAGAGTCAAATGGGTGTAGAGTAGGGGCATTGACAATGGCAAGTTTAATCTCTGAAAAAGCCAAATCCTGTTCTGATGACCAATCAAACCTAACTCCTTTACGCAGTAGGCACCTTAACGGTTCAACTTTGTCCGCGTAATTCTCAATGAATCGTGCGTAGTATTCACTGAGGCCCAAGAAAGACCTAAGTGAATCCTTATCATCTGGTCTGGGGGCATCAGAGATAGCTTTTACTAAATCTAGTTTGGGCCTGATGCCATCTCCGCTGATAAAATGGCCTAAATACTCAATCTCCTGTTGTAGAAATTTGCACTTGTTTTTAGCTACGGTCATACCTCTCTCATTGAGCTTATTAAGAACGGTATCAAGAATGTAGTTGTGTTCATTAACTGTAGAAGCATGAATCAAAATATCGTCCTGAAATTTTTCAACACCCTTCACACCCTTGAGGATATTTTCCATCAACTTTTGGAAAATACTGGCGGATGATGCCAATCCGAAGGGAAGTCTAATAAATCTGAATGCTCCCAACGGGGTCACAAAAGTAGTGTAGTCTTTGGAATCATCAGAGAGTTTAACTTGATGATAGGCCGACTTGAGATCGATCAGAGAAAAATATTTGTATCCAGAGGTAGCCGCTAAGATCTCTTGAATTTTAGGCAATGGGTGGCAATCCACCAAAATATTTTTGTTAAGCGATCTCAAGTCGGCACATAGGTGGAGTTCACCATTCTTTTTCTTAATGATAACAATAGCCGAAATCCATTCGGAAGAATCCGTTGGTTCAATGATCTCTTCCTCAACTAATTTATCAAGTAACTTTTGTAAATCTTTTCTGATTGACAAAGGTACTGGTCTTACCTTATGTTTGATAGGTATGGCATTCTTCTTTATCTTGATAGAATGCTCGTAACCTTTACGCACCCAATGCGATCTTCGAATAACGACTCGTATTTTCCTAGAACAGCATCTAAACTATATTGAGAAGAAGAATGGACACAAGACTGGACAGAAGCAACCAAGATATCACTCAAAATTATAGGATCATCTGCACCAGGTTTGAGGATAATTCCTAAACGTGCTAAGTCCTTCCACCCTACAATATTACGTCCTCGCTCAGCGAGGTAAATTTTTGTGGAAATTGACCTTCCTTTGACATTTAAATACTCTTGAAAATATCCCAACATATTTATATCAAAGTCACCATATGCTTTTGGATTGACATCTGATGCTATAAGTCCAACATGTGACCAGTTATTTTCATATTTTGTGTCAGAGACAATTGTGATGGGAGACCCGGAGTCTGCCATTATATTCAGTTCAACTTCACCAATGTGAGCAACTCCAATTGGTCCTTTGACATCACTATTTTTATCCTCAACAGTAAGTACAATGTTCGAACATATCTCCTCATCAAATTCCTCAACGTTACTCACTTTTATTTTTTGAAAATTACCTGGTCTAAAATGTTTGCAAACACCTGCAAAATGGCCAAACTTGTAACATTTTGTACATTTCTTACCAATCGCTGGGCATCCCGGAAAATCAGCTTTGTGAAATTTTGATCCGCATCTGAAACAGACAAAGGTTTTAGAGTCTGCGATATTACTCGTTCTGTTTACTGGCTCCTTTTTCTGGCCATATTTCTTTTTATCCTGTCGGGAAAATAAATTTGTTTTCGGATTCTGAGTAGCTGACAGTTCTTTTGAGCTTTCTAAAGAACGCTCAATACTTTTGGCAATGTCAATTACTTCTTGAAGCGTTGGATTTCTTAATGACAACAGTCTTTCTTGAATCTTTTTCTCATAACAATATATACATCTACCATATCATTATATTCACATTTTGTGGCTAACACCCTCAAGCAGGCGATGTATTCTTCAATATTCTCGTTTTCATGTTGTTTTCTCATAGCAAACCTGTGCCTGCCTATCATAATATTGGGTTCCTCATCAAACTGTTTTTCTAGACGTTTAACTGCTTCTTGAAATTCATCTAACGGAATGAACTGACCAGCTGGAACCTCATACTCGGGTAAACTATCAAAAATCTCCTGGCCTGCAACTCCTAGTAACCCGAACATGATGGCTTTTTTTCTTTCTGGTTCGTATTTTCTCCCATCAATTGCCACTAAATAGTTTTCAAATGCGCGTAACCAGTTCCTCCATTTCATTGAAGTTTGCCAGGTTCTTGTAAAAATGGTACTGGAGCACTTATGTTTGAGTTCTGAGACATGTTAACTGCACAAAAGTCTCTTTCTACTTTAATATTGGACGCAATTTTGAATCTAATATTTTAAAACTATTATTTAGCTCAGTCTAGTGACAACACGAAACTCAAATGCATTGAAATGTATTAACTAGGAAGGAGTGCCCTCTGGTGGTTATGAAAAGCACAAATACTGCTGAATGTTCTGCTGAAGATAATAGCAGTGTATCGCAATAATAATCTGTTCAACAAATACCTGAATTCCTTTTTACGATTTTTGAGATTCCAGTATTTCACTTGTGTCAAACAGTTTCCACACAGGCAGTCTCTGTATGCAATACTTACAAGTGCCTGAACAAAATGGAGTCACGCACATCACGTTGCATGCATTGCGTCCATAGACTTCTATGTAAATGCGTCACCTGACCGTTACAGCTGAGAAGCGAAGAGGCAGATAACGGAAACAAACTGCCGGCATCAAATGTCAACGTCTTCACAGGTAACTAGTGACAGAAAGAAATTGTATGCAGAACGCATTCAACAATTAGCATCGGAATGTCTGTTTCGAAGAACAAATAATGTAGTAACTCGCCTGAAAGATTTCTCTTGTGAACGTAGACTTTGTAGTGTAGATTCCTTCCGAAGACTGTTGCGGGCCTGTAGAATCCTCCGTATTATTTCCGAAAAAACCCTTGTCGCCAAATTGAAGTATCGGAGGGTAATCAATAAAGCTCTGGAGATTTTAGTAATGTTAAAAACGTATTTATTTAATTACTAAAAAGGCCCACAAGCAGTCGGCAAGGAGCGCAGCTGTCAGGTGAACAGCTGACAGGGAAAGAATGTCTGGCATTCAATGACGACACCTTTATACCTTCCGGGGGTTCCATTGCACGTCACAATGGAACCAGCAAGTATTAACATTGTGTGGTGCTAGCAAGTGTGATTGAATATCTTTATCGAACACATAGTGGTACAACAGTATTGTTGAAAGTTTGGTTTGTTCTCACTATCTCCTGGCAAAGGAGGAATGTAATGTTTACAGTATTGGGAGACACCATGTCTCCCCATAATACAGGGGTGACCTAGTTGGGAACCCCGAGCGTGCTCTGGAATTGGCTGGCCCGGCGTACGCCGAGCCAGCGTGAGTTTAGAAATAAAGAGCCCGGGGCTCCGGGCGTGGTCCAGTCACGATCTGGCCACCAACGTAACTGTGTCTTATGCCCTAAGTGCAGGCCTAGTCCAGACACTACAGTAAGCAACAGGCGGAATGCATTCCCAGAAAAGCTTACCGAATGTCCCCACGAGGTCGTTAGCAAAACAGACGGCTGCGCTGTCTGGTAGGTTTCGACCTAAAAAGTAGTTCCCTAAAAGTGAGCAGTCGAAGTAATAGAAGCGAGAAAAAACACAGGGATGGTAATGAGGATATGCTTCAGGGGAGTACCAAACTGGGACAGGAAGGTCATCGAAATAAGAAGCAAGCATATGAGGGTGGTAATATTAAAGTCATATTAGCCCACTGTATTTTGCAACTTGCGTTGTCTGGTTACTTCGACTATAAGAACAGGAGGACACCGCCTACTCCTTCCCGACCCGAGCCAACTAAGGTCGAAAACTTACTGAGGATGCGCAGAGCGTTCGCACACACTCTGGTATCGTGTCACTTAACGTCTTTTAAATGGCGCTGATATACTTTAGAAACATATTAACATACTTTTGAAATTGGCTAAATAGTACGGGACTTATTTACAAGCCCCTTGCGCCACTTTTGCGTCACTTTTCCCATGTTAAAAATGACGCAAAAGTGGGGCAAGGGCCTTGTAAATAAGCCTGTTGTATTCTCATATGGTTTATATTGTTCTATTTGGTGTTTTAAACAATACGTTCCACTGTGTGTTCTAGCGTTGCTATGCAACTTGACATAGCTGTGTTCCTTGCCTGCAGTTGTTTGCTGGCTGGACAGGGAACACGTCGTTTCTCTGGCGCTCCTAATAAAGTACTTATTTTCATCGATCAAGATCTCTGCTTCGTTTGAATAGAACAGATGGCGACGAGGATGGGATTTGCCCCTACGTGTTTACAATATTTAATGGGTCCTAATTTATGATGGTAATTATTTTTTTGCTACACGGCCTGGAAGAAAACTTCTGAGAATAATATTGTTTCAATATGGCCGCCACGTTCGTGTGTGTGTAGAAAGACAGTGAGTGCACTTTGGTCCGTTGTCTCTTTCTCGTTCCCCGTTTGTGCAGGCGAGGCGCAGCCGGTTTGACCTTCTTAGCAGCAGTGGTGTGCCGGAGTGAGAAAATGGCAGCCGGGTTCCAGCAGCAGGTAGATTACGGTCATGTAGAGACTGTCGATTAGTTTCTCCTTCAAACTGAGGGTCCCTTGAACTAAGCATTTCTTGGAGGAGGTCGCGCGCCTAGACAGGACACGATTGGTAAAGCAAAAAATGCAAGGCATCTAATACAGTCAAAGGTGACCTGCTGGATTCGAAGTCTGTCACGAGTGACCCGGCGTTTGCTAGTGGTGTGTTTGCGTGAGATTATCTAACAAGTATGACTTGGTTACGTGAAGGTAGTTCCCTTGTTGGCGAGAGACCTACCGCAAATAAGCGAGCAGCCTCCGTGGAGCCAGTTTCATAAAATTATTGGTTGGGCCCGAGTCACGAGATCCAATATTGAGTATAGATTGGAAAGAAATGCAGCCAAGCAACATGGTGCTCTTATTCACTTAGGAAATGTCAGCCAAGTTGTTAGTCCTGAAGGTGGACAGATCCTTTGCCCCACTGCACACACTCTGACTTCTATTATACGAAGCTCTTTCTGCTCCCTGCCCCATCTACTCACCAGTGGTGGCGGCTGTTGCTCTGTGAATGTGATGGATTGAAACATTTCATTAATGGAACATAATCCATTTTATATCCAAAAATTGCTTTATGTTAGCTGTCGCTTGCCTAAAATTGGCTCTGTTTCAGTGTTCGCCAATAAGGAAAATAAATTGTATTATTTCACTAGCTCTTTGCCAGGTATTTTAGTGGGATGAAAAAACTGGGGGGGGGGGAGTGGGGGCTCTCAAAGGGGGGTGGCCGATGTAATTAAGGACGTGGCTTAAAAACATTCATGCTAAAAATCTGTGCTTAGCATAGTGTGCCGCCCGACTAGTATTTTGCTGTTTCCGTCATTGCATCCAGATATATAATGCATCAAGTAACATTACACCTTTAAGAAGCCAGGGCTATTGGCATTGTCAATTGTAAGATGCATAAGATGGACAACAACCATGGCTTCATTGTATATTATGATGAAAATGCTTCAGTTTTCACATAATGAGACTGTGAAAGATCTATAAGGAGGCTCTTCGAAGTTGCATCAAAGGCAATGAAGGGTGGTACTACTGCAGAGTTAAGATTTTTTTTTTTCACCCTGAGGCTGAGGGCAAAAATGGAGAGTCGAATAGGGATCCGTCTAAGCACTTGCTTTTTAGAACTTCCAGTGCTTAGCACTGGCAGGACCCGGCCCACTTAAAGCCCTGCTCCTGTCCTTTCTCCAAATGTTGGCATGTTTGTAATATTTTTTTCAAATTCCTGTGAGTGAGCGAGATGGACAACTTTTAAGAATTTTTTTTATGGATTCTTTCCCTGAGAACATTTTTAAACAAATGGGTGATATAATGTATATTAATGCACACATACATTTGCTTAAAAACCGATAGATCCGAAATATTCCAATACTTTTAAGCTGTGCCAAGGAAGCCTGACCCTCCCCAGTTGTCTTCTCAGAATGCAGTATTGCAGGCCCTGAAAATAAAATAAAGAATTGGCTAAAGGTGTGACACAGGACAATGGGCTAATTGGAAACTATGTTTCAGTTTCTGATTTTCAGCCTTTATTCTTGAAAGCAATCAAAGGTTAATCATTTCATTAATCAAGTGGCAGAGTCTGCACTTCAGATATTACGAGCCCAGTGCTAGTGGGCAAGTTTGGAAAATCTTTACTGCCCACCACAGTGAGAGCCCTAGGGCGTGTTGCCCGATGTCACAGCACCACCTGTTACCTCCACACCTTCGGTCATGTTGTGTAGCAGCTGCAGGAACTGAAAGAGCCTGAATTGAGGAAATGAAAGCCTCACTGCTAGAGCCGTGTTTCATTTGCGGAGCCTAGGCTTGGGGCTCTTTAACAAGCCCCTCAGCTGGAATATTGCTGGGTCTCAAGCCCCAGTGACCCAAAGAAGTTGGTACCAATGGTGCCCTTGTTGGAAAGGATTCCCTTGTCTAGAGTGACTGGGTCACAGGGAATCTACTTCTAGTTGTCACAGATGGCGAGCCACAGTAGATATGGGCGAGCGCTTTAGATCCGGTTACATGGGCTACGCTTGCATAAGGCCAACCGATTACAGGAGATCTATTGACTAAAGGTGGTCTCAATCAATCAATCAGGCATTTGTGAAGCGCACTACTCACCCACCAGTGTCTCAAGGCGCTGAATGGTCTGATTGTAGAATGTGTGACATGCTTTTATCATGTCGACTGGCCAAGAGTGAATTCAGGTAGGAGGCTGGGTTTGGCAAGGAGTGGCATTAGAGCCATTGTATGTGTCCCTTGCCGGACCCAGCAATTGTGGTGCTTCTTACTTGCATGTCTTATCCTTAACTATTGGAAATGCTCAGTGTTACTGTGGAAGATTTTGACTTGATTTGTGCAGAGATTTTAAGCATAAACTGGAGTGCGTTTATAACAGCTTCAATACATTCATTGACAAAATACTAGCAAGAAAAGCCTGAAAGGTGTAATCATGTTTTAGTTTTAAAAAATATAGTAAGGGGTGTCTCTTTTACGATTTAATTTTAATTAAATGTAAAAAAAAATTATGAAGTGGCATTTTGCAAGTGTACATATTTTTAGCTATAGAATTAAGTTATATCACGGTGACCCTGGACTGTTGGACCCTGGACTGTTGTCAGAAATTGAACGAATTTGAGTTTCTTATATTCATCTTCAACACTGTCGGGTAGACGTTTAAGGTTGCCCAGGATTTCAAATGTTTGTCGAATTTAAAGAAGTCTGCAGTAAGCCAGAGGAACACTGGCCGATTGATTCAGAATTTAAATTGCCAGTGATGGTTTCCAGCACGCACCATGTCAGTAACACTGAAGTCCAAACATAGACCCTCCAGATCTGCAGCAGCCTCGTGCAGTATAGGTCAGTGCAGAGACGTGGACGTGGGGCGATGACTACTTGACTGCTATCCAGTGGCTGAATCAACAATATGCAGAAGTATACGTTCTGCATCAAGTGACCCAATTTGAATACTTTCCCCCGCTATGTTTCTTAGAGTATGGTCGCTTACTGTGATGTCCATAAGAAATGAAGAGACCCTAGGGATAGCAAGACCGAACAGTCAGTTAAAATGGACAGGAGAAAGTCTTGTGCCAAGCAGAACAAACCAGTATAGTTTTGTATGTGAAGAAGATGGAAAGGAACAGGACAAAGCTACAGGGTCCATTTGTGAAAGAACATGAAGAGGACAGAGTGTAACTGCATGTTACCTGCATGGTGTGGTGTTGTATACTTATGTAATTGTGTGTGTGTGTGTGTATGTATGTATGTATATATGTATATATATATATATATATATATATATATATATATAAAACTTTAATACATTTTTCTTAGCATTTGGTGAAAACAGATGTACAACAAATAGATTCATGTCCCAGCGAAGGTGGTTCAGTAAGCATGAGTTGGTATGTAACATAAAGACAGTTAAACATAGGTTACAGGCAATCATATGCATGTTTAGTGCACAAGCCCATGATGTATTCTTCTCATCTATTTTCAACTAAGTGAGACTCTCAATTTGGGTTGTCCCTAGTGTGTTGGCGCCAAACCCACCCAAGAATGGTCACAGTACTTTGGGCGTGCGGTGGGTCCCAAGCCCATTAGGATGGGCTCTCCACATGGGGGGGGGGGGGGGGCAGGATAGGATGTAGGGGGCACAGGGGAAGGCAGACAGCACAACGTGTGTGGGTGGGGGCAATACCTCAGAAGTCAAGGGGTCTGATCTCTTTAGTGGGCGTTCGCTTCCTCTCTCGCACTCTGGTCTCCATCTCCCTCGGCCCTCGCGTTCTCCCTGTTCTGAGTCCGTCTCCCCCTCTGGATGTTTCCAGCTCCTCCGTCCACAGACCAGCTATATACAGCGTACTCCCCGCATACGTATGTAATTGTTGTGAGAAAATCTGGGGAGACGAAGTCTAGTCTCTTGTTGACTATAAGTGTGCTGCTTCAGTGGTATAAATGCATGCTGTCTAAATGAATAGGAGAAAAGGAACAGAGTAGCTGACTTGCACTTCAGTGGATGGTGAGTCTTGAATGCTGTTATAAGAATCAATTCAGAAAGAAAAGCAGGTTAATAGTAGTGGGCTGAACTGTGGAAGGATTCTTTGAGGAGAGAAATATTTCAGTCAGACGTGGGAAAGGTCTTGGGGTGATATGCTAAAAAAATGTGAAGATGGCCTCTTACACTCACAATGGACTTTGAATATTGTAAAGGGAGAGGACAGTACAAATGCAAGATTGAGTATAAAGTGTTGAAAGATAGCATTGAAATGCACCTGAGCTCTTAAAAGAGACAGTAAAACTTTTTCTGATGCATATGCATGCTTACACACATCTAGCATGCTGTGCAGTCAGTACTTGACCACTCGTTGACTGATCCCTTGGTGTTTTCATTGAAGAAGAGATATGTGTCGCATCAAGAATCACTGGAAATGGCAGGTCCAAGATGAATTTTCACTTCCTTTGGTGTTTTTTTTCCCAACTCTGTGTTTTAGTTAGTATTATTTTATTTCTCTTAAAGAAGAGACACATTTGCCAACTTATTTATTATTTATTTATTTAGGAGTTTTATATAGTGCTAGCCAGACCCAAAGGTATCGGAGCGCTTTACAACATTTGTCGAATGACAGTCGAGTATACAAAGAGTAGAACGGTAAACACAGTGTTTATAGACGGGTCATTGATCGGCATAAGTCACGTAGCATTCGAATGTCGAGTAGTAGTGGTAAAAGTAAGGGGGGGGTAAGGTGCGGGTCAAGCGGAAGAAGCTGTAAGGAGTTCTTATCGTAGTGACTTGATCCTCAGTTGGTGGCGGTTCGGTAATGTAGGTCCGTTGTCACTTCTTGAAAGCTCGATTGAGGAAGAGCACTTTGAGCTGTCTTTTGAATTCTTTGAAGGAAGGGTTAGTCCTGATATGTATTGGGATGGCATTCCAAATTCTGGGTGCATTTCCAGAGAGAGACCGAGATATGGTCTTTTGTTTGCGGGTTTTCGGGGGGATGAGTAGCATAGTATTGGTGCTCCTGAGATTTCTGGTCTGTCCCGCTTTGTTGAGTTTGGTGGCTAGATAGGTGGGTTTACCGGTGTGCAGAGCTTTGTGGGTGAGACGGGCAGTTCTGAAGTTAGCACGCATTTCTATTGGGAGCCAGTTAAGCTCTTTGAAAGCGGGGGAGATGTGTTCGTATTTCTTTTTTCCCCGTCACCATTCTGGCTGCTGCATTTAGGGTTGATCCAAGAGGAGCAAGGTGTGATTTTGCCGTGCCTGTGAGGGTGGCGTTCCCGTAGTCTAATCTGGATAGCACGAGGGATTGCGTGACTAGCTTAAGGTCTTTTGGAGGGATGAAGGGTTTGATTTTGTTTAGTAGTTTTAAGTTGAAAAAGGCACATCTTGAGGTGTTCTTGATGTGTTTGATCATGTCAAGGTTGGGGTCCAGACTGATTCCCGGTGATTTCACGGAGTCAGCCGGGATGAGAGTCCAGTTGAGAGCATCAATAGACTTTATCCATTCTGTGATTCGGGGGGGTCTGCTCTTTGTTGGCTATTAGGAGGATTTGTGTTTTGTCTTGTTTGAGTTTCGGATGGTTTTGGGACAGCCATATTTGGACTTCTATTAGGGTGTCATTGAGTCTTTGCATGTCCGCTATGGTGGAGGTTTCGAGGTAGATCTGGGTGTCATCGGCGTAAAGGTGGAAGGGTATGTTGGCTTTTTTGAGAATGGTGGTGAGTGGCTCCATGTAAATGTTGAACCGTGCGGGTGAGAGAACTGATCCTTGGGGAACGCCTCTGTTTATGGGGTGTAGGTCAGACGTGAAGCTTCTGATTTTTATTCTTTGAGAGCAGTTTTGCAGGAAGGAGGTGAACCATTGTAAGACCACCCCTTCTGCTCCTACCCTTTCTCTGAGTACGTTGATGAGTAGTTTGTGGTCAACCATGTCGAAGGCCGTCGAAAGGCCAGGAGTATGAGTAGACAGCAGCGGTCCTTGTCTAGTGATTTGTGGACGTCATCAATGACATTCAAGATGGCCGTCTCTGTGCTGCATCCTTTTCTAAATCCCGATTGGTGAGGGTCGAGGAGATCGTTGTTGTCCATGTGATGGGTGAGTTGACGGAGGACACATTTTTCTAGTAGTTTGGCTAGGAATGGGAGATTGGAGACAGGCCTGAAGTTGTTGAGATCGTTTGGGTCAGCGCCTGCTTTTTTTAGTAATGGTGTTCCCTGACCGATTTTGAGGCAGTCAGGCATGATTCCTGTTTTCAGGGAGCTATTTATAATCTTCGACCAGAGTGGGGCTAGGGAGAGTTTGAGTTTTTAGCCAGTTGGGCAGGGAGGGGTCCTCAATGTGTGGTGAGGGCTTGGATCCGTTAGTCAATTCAATAATTTCCGTTTCAGTGATGGGTTCGAATGTTATCCAGTTGTTTGTGGATTGCCTGAGTGGGTTCATGTCTTCTTTATGGAGTAGCGGGCCTTCATTGGGGGGTCGGAGGTGATCCTTAAGTGAGAGCTCAATCTTTGATATTTTTTCATTGAAGAAATTGGCAAATTTGTCACATTGGTCTTTGGAGGCCGGAATTGCAGAAGGTGATGGTTTGGATGTTTGCTTTCTGATGATATTGAAGAGTTCTTTGGGGCGATTTTTAGCATTATTTAGTGCACCGCAGAAGAAGGTGGATTTTTCATTTTTGATGTGCTTTTTATATTTCTTGCGTGCCTTTTTGAGTTGGTCAAGGTGGGTTGACGAAGGGTTGTTGCGCCAAAGTCTTTCTGCAGCTCTTAGTTGTCTTCTTTCCAAGTTTAGGTCAGTGTTGAACCACGATCTCGATGGAAGGGTCTTGGTTCTTGTTCGTTTCAGGGGGGCTATTTGGTCCAGCATGTATGTCATAGACGCATTGTAGTGTGAGGTAAGTTCTGTTGTGGGCCTGTCACCTGCAATGGAGGGGAGGAGTGTATTTAGCCTTTCTTCTAGTTCTGCGAGGGGGATCTGTCTCAGGTTTCTCGTCCAGTGAAAGTGTTCATTTGTGCGAGGCGGTCGATGTGTCTTTTGATTGATGTGAAAAAGAATGAGATGGTGGTCAGACCAGTCAACCGGGAGGGTACAGTCGATGGTGATTGCGTCTTCGTGAGCTATGATGGCATCCAGGATTGAGCCTTTGTTGTGGGTTTGTTCGGTGCAGTGTTGGGTCAAATTGTTATTGTGAAGGAGCTTGTTTAAAATTTGTATCAGAGGGTTGTTTACCTCATTCCAGTGAAGGTTTAGGTCTCCTAGTATTAGGTTGTTCGCGTCTGATAGAGAGCAATGTGTGATCAGGTCGGCCAGGTGTTCTCCAAATGTGGGGGTGTTGCCTGGTGGATGGTAGAGGAGGTGGCAGTGAAGCATTTGTTGTCAGACGTCTTAATGGTGGCGGTTAGGTATTCCAGTGAGTTATATTTGAAGGAGTCCGTTTCTGTTATAGAGATGTTCCTTTTATGTATGATTGCGGTCCCCCCCCTCGCTGGTTTTTTCTGTCTTTATTGATGATTGAGAACCCCGGGGGTACCAGCATATCGAAGATGGGGGGGGGGGAGGATTCGTTCAACCAGGTTTCTGTGATGAACGTGATGTCTGTCGTGTGTTAGGATGGTTTCTGCCAGTTCTGTAGCGTGTTTGTTCGCAGATCTGCAGTTTATGAGCATGCAGTTAGTCACCCTCTTGTTGAGTTTCTCATTTGGGGGAGCCATACGAATATTGGTGAGGTGAGCTGGAGGCCTCACTGTTCTCGCTGCGGTATGGTCTCTACCAAATCCAGTGATTACTTGGATCACAGAACTGGGGGCGACAGTTGGAGCTGCTTTATAGGATTCAGCGAGATCCCTTGCCTCTTGCATGGACATTACAGCACTAGTCCTTTTGGGTCTATGTGGCTGGTTTCTAAGGGGGGTTGTGTTCCATCTGAGTCGTTGGGCCTTGTGGTGGTATGTGTGTTTATTGGTAGTGCCTGTGTGTGTGAGGGGTGGGCGTTGGGTGATTGGCATGGTGCGGTTAGACAAGATTTTATTAATACCCTGTATTACTATTTCTAGCTGGTATTCCAATTGTGCCAATCTTTGGGCTGTATCCATGGAGGACGGAGTGGGGGAGTTTGGTCTCGATGTGTCCAGAGTCTGGCCATCTATGGATGTGGGGTGCTTGGTTGTGTTCGGGGTTGGAGAGAGTAATTCTGTGTTTGTGTGGCTCTCTGTGCTTCTAGAATCTGTGTGGTTTTTGGGGGAAATCGTGGGGGTGAGTTGTGATAGATTGTTTCGGGGATTGTGTGGCGATTTCACTGGGTTTAGTGCAGGTAGAGAGTTCGGGGCTGTGGTCTGCAGGCCGGTTTCTTTGGTAGGTAGTTGGGGGGTATTGGGAGAGGGGGAGACTGGAGAAGGGCTGTAATGTATCATCCTGGACGAGCCTTGTGTTTGGCGTGGCTAATAGGGATGAGTTGCGCGAGTTTGGGGGGAGCTGGAGGGGATGGTGGGGCTGTGGGGAGATCGGTTGGAGGGTTGGGTATGAATCGAAGGATTGTTTTGATAGTTTTCCAGGGATGGTTGGCTCGAGGATAGGGTTACTTTCGAGTGAGAGTGGAATAAATGAGTGAAGGCGATGCGTAGCGTGGGGAAGATTGAGTCGAATGAGTCCAGGTTGTCATTATTGGCTTGGATCAGGACTGTGCCATTGCTGTAAATGGTCGCAAAGGTGTTGCCGTTGCGTGTGTGGTGGTTAGGTATTAGGAACGTTAGTTTGCAGCTGAGAGGGGTGCTAATGGTTTTAGAGATGTGGAGGTGGGACCTGAGAATGGAGTTCCATCCCTTCGGATTCTGGGTGTGGAAAATAAGATCCATTTTCTGCATGCCTTTTGAGGAGTAGTAGTATATGTCTGCAAATAGTGTTTCTTGGTGCTGTCTTATCAGCCTATGTTTAAAATTTCTTTTCGCTTTAGGTGAGAGGTTGGGAGGGTAGATGATGGAGAAGGAGTTCTGGCCGTGGGGTTTTAAGTCATATGCTGAGTTTGCTCGGAGGGGGGTTAGACTGTCCTGTGACCTATTTGTTCTGTTATGTGGGTGCATTGTTGATCTATTGAGGGCTGGGAGTTAGTGGATGGAAGGTGCCTTCTGAGATAGATGTTAGTTTTCGGGAGATAATTGTGGATGTCAGCCTTGAGTATGTCCAGCTGGGTTAGACTTAAGGGTGTGCTGTATTGGGGGCAGACTCTTTCCAGTCAGCGTTCTGACAGTACCTAGTTGTTACTTGCGCTCGGTTCGTTAGGATTGGTATAGTGTTAGTTGAGCAGCTCCATTTGCAACCTTGTTGGTCGCCCACTTAGTGTAAGGTACTGAGAATTTGTCTGCTTGCAGGACCGCAATGCTTCATTATGCTTAGGAACTATGCTAAATTGGTTGTTTTTCCGAATTTAGGTTATTCTTTCTATTTGCAACTCAGTGTCCTGTCATGGAGCCTGAGGTGGTCGATGGCTGTGCTGGGTTGATTGACTGGGCTGCCCCTCACTGAAGAAAAGGACATTGTCGTCGGTGTGCCTGGACTCGGGGAGCCGCCATTTTGAAGTCAGGCATCCGGGATGACTGAGTTGGAGCTAGAGGCATTAGATATTGTTGATTGACTCACTGCCTATTGGAGTATGCTGGTGTTTAGATGCAGCCGCTCCTTGCATTTGGTGGGTCCGGCTTCGTTTTACTGCTCGGCAGGACGTGGCCTCCGGTGTGCCTGGCCCCGGTTGGTCGCCATTTTGGGGTCAGGCTTCTAGGATGTTGCACTTGTGGGGCTTAGAGTTGGGGCATCACATTCATTTGGCTGTGGATGTAAATTTTTATTGTGTTTAAAAAAAAAAAAAAAAAATTGTACATTTCTGGTGATCGCTGTTGGCGCTGGACACATCAGGACTCTATTGCGGTGTACTTGGCCCCGTGTGGCCGCCATTTTGGAGTCGGGCCTCTCGGATATTTCAATTGTAGTCTTAAATTTGGGCTTAATCGTCATTTGGCTGGGTTAATTATTTAGTGAGCGCTTGGTGGCCGCTGGTTGCAGGTCTTAAATTTGAGGCACAGCCATCATTTGGCAGGATTACTTAGTCAGTGAGCATTTTCTGATTGCTGCTCGCGCTGGTTGCATCGGCCTGTGGGTGACGTGCACGCTAGTGAGCCTGGTCCCGCTAAGCCGCCATTTTAGGGTCAGGCACCCCGTAGCATTTCACCGGGGCCTCTTCGCCATCCCCCCCGGGCCACGCTTCGTGTGTTTGAGCCCGCCCTTGGGGAGCCCACGTAGCAGACCTGTGTCACTCGCCTCCCCAGCACTCACCGGTGACAGTGCGGTGCCCTTGATGGAAGCGGGAGACCGGAGGTCTGTATATGCCGGGTCTCGAACTTCGGCAGTCCCGTCTTCAGAGGAGGAAACTCTCGAGGGACGGCTATCTTCTTTGCAGCTACCTCGTTGCATGCGGGGGCGGCACCACCTGGAAGGGGGCACTCATCGGTCTTTCCTAATGGCTGCCATGCTCCCGATCGCGGATCTCTCCTTGGACGCCAGATGCTCTCCGGGGGTCCCGTGGGTTCAGATTGTGGTTCGGGACCTTCGGCGGTGTAATTCGCTGGTCGTTCCTCCGTGGAGCCTCTTTGCGACCTGGAGGTAACGAGGTGCAGATCTTCGGGCACTACTGTCGTCTGTGTAGTGCACACACCGCTCTGATCGACCCAGTCCTCTGGATTCAGACTTCTTGGTTTCCGTATGACCGTTGGGTCCCGTTTGTATTTCGGTATTCGTTGTTCCTGGGGGGGGGGGGGCACGAGGATTTCCACGGATTCGTGATCCTGGCGTCGGGAGCTCCGGATCAGAGCTCCTTCCCCTCCGCCATCTTGTCCGAAAGTATTATTGTTTTTGGTCCATATACGTGGGAATGCTTTAACGGTTTCTAGAAGTCATGCACTAATATTTACAGATGACTTAATTGGTCAAGATGAATGCCGTCTGGCAGTCTAGTTTTTGCTTATCATTCTATAAAAACAAGTGCTTGAGTTTGAGGGGGTGCTCTTTGTTAGTTACCTCCCCCAAAAACCAAGCAGCTCTGGTAGGCAGCTTTTGGGTTAACGAAAACAATGTGCCAGAGGTTGTAAGGGGCACAAGAATTCCTAAGTTGGGTGTTGCCTCAAAGGATGGCCGCAGATAGTTGAAGGTTTCATTCTATCAATCGAAGACCAGGACTTTGCGCTCTATCATTTGGGCACATTATTTTCTGTTAGCATTATGCAGGGTATCAAAACCCGTGATCTTTGCATTTTTAAACCTGGATAATGTGGTCACATACAGTTCTGCCAAAGAAGTCTGACCATATTCTAGGTGGCATTTTATTGCCTTACCATGGTGGCATTTTACCTCACACAGGGTTTTGAAGACTCCATGCATAACTTCCTGGCAAATTAAGGTATTTGGTACAATTATTGTCACTTGTTCTGTGGTGCAGGGAGCTGTATCCTGCAGTAAATGTAGAGGCACTTTGGATGATGTTTTATCAAATTGAAAGCTCACGCTTGTAAAACATCAATATCATTTGTGTTGTGCTGTTAGTCAAGGAATGTCTTGCATTTCGTCTTAGTAAATAACAAATTTATTTCATCACTGCTTGATTTTTTTATTTATTTTTTATTGAATTTTAAATTTGATCAAACAGCTTGTGACAACTAGAATACCAGTAGGCATCTCAAATTTAAAAAAAAATACAATTCGAATATTGTTAGTTATGTTTTTTCCTCAAGATGTAATCAAGTAGCACGTTGTTTGTAGCTAAATCATGGTTCAATTGAATTAAAACAAATAACCTACCATACATAAATACAATGATTAGTAAAGGAAATCTTGGGAAAGGAACCGTAAATTGTTGACATGGGACTATCATGGCACGACAAACAGTTTCTGAAGCAGAGTTAAACCTCCCTCTCTAGACTTTTGAATAATGGGTGTCTCCAGAACATGTGTTTGTATCAAGTAATTGTACATGGAAATTTGCTATTTTATGAGGTGTTTAGGGCTCATAAGTACAATATTATACGATTGTGTACTGCATAGCTAAGCAATTAATGCGTCGCATGTCTAGAAAAATTATCACTGTAAGGATTTTAGGGAGAAGAGCAGTTGGTTAGTAATTGAGGATTGCGACCACGGTGTCTAACTTAATACAAGGCCTACATGAAAGATGTCATTATTTAAAGTTTTACAATGAGGTGTATTTTATTTTCAGGTGCGCAACTTCAGCACCAGCATGGCCATGAATGCTGCAAAATTGATCCGGGTATGTATGTGTTAAAATCGTTTTAATCAGTTTAATTCATTTTTCTTTCAAAATGACAGTTTAACATTATTTAGTATTGCTGTTTTAATATCACTATATGTACTCACTACTTTAAATGATCTGAAAGCTGGTAGCTGAACATTCTGTGGATCAATCGCTATATTATTCTTAAGCTGCAAATGTTTGTGCTGCATAGAACAGACATATTTTGTATACCACCCTTGGTAGGCATTGTCTAAAGTGCTTAGAGGCACAACTATGTTATCCCCACTAGACAGAATAGAACTTTATTGCTGGTAAATTACGGAGATGTCAGCACTTCCCATAATCGCACTGCTAAAGTAGCACCAAAATACAGTGTATATCTTCCTGCATCTACAGCTAATCTAATTGTGATGTGAGCATTACAGATGGATGGGGAATTAAAGATGCTGCTGGGGTTCTAAGATGCACAATCTCTGATTTAGTCAGCACAAATTTTTTATGAGATTGGTTGCCTATGAGCTACAATGTGCTACAAAAACAGCAATAAGGACTCTATTGCCGCTCACATTTTAAGGGCCTACAGAAGCTGTGGAACTGGGTGTTATAAATCAGAATTACTGACTGTAGAGAATCTTCCAAGAACAAAAAGTATGCAATTGCCATCAGCTAGAGGTTCAACACGCCTAAGAATTGTACGAAATTGAGGTCACTGTCGTCATCTTCAGGCTTTGAATCTTCTTTAGCCTATTGCCTACAGAAGGAATGCACCGTGCTAGCATCATATGCTCGATTTTATTGATTTTTTTTTTTAAAGCTCCTCTGATCATTTCCTGGAAATGATCATGATTTCATAAATTAGATACTGGTTGCAAACAGACTGCAACTTGGAGCCAATTGGGATTCTACCGCATGTCAGTGTTTCTGCTTTGTATGAATCCATCCATAGGGATCCTCTAGATGCACAGTCTGATCGTTATATCTGTTTTTTGTTAGTCTCTTTATTCAGTTTTTGCAAAGAAAAGCAATCAATGTAACATACCTCCCCAACTGTCGAGGACATGTGAGCAAAACATAAAACAGTTTTTGCTTAAGTCTTCCCGCGGTCTGGACCGTAGCACTTCTTTCACTTCCCTCCAAAGACCTTATATCTCGTTTTCAGTGTAGATTGGACGGCTTTTCTGAAAGGCTGGAATCGTCACAAGGCTGTGGGAAACATTTCCGGCCAATTAGCTTACTGTGCTCCTGACACAAAATCTGCCATTCTTTGAAGTTGACTACCCTATAGTAATTTGCTGCCTTAGACTTAGTTGCTATTGCAAAATCCACCATTTCTTTGGAGAAAAAAAATCGGGCTAAGTTGTTTATCTGAGATGCATACAACCAAAGCCAAAAATATGGCCTTTTAGCATACATCAAATAGACATTCTCAAGAACTAGTGCTGTATCAAAGTAAATTAAAGTACTACTGCACAGGTTTGTGCAAATCTATCACAATGTAGTATATGAGCAGGATAAGTTTGTTGGGCAAGTTTTTAAACATAAAATTGGCTCACTGGGGAGTCGATCCCTAAAACATCGGTTTATTTCACTGGTAGAAGGAAGTAAATGCCTATGCTCTTCTGTAAGATCATACCTATCTACTATGTTTCATTATTTGGGCACTCGGCGCCTCTACTTGTGACGCTCTTTAAATGATCAGGTTTGTACAGCCCCAGATTAATTCAAAGTTGCGCTAGTTACAGCATTACTGAAAATAAACTGTTCTGCCTTTTTTGGGGGGGGGGTCAAAGAAGCTGCTCACTAATCCCATAATTTGCCTATTCATCAGAACTCCTATAATGGTGTGCGATCAAATGTGATGGTTGGTTTAAGCTAATAGATTATTACGCCAGTCCCCCCCTCCATTCCCGGCTCCAAGCATGTTTCAGTTCTGTGGCGTAATTGTATAGGTCTTCACATCTGTTCTTGTTGGCCAAAAGATGGAGCTGGATGTTGCTGGGTACTGATTTTGTTACATCTGCCACGAGCCTCCAATACAACCGAATGTTGTTGCCTATTCAGTAGCTGTAATAGATGACTTGCTCTACTTTGCCTGATAGATCGTAGGCAGTTTCAATCCTCTCAGTCATTTCAGTGACTGACGGTTTAGTGAGAGGTGTTACAAGACGGAAAATCTCTTTTACTTAAGCTCTGTTTATGATCTCCAGCTCCGGCCATCTTTCCTCTTTGTTTTTGCATTATATAATGACAAGCTGACATCCGATTATCTGGTTCCTTAATATAAACCACCACTTGGAAGCCACCTAGATTTGCAGCATGTAAGTATTTGCTTGTGTCAGAATTGCTCAAAACTTAACCCAAATGGCTTAATTGTCTGGATTTTCGCTGAGGACATCACACTGAGCAATGTGTATGCCCAGTTGGCTGCCTGCCTCAAGCATGGTGTCTTCACAGTGGTATGCCTATCCACTCATTCACATCTCCCCCCATTCCGTATCAATAAATATAAAAGGTGTATTCTGTCTCAGGAGCTCCAGCTTTCTACAGCTCCTCAGCTACAAGTATTTTTTCAAAGTGTATTCAGTAAGCTGTTTTCTTGCAGCCCTACAATTTGTGGGAAACCACACTTCTCAGTAGAAAGAAAGTGATCTGAACTTGTTGTTCACTGTCGATCCACAGTCGGCTCACTTTTAGAAAAGTGCTTGAGACCTTTTTATTCAAATTATAATATTTTCTCTCTGCATCAATGGTTTTATCATTCTCTATTTATCCATGTTAGGATTTCCTTGTCCGTTTAGCTCCAAGAGGCATTGGAAGCATTTTATAACAGTAAAAGCATCATATGCAACCAGTATGTTTTTTTTGATCAAGCATAAGTCCTCTCTCACTCCAGCAATTCTCTAATTAACCTGACTTTTGATGTGTTAAGAGATATTCGTATTAACACAGTTTCAGACTGGATAGAACTTTTAAAAGAAACAAGTGTTTGGCATATTTGTAACGGCCCTGTTACTGCATTTGTATCTACACTACCTAATCTGTTGTACCTGGTCAATTCTGGTATTCCGTATTGGTTAAGTGTAATTAAGGTCTCTTTGTGTGATAGATATATTTAGTATTGGGGAGTTTGCCCCCGCTGGTCCATAAACCTCCTCAGGCCCCCCTTGTGTGATTTCCTAATTAAGTTGTCAGCCATCAAAGCCAGTCCAAGGTTCCTGTGAGATTTCCTATAGCTAAGCATAAGGTCACAATCTTTTAATAAAACAGCTGTCTATTATTCTGAGGTTTTGCTTACAATTACTCAAGCTAAGTAGTTGCTGTTATTTAGTCAGCATTTACACACCCAGAGTGTCTGCATGTGCCTTGATTCTACGTTGTAATTCCTGGATGAAGGGCCTCCTAGTAACTGAGCAGCCTTTTCCAGAAGAATATATTAGTTGCAGTGCTTGTTGCAGTGAAAGGACCCCGCCCATTCAACTTTTATTTCCAGTATCAGCAAGGTGTAAGTTCTTCTTAATTTGAATAATTGTGCCTCGTTTCTTAACTAAGTTCTTCTTGTCCTAAATCCTAGGTGCAGTTAAAACTCCTTCCACTAAATGTGTATGCAGTGCTCGGAGGTAATTTAAATGCTTGCTGTATATCAGCCCCACGCCCTTAGCACTGCACAGAATAATTTTGTTAATAAACAGTATCTATTGTGAGGCAAGCTTAGATGCTTTAAAACTTGTTCAACTATTTGTGAGTTTGGACTTCTCTTGGGATATTCCTAGTTTTCCACATCACTAACCCTCACACATCTATAAGTTAACAGTTTCCATCCATGCCCATCCTTAAATGCTAAACCTTTGAATGTCAAGAGTATGAGGGCAGTAGTCCAGATTGAAGACGTTGAAAATTCTTCATACTTAGCAGGATAGTACACATCACAGAATGAAGAGACCTCAGGATGGTAAGCATTTAAACACTTTAATGCTTCATTTTTCCTCCTATCCAGATAGGAGTTATACATTGCAGGTATGGCCCCATTGAGATTGCTTAATCGTGGCTTCCTAAATATTGTTTTAATCACTCATCATTTGGGCAAAATGTGAAGCATTCATTGGGGGGGAAAAAATCTTGCTTTTTTTTTTTTACCACAATTGTTCGATTCCATTTCTTATAGCTGTGAAAGTATGGGCTTAAATTGTTTGCTTAGTTACATGTGTCCTACACATCTCATTATTCAGCGAAATACATGCAATTAGTTTGCTGAACTCCTTAAGAAATACTGTTAGTGTTCTAGCTAACTATTTATCATTCCGGTAGACTCGGGTAATTGTTACCTATGTAGGTAAGACTGTAACAAAGTTAGAGGTTGGCAAAGATGTATATGTAAGCATTCGGACAATGTGTGCCCTATAGTAAGCAGGTGTTTTGCCTCTTTGAATGTTTTGTGTTGTTTAAGTAGAGTTGTAATCGGGTTGTTAGTAAGAGGCACACCACAGGCATGTTAGTGAAAGTGTTTACTTGTCTAAAGTTTACAGCCCGGACGACTCGCTGAACTGCTTGAGATTCTCAACTGTACCCACCTATATCCTATTTATACATTAGTTGTTATCCTAATGTTTGATTTTAATTACTGTTAGGTAAGTAACTTCAACAGCCTGCATTTTCTCCAGTACCTATTTTTAGGTTACGCCATAGGACACATGCTGTCACATGTTAGGCATTTTGTTAGTTTACAGGGCGCTTAAAGTCCACCCATTGCTTACCATTGGTTGGCTTCCTCGTCACCGTAATTTCCTTGCTTTTGTTTGGTCAGCGTGTGCCGACTTCACTTCCTCTTTGTGTGTATGGCCCTCCTGTGGAGCATGGCCGAAGTACTGCTTCCTTTCCAAGTGAGTGTCCTCCCTTTGCTTGCGCTTTCATGGCGGGGCTACTTTTTTTTTGGTGTGCAAGCATTCCATAAGAGTGCATGTGTTTGCAGGCCGTCTCCCATCCTGCTTCCCCTCTCCTCGCAATCCCCTTGTCTGCAGTTTTTTAATGTAGTGTGAAATCGGGCCAAAGGCATTGATGCGCTTTTCATGAGAACTAGATTATGTGAAACTAGACATTGTAAGCTATTGAGTTTGTCAATGTTGAAAGGTTTTTGTTTTATTTTTTTAATTTAATTGTATTTTTTTTTAAGCTCTGTGACACTGCCAGTACTAGCTACGTTTAGCTCTTTTATTTTATTGCTGGTGGGGGAACGAGGCAGAAGGCATCTAGTACCTCCGAAATGCCTCCCGTCAGCAATTTGGAAAAAAAAAGGACAGTGAGCATTATTTTTCTTTGAAAACTTTCAACCATGCTGCACATAAGCTTAGCAAAAAACTTTGACCAAGCCAATAGCTCGCATAGGCAAGACCTGTTGGCTTTGCCAATCCTTCTCCTTCGTCCTTGATGAAGAAAAAATAAAGTTTGTTTATAGAGAGAACAATATATTACAGGTTGTGCAGATCAGCGTGGTTGCAGGCTGTTGGGACTAGTATTTTTATCATGCCCTTTTTCTATCCCAACTGTTATTTGTTCCTACTACACAGCCTCCAATCTCAGTGTTTGGCCTGGAAGGTCGCTATGCAACTGCTCTTTATTCTGCTGCTTCAAAAGAGAAGAAACTGGACCAAGTGGAGAAAGATCTCACCAGAGTATCAGTGAGTAGCTAAATCATTACGAATACTCCTTAGTTCAGCTTGTGTGATGGCTGTAATGCAGACAAAATAATTTCTGCTCATTTCTGGAACTATGCACAACGTTTCTTATCTTCTTTTCAGTTTCTTGTTCTCACGTATGTCTTCTTCCATCCCAACGGGGTGTTCTTTTGAAGTCATGTAAAATTTTCTAAACCTAGCACCGTGATTTCTCAAACTTGTGATTTCCAGCGATCCAACAATAGTAAATTGCTTCTCTGAATCTTTTTCAGCAAAATCTTGCTGCTTTCTTGGCAGGACAAGTTTTTGCTTTTCGTTTCGTACATTATTTTTTCAAACTGGTTAAGATTCCGCTACAAAAAGTGTGCAGTCATCTAGGGATTTCCAGACATTGTAAATAATGGAATGAAGACTGGGCCCACACTTTTGATCCCCCGTCCTCAAAGGTTTAAAACTACAGCAATAAAATATTAGATTACATATAGATTATCCACTTTGGTCAAAGTTGTACTACTATTATAGGCAGATAGAACCTGGGATGTAATGCAAGGAAGAGAAGTTGGATTGAACACACAAAAAAAAAAAAAATCTTTGCTAACTTCATGAGAGGCATAAGAATAGGAGGCGCTTAGTGAGCGTTTCGGCACCATGTGGTTATTTAGATTGTACCATCATGTTATATGGATATACTGACAACCTTTTTCTTCTACTTCTTTAAGGCTTTAGTAAACGAATCCAAAATGTTTGCTCTCATTACCAATCCCCATGTGAAGCGTGCACTCAAGCAGAAGAGTCTCAATGACCTTTTAGCAAAAGAGAAACTTGCACCCCTCACCGTCAACTTTGTCAGTAAGTATGTTTTTTGAAGTGTGCTGCTAAATCATTTAATATTTTTTACACAGGCATGCCCGCAAATAAATGCAGTAAAAATTGTCTATTGATTATTTATAAATTGATGTTTTAAAGTGAAGTGTTTAATGTGGAAAGTGAAATCATTTTTCTTTAAAGCGCTCTGTGGGTTGAAAGTCCATGTACTGCTGAAAAGCTTTGACCATCAGCCGATTTTTGCTTTTCTCTTCTTTGTGCCTTTTCCTCCAATGATCTCGGCTTCTTTGATTCCATCAAGAGTGTTATACATTTTCTGTTTGCTCCTTCAGCAGACCAATAAGTCTGCTCTGAGCAGGGGATGCACCCAAAGTGTGCCCCAACCCAAAATCAAGTCACTGTCTTTGATTGCACCCAGAGTGTTACTAATTTTCTGTTTGCTCCTTCTGCAGAGCTTAAGGGTGCTCTGAGCAGGAGCTGTGCCCAAAGTGTGAGGTGACTCCTGCCTCCTCATTGGGACTCTAAATGTTGAATTACTGGTGCAGGGGTGACGGGC
The DNA here is from genome assembly GCA_963921515.1 of Calotriton arnoldi. Taxonomy (NCBI): domain Eukaryota; kingdom Metazoa; phylum Chordata; class Amphibia; order Caudata; family Salamandridae; genus Calotriton; species Calotriton arnoldi. The sequence goes on from CAWUFW010000718.1 coordinate 3,716,063, forward strand.
CTTATTTTTAGAAAAATTAATTTAGTCCCTCAACGTTATTAATGTGGGTCTTGTGTGTGTCCATGTGTTTGTGTGTATGATGTCACAATAATAGCAGCATTAGATGGAGATTTACCTTCAGGCAAGGTGACAATTTTGTAATCTACCGGGGAGAATTGGGAGAAATCACATTTGCGGTGCCTGAGGAGCTGCCTTGAGCAGAAAAACTGGCCAAAAGGAGGTTGAGCTTACTACCGAGAGATTGCATGTTCCAGTGCATGCTCATCTACACATCTGTGTGGCTCTCTCCCACTTTGTGTTATGTAACGAACTGCCTGGAAATTTGCTGTGTCTCTCCAGTGCACATCCTCCTGATCATGTTGCTGTCCAATCCTTAGCTGGAATTATGTTTTTTTATGTATGGCATCCCTTGTCATTTGTTCTGACTTCCTACCAGTTGCCTCAGTTTAAGATAAATACTCAACCTCCTGGTGCTGGTAAGTTGAATGCATCTGGATGTCTAAGGAACCTTGACAGCACAGTCCTGTCATATCCGACGAGGACTTTATGCTGCTCTTACTCTCTACCTGACCAGGACTTTGTGCTGCTCTTGCTCTTAAAGCTGAGACCAAACCTAAGACATTGTAGAAACCTTTACAGTGCGTCTCCTGCCTAAAAGACTAGTTGCAGGATTGACTAAGAGAGGAGAGGAGCCTCCATGTCTGATGGGGCAAGCACAAGGCTCTCTTGATTAAAACCTGAGTAGGAGATGATTTAGGTAAGGGAGCCTGCAGGAACCCTCGAGGACCTGCAGCCCTGCTCGCCTTACCTAAATGCATTGCCTGGCCCTGCAGATGTGCTAGGACCAATGCTTGTGTATCTCCATTGCCTCTTGAAATGACCAACATTGTGGGAGCCAGTATCACTCTTTCCTAATCCCAAGAACGACACAAGTTCCATCTCTTTTCACCTTAGGGTTTTGAGGTGATTCAATTGGCTGAGACGTACCACCAGGACTCCAGAATCTAAACTCAAGATGATATCTAAGTTTGAAGTTTTAAATTGCTGATAGATCCTAACCCTACACAAGTGATCCCACACAGTTTCGCATCCAAGTCAGAAGGTTGAGAATTTCGGAGTGTTTAAAAGTTCAGTAATATTTCACAGGTAGTATGTGTACAAATACTGAGAAGAATATGAGAGGACGAGTATGGGGAAGAACACAAATAATTACGGAGCAATTTATGGAGATCTCTAGTGAAGCTGTAGCAGTATCTTGACTCGCAGATTGTTGATCCCAAGACCCTGATAGATGATGTGGATATATGGGTAGTTAACAGGAGGGTAGGTTATAAGGGAAATGGTCCATAAATAATATACCAAACCAGGTTCAGTACCTTGACCCAAATCCTTCCTGAATGGCCTTGATAATTCTAAAGGCTTTTAGCAGGGCCAAAGCCCATGGAAAAAAGGCCATAAAGCTGTGGAAAGGGTGCTCTAAATAAAGTCTAGGCAATATTTCTATACCTGTGCTGAAGGGCCACTTTAAGCATACAGCTCTCTGTAAAACTACACTCCATGGATATTCAGTCTACTTCTCCTCATGTAAGGGAATTGCCTCAGTACCCCTGTGGAAGCAGAGATTGTGTCCTCGACTGTCTAGAATGTGGACCATGAGACTGTTTCACGGGTACCTACTAAACCGGACTATATCTACATCAGTGACCAGAGGATCATGGTCAATCACTTGTTTGCAGACCCCAAAAAATACTTCGGTGGGGTGATAGCTGCTGAAAATGGGGCAGTGGAGAAAATTTTAAGTAGTCACTTGCAGGTGTAAGAATAGCAGATCGGAAACCACATGGCTAACAGTGTTTGAGGGACAACCTTGGCATGAGCCATCAGCTCATGGACTGACGTCTTGGAGTTTAGTATGTTCACTTCTCAGGAGAATGTGACCCCCAAGATGGAACTCTACAAGACCGCACTAACAAACTCAAACCCTATTGAACACTACTGGATCACAAGTGTGCACCTCCTAGATACCTGCCACTTCAGGGAACGCATCGGAGCATCCTTTTGATGACCAGGTGCTATGGCCAAGAAAACTGCCAGTTCCTAGGAGTTGACAACCACTGAATCTGCTCGGATGGAATAAGTTCTGCAAGTCTCAGACAGTGTGTCCCACTTTGAAGGGAATGCAGTGGATGGAAGATGAAGCCCACAGATGGGGAGTCTGGTAGTAGCTAGAAGATTCATTTTGCATTTTGGCTCACAAGTCTCCTTTAGCATTGAAATCTGATTTCAAGGTAAACGTTGTAGCTTGTATTCTGCTGGCTTGGCTGTAGGTAAAAAGTATTGCCTCACATGCATGGACGTCAAATATTGTCGTGTAGTCCCTATAAAACCTCTATAGGATCTGTGCGTTTAGACAACATACACTGTAGGATTGGTGTCAGACTGATTCTAGACACCCCCACCGGGTATGTTGGCCTGTGTACCAGCAAGCTCACAGTGCCAATAGAAACTCCTCTTACCAAGGAGAGAATAGTTCTTGGCAACTATCGAACATGACAACCCTGATCCCTCAGGACTGTGGAAACAGTGTACTACTTTTCGCTCTGTCACTCTTGCTCACTTAGTCTCAAAGAGATACACAGAATAAACGGTATGGACGTTTTCAATAAGCATTTATTGAACAGTCGTTATTCTAGTGTAAAATAGGTGTGCTGAAACAATCACTAGACAGTAACAGATATAAATGATTAGAAGCACTAAGAAAGTAAAAGGATGATAGATTTCTACCATTTTGCTATAACCATAAATACAGGCAAGTATATAAAATACATGATAATAAAATGCGTACTCCTACGATACAATCCTAACTAGATGTACTTAAGTGTACCTATCATGTGTGTAGGTGTTAAGCCAAGAATCCCTCTAGGATAGAGTCAGCCCCATTACCTGAAGTGAGAGGCTGTAGGACCCCGTCTTGGTCTCGAGTTGGACACCCCGGAAGGTATGTTAGACCACTGTGAGCTGGAGTATCTGCATGCAGGAACCTCAGCGTCTCGCATCAGTGTGTCTGCATAGAAGTCCTGATCTCCTCTCTTGTCTCAGCAAGATGTGATGTTTATATACCCAAAGGTCTCCCCGGGGGTTCTACCTTGCTGTGCCATTGTTGGACTAATGATGGCGTCGGGAATGAACTTTGTACATAGTTATTATGCAGGAGATGGAAGTCCTGCTGAGTTTCCAAGAATCCTCATGCATAATGTATGAGGCTGCTACTAGGGAAATCCCACGTTCTGTGTGCAGTGTCGTATCTAGGTAAAAGGTCAGTCCCCAAGAACCGTTGTGTATAATGTAGGGGAGGATATAGGTGATGTTACCTGAGCCTATATTGGGGTACCTATATGGAATATAACAATATTTGCTCTTTCTGTACATGGCCATTGGATGACTGATGGATATCATCTGTGATAATCACCCTGAAGCTCCTACAACTTCAAGCAACAAATATATTCGTGGCACAAGAAGGCCCTATGGCCTTGTCATTGAGAAACAGTACTGCCCCTGTGGGGAGTTGGAGCTCTGAGAATCTTTTCTCGTCTTTTGTTCCTAACGACTTTGATCTTTGACCATGTTAATAACTAATGCTAATAAACTGATTCTGCATTTAGAGAAAACGGAGGTTTGGAGTTGCCAGACTAGGGGAAGGGAATTGGGAAGTGTGGAGAAGATCAGCACCCCCAGTGGTATTCTTTTATGTTATGGTGAAGCTTGCACTTTTAACAAACCATTACATTCTGTGCGTTAGCCTTGTGCTAATGTACAAGTGATGTATGTTCCAGTAACCTATTGAGTTGCTAGAAAGTGAATAATTTGAATTAAAAGTTCAGTACATAGTTTGGGCTAATTTCTTAGAGCAGCACATTGTGGATATCGCCATCCTTTGTGAGCAATGATGGTTGGCTTGGTGCTTTGGCAGCCATACAAGCTTGTTTGGCCACTATTCAAACAGAGCCGGGGACGCCTGCCACTGTTTTGGACCAGAACACACACAACCTCATTATATCATGTAGCGGTTTCTATCAGTCAAGTAAAGATTGATACTTTTCAGACATGTGCAAAATCAAAAATGATATACCCACCAATCCAATTTGCTTAGATCTTAAAGTGAGATCATTTTAATTGCATCTGAACCAAAGAGAATCCCTTAGAAGTTTCCATCTGTAGTTGGAGATGGGGGACAAAAACCCTATAAAACCTTTGGTTTTTAGAAACTTGGGATCACGAGATCTGGAGCTGAATGGATTGCTGCTGGACTTAAACCAGAGAAGTACAGCGAGCGCCTGTAGCCTGAAGTTTGTTTAGGTGTCCAACTCTGGACCTCGGTATTCAGCTGACCACCTCAGAGGAGTGATGCTGGTTCTCTTATAGGATATGAAGCTCTGGAATGAAGACATGCAGGACATACTTGCTTTTACTTCTGCTATTTCTAAGTGTTATGCATGTGTGTCTTCTAGTATCCTTAGTTTAAAAGAATTACTAACAAGAGTAGGGCCTAGTTAGATTTGAAGTTAGTGTTCTGTGGGATAAATAAACTATGGAAAGGTTTTGTATCTATTGTTCACAAAACAGTATCCTCATTCCTATTTTTTATTTTAATTACTCTGATATTGGCTACTGTTCTTTTAATGTTTATTATTAGTCTAATTCATTAAGTGATTCTATGTGTATTTCACAATATACCTATTCAATGCTTGTAGTATGCATTCGTTTTTACTATTATTGGTGGGTGCACCTACTTCCAGAGTCCAAGTTGGAGGTAACTTGCATAATTACTTGCAGTGTCTTTCTGGTGGTTAGAATGGCATGTTCAAATATGCTTACTTTCAAATGAATGGCAGTATGACAAGATACACCAGCGAGTTTCCTTTTCTCAATCACTAGAGTTGGTTGACTTATGTTATAGACCTGGCCTCCTACTATCTTGGGCTAAGGAATATAGCCACGATGTGCCCAGCTCCTGGAGAAGGATTGTAGAGTGAGTAATGATTCTAAACAAATTGACAGGTATCACAGTGCCAGAAGTTTCTCGCCAACAAGATGAATGAAAATAACGAACATTACTAAAAAGAAGAATTAGACCAGCTACAAAGACAGTATATGGTCTTTTGTGCTTAGCCACTCCTAGTAACTTGGGCGCAAGCTTGTAAAAAGCATGCAAGTTTCTAGACAAGACTTTAATAAGCAGTATAAAAATGACTACTACAAATGTGAACAATTCTATATTCTAATATATAGGCTCTATAACCGGTTCAGTGCACGTCTGGGAGCTGTGTACAAATCACTACTATTAAGATGCACATTTCTGCATAGTATTGTAAAGGCTCTATACCTAAACACTTGTGTTGAACTTAGTGTAGAGCCTGTATAACAGTATATAGCATCATGCACTGTTATAGTACTGATTTGTATGCCATTTATTAATTTCTTGTCTAGCAACTTTCACGATTTTTACAGGTTTAGGTCCCTCACATTACTTGATCATTTTCTGAAAAAGTACTATGTAATTCTCTGTCCTGCTATAGACCATGCTTAAATGAGCATCTTAATGGGTCAAAATGTCGAACAGTTGCTTGACAGTTTAGAATAAGGCTTAAGCCTTCATTGAGGATTAACATCAATGATGGATCAAATATTTTGAAAACAGCCAAAAATGTGTACACTTATGCATGATCATTGTGCACTTTTGCATATGTTCACTTGTGTACTTCTTAGTCACATATATGTGCTTCTAGGAGAAACACTGTTATTTAAGATTATCCATGTCCCTAAGGCTAGCCCATGTTTTGTTCTGACTACTCTTTTTAGAGCAGCATTAAAATTGCTGCTTAGAATTGCTGAAATATCGTTTGAACAAAGACTGAAACAGGGTAGTCCCAACGACCTGCCTCATCTTGAAACTCTGCACAAAAAAGTTATGCACCTCCACCACCAGTTACTGGACATAAGCGCTTTACTACGAATGCTCAGACCACGCCTTTCAGTCTGAGGCCTTGTGAGCATGAGATCCAACCATCGCAAAGGGATATGGTTTATTCCTGGGTCTCCAAGGGGGTTCCCTCCAAAATGATGATCTCTGTTTTCGAGCTGCTCAACTGAAGTGGTCTTGGGTGCATCCAACTGTTGTTCTCAATAGAAAGCTCCTTTAAAATGTGTTGCCATGTGAGATTTGGAGAGACTGATATGTTTTTGTATCATCCCCATAGATCGCATTTTTACTTCAGAGTTCGTGAACAGCTGAAATAAGAGTGCCAAAACCATGTTGAGTTAATCTGTTGACAAAGAGTAGCCCTGAGGGACGACACGTTTTGCAGAGACTAGAGATGATAATTGGGGTTCATTTAGTTTCAGTTTCTGGAAGAGAAGTTCCTACCTCGATTTCCTATTTCTTATCTCCAGTTCATTTGTCATCTAATGTGGTATCCCCCAGCAGAGCTCTAGTTTTAAAAATGTGACTCACCTGATGGCCATCTGCCCAACCCGTCCAACAACCACCTGTAACTGTAAAAGAGTTTAGTGGTTCACTGTTAAAATTAATTTGTGGGCAGGTTTAGTGTAACTAGGAGACCTCCACCCCCTGATCTTCCCCACATTAGGGAATCCTCTCAAAATCCTTGCAGCATACTCTGTGTACCATGCTGTGGTCTAAATCCTAACTGGAAAATACAGAGACACTTTAAGATATTTAAATGTTGTTGAAGCTAGATTTCTACCAATTTTTATAATCTTTTTGCAAGGATAATCATGTTGTGATCGGCCTAAAATGAGGGAAAATTGTTGCATAGAAGTTGGTTTAAAAAAAAAAAAAAAAAATTTAAGAATGGGAGTGATAATTCAAGCATTGGGCATGAGCACTAATGAATCCAAGTATGACCATCTGACAGCGGGTAGGGAGCACCCCATTGCTTTTTTTCGTTAGTAGTCCCATGCCTAAGGAGTGGAACTGTGCAGCCATTAAACTTCTGTCCCAGTTGTCGGAGCTTCTTGTCTGTGCTGCTTTTTATGGTTTAGACCTCAGTTGACAAGTGGTTGATAATCCTAAAGTGAAAACCACATGCTTCTGTGCTGGTCTTTTTTTGTTAGACGTTCCCCTAAAGCACAAAGATGAGTCCTTCCCCACATCTAACTGCACAGCCTAGATGCTTCAGAAGAGGCTCTCAACTTGGTTTGGGCATTGAGCCCATATAAGTGTCTGGGATGGTGCAACCTCATTCAAACTAAAAATAATAGAAAGTGGTGTTGTCAAATGTTTTTATAACCAAGAAAACTTTTGTCTGATTTAGGGCGAAGTTCCAAAACAAATTGTCTCATACCCCCGCAAACGATGAACTAAGATCTAGTGAAGTCAATAATGGGAAGTTTCTAATTCTATGCAAACATCACATTTATAGAGCTTTGCTGAATGGCACAAGGGTGGGTAAGTAATTATTTCCAGAGCCAAGGCATTCAAGTCCTGTGAAGCAAATATATGGCATTGCCTGCTGGAAGTTGATCACTTTCAGTAGAAAATTGACAACCAAACAAGGCCAGCATTGATTGTTCTTATCCTGGAACAACACATAATTTTCATTTAATTGTTGTCGCCATCTCTTTATAATTTACACCTGTAAGAGAAGGTATTTTAAATTCCATTTGATTCCTTACTGGCTGTAGAGGGTTGCCAGAAGGTGACTGAGGTGTTGTGTTGGGTGGGAGTTTGATTCCCTTTTGGCTTTCCCAAAAATAAGTCCTGTAATAACCTTTTGAAACATCAGCAAATCCTAAATTTGAAGTGCACAAAAATGTCACTGTCGTAGCTCAACTAGGATTTGGTTTTTAAGAGCTCCCAGCGGAAATTTGGGTTTCTTTTTTACAAGTGGGGCAGATTTCATTGTGTTAGACTTTAAAAAAGCATCTTTTACCCCTGCGCCTATTTGGATATTCTTCGTATAATACACACTTCTGTGGCAAACCATTCCTAGAACCAAAAAGTTTGGAACTTGGAGGCATGGCATGAAATGGGGGCTTCGTTTGTGCTAACGGGCATTTAGCAGATGTTCTGGGCCAAGAAGATAAACTTTGGTTTTTGATCCATTGAGCTTATGATTGATATTGCTTATCAGGTCCACATCCAGCTTGAGGTATGCCAATAAGCACATAGCCATGTGTGTAGGGCACGCTGTTGCCACACAGTTTGATCGTTTTACTCTGATGACAGATTTTATGAACCACTTGTGCCATTCCATGAACCAAGCATTTTAAGGAAATTTCCATTTGGATGCTTGACATAGATTTAATTGTATCTCTATGTAATATGGTTTATGGTATCTCACTCTAAGAGACCCTTGTTCCTTAAAATACCTATACCCATGGCCCCTTAAATAAGCCTGGGTTTCCTTGTTTTTGAAAACATGTCGTGAACCAAGGCCATTGACGGACCACGCAAGAGACTAGCATTGTCCACCGTCTTGAGGGCTGTAGGTTGAACGTATAATATGAGCATTAAAAGGAACCTCAAATCTGAGCTCCGATGTCATGCAGTACTTGAACCCAAGGCATTTCCCATCCTGTTTTGACCTGAAATCAAATTGACAAGTTCTCAAGATTTTTTTCATTTTCATAATCTCAATGGTTTGGAAAGGTTAGCAATTGTCTAGTGGTAGTCCTGCATCTTTGGAGCAAGTGTCTTCGTTTCGAAGGAGATACTGGCCTTGTATATATCTTAAGGAGAGTGAAATTCTGTTGCAATGACTGACCATGTAATGTAGCATGGTTGGCTAAATTATACACTAGAATAATCACATTTTGTGGTATAATGCAACACTTTCTTTGTCAATATTTCACAGTTTTATCATTTTAACCCAACAGTTTCTGGACAAGATTAACCTTGTTAGTAGCAGTGTAACGCATGAATACAGCTGTTGATCATTAAGTGAAAGGTGACAAAGCTTTTTTGGTTGAAATATGTAAATCGTCTCTCAGATGTTAAACGTGGCACGTGCAGTAGATCCATAATTATGTCAAACCCATCATTCAAGTGTTCCTAATTAATATATGAATACAATTTTTATGTTTGATCAATTGACCCTACGCTGAGAATGTCTTGTTCATTATACATTGAAGATGACTATAGGAAGATCTGTATTTGCATTATTGTCTCTGAGGTAAAGAGTAAGTTTATGAGCTTTGGGGTTCCCTTGTTTGACTGTTAATTTAATCATCTGCATCTAGCCATAATGCTTCAGTTTGTACCACTTCTGACTAGTTCAAAGACGTTTGTTTTGTTTAATATGTGGATAGAGAACCATCAATGCTGTTTCTTTATGGTGCAGGATCACAAAGATAAGTGGAGCATGTTACAGTATTTTGCACAGTAGTGGACATTTATTCATCCACATTCAGTCAACTCTTACATCTTGACTTCATTTCTTGGGCGAGGGCTCAGTTTGGTTGAGATTTGTGTGGTGTTGTACCTTTTTATAAAGCAAGACACCAACTATTATGTTTGTGACTCAAAGCTAACTTAGTTTTTCCCCCAATGGTAAGATGATTTCATATCCAAAGCAAAACTATTTCCCATCTGACATGGCATGCTGACAAGGTGGCTCTTGAATGAAACTAACCTAGATAATATTGAAGGGTCCATCATAGGAGAGCCTCTTGGTGTGAGGAAATCAATGTTCGAGGCATATGAGCTGTAGATTGTATACTTTAGCATAGATCGCCATCTGGTGTTGGGCTCGGATGTTTGCACTTTGTTTTTGTCGAAGAAGTCTTTGTAGTCACGGGATAGGTGACTCCTCCTTATGGTGATAGTGCGCATGGGCATCGACTCCATCTTCAGATTGTTTTTTTCCGCCATCGGGTTCGGATGTGACTTGCTGCGCTCCGGGTCGGTGTCGTTATCGAAACCCCCTTCGACGCGCAATCACCTACCACTCGACGGTATTGTCTCGATCGCGTTTCCCTTTCTCGACGCGCATCTTCTACAATCGAAAAAAAACTTCGACGCGGGCCGTTGGGCCTACCCGCGCCGATCCCGACGGAAGTCGATGGAACGGACTCCCTTCAAGAAATGTCCCCAGTGTGGTGCTAAATTCCCACACTCTGACCTACACCCAGTGTGTAATTTTTGCCTCTCCAGAACATCGAGAGGATACCTGTGAGGCTTGTCTATCTTTCAAGTCTAAGAAGACCATTCGTGATCGTCTGGCTCGACGCCCCGAAATGTGTAGAGGAAGCGGCTCCATTCCGGACATCTTCCATCCAGGCCCCGACAGCCTTCAGGAACAAGCCCAGGAGGAACAGGTCTCAGTCTTCGAAGCAGATGACTCCAACGTCGAAGACGCTGTCACCCCAGCTCAGCGGACCGTGAGTACCGAGACCCCTGCCCCACCCAAGCCCATACCAAAGGCTCCGGTAATACCTTCGCCACAGGGCCCAGGTCCACACCGGTCGAACATTTCAGATGCCCCGCCCTCGGGCCCGGCTATGAAAAGCAAAGACAAGCCTTCCAGCTCGGGCTCGAGTCAACCACACTCCGGTACCGAAAAACCACCTTCGGCACCGAAGTCCAAGGCCGCCGATATGCCACGCCCTCCTCCATCGGCACCGGAAAACCCTTCGGCACCGAAACAGCTGAAGGACAAACCCTCGGAGCCGAAGCAAAAGGGAAAAACTTCGACACCGAAAACGTCGGAGCCGAAACAATCCAGGGAAAAATCTTCCACGTCTAAACCCCCGAAGCAAAAGACTCCGGAGCCGAAACAACCGACACCGAAGTCTTCGGAGCCAGAAAAGGCTTCTAAACCGGACACTATCCCTATGCCTAAACAGTCTAAGACCCCTCATAGGGAGAAATCTTCTGCACCGAAAAACAACACCGGCTCCGAACAACTTTTTGTCCCGGATCCAAACCAGAAAACAATTTATCTCCATCCAAAGACTTGTCATATTCTCTCCAAACAACCTACAAAAAGGAAACCGGACCATTTGCAAGATGCACCGGTTCCGGCTAAAAGAATAGACATGGTCACTAACACTTCTCCACCCCCTACACCTCCTCCTCCACCTATTAATCCCAATCTATTTATCTCTCCAGCACACTCTCCAGAACATACTTTTCCACTCTCACAACCAGAGGATACTGATAATGGAGATGGGGACGGACAAGGGGATGATAATATAATTCCACAAGATATGGATGATAATGATGATCCCCCACAGGAGCCAGATCCATGGAGGGACTATAATACAGATCCGGACTTAAACAACGACCCGGATCTTTATCCCTCTAAGCCATCCCCACCAGACGATAATGTAGGTTTTGCCCAACTAATCAACAGGGCCGCAACATATCACGGGGTAAATCTACATTCAGAACCTGTAGAGGAGGATTTTGTCTTAGAAACTTTTGCTCAGCCACAAAAATCTTCCCACGTCCTACCAATGTTAAAAGGCCTAATTAAACACGCACCAGACGTGTTTAAGGACCCTGTTAGGGCTAGGGTTCTTAACCCTAGGATAGACAAAAAATACAAAGCAGCTCCCAGTGACCCCACATATATTACGGGTCAGCTTCCTTTAGATTCCCTGGTAGTAGCCAATGCACGCCAAAGGGCCAACTCTCAGGGTTCAGGTGACACCCCGCCTCCGGATAAGGAATCCAAACTATTAGACGCATCAGGCAAACGTATGGCGTCTCAAGCTGCAAACTATTGGAAAATAGCCAACACACAAGCTCTCTTGGCAAGGTATGATGGGGCCCACTATGATGAGCTGGAGAAGCTCATTCAACATTTACCTGACGAATACAAAGATAAGGCCAATGACCTCATACAGGAAGGCAAATTGATCACAAATACGTAAATCAAATGTGCTCTAGACGCAGCAGACACCGCGTCTCGCGCAGTCAATACTAGCGTATTGTTACGCAGGCATGCCTGGCTCAGGATATCTGGATTTAAACAAGAGGTACAAACCAGTATCCTTAATCAGTCCTTTGACCAAGAGCACCTCTTTGGACCTGCAGTGGACACATCTTTAGAAAAGATGAAAAAGGACACGGAAACTGCTAAGTCTATGGGAGCCTTGCAGTTATCTTCTCCTAGAGGCTCCTTTCGACGCTCCTTTTATAGGGGTGGCTCTAAAGCCAACACACCAGAGCACCCATCCTCATCCTACAAAAGCCCCAATCAGAGCTCCTTTTCCAAAGGATACTTTAGGGGAGGTTATAGGGGTAACAACAACAAGGGCAGAGGCCGGGGTAATAACACCCGCACCTCCCCTACCACCAAGCAGTGACTTCCCTGCACTTCCCCCGACCATTCCACACCTGTCGGGGGACGCCTTTCACAGTTCCTACCTGTCTGGAATTCCATCACTACAGACAAGTGGGTAAGACAAATTATCCAGTATGGTTACTGCCTGGAACTCGCATCCAGTCCCCCACACATTCCTCCCAAACACCGTCCAATGTCTACAGAACATTTGACTCTCCTCAAACAAGAGGTTCTCTCTCTTCTACAAAAAAATGCAATAGAACCAGTCCCCTTACCCCATCAGGGCACAGGGGTTTACTCTCTCTACTTTCTGATTCCAAAAAAGGACGGCTCTCTCAGGCCAATACTAGACCTCAGACCCCTAAACTTCTACATCCAATCAGACCACTTCCATATGGTCACTCTACAACAGGTGCTCCCACTACTCCAACAAGGCGACTTCCTCTCCACTCTTGATCTAAAGGACGCCTACTTTCATATTCCTATTCACCCCTCTCACAGAAAGTATCTCAGGTTCATGGTGGAAGGACAACATTATCAGTTCAAAGTCCTACCATTCGGGGTAACCACAGCACCCAGAGTCTTCACCAAATGCTTCGCAGTTGTAGCAGCTCATTTAAGAAGACAACACATCCACGTGTTCCCTTATCTGGACGATTGGCTCATAAAAGCCAAATCTCACAACAGTTGTGTGCAGCACACACACAGAACTATCCATCTACTTCACGACTTGGGTTTCACATTAAACCTCGCCAAGTCTCACCTTCAAACATACAACAGTATCTAGGGGCTACTCTAGACACCGCAAAAGCTCTAGCATACCCCAATCCAGGCAGGATTCACTCCATGCAAACTCTAATACTACAATTTCGGCCTCAACACTCGTTGCCAGCTCGAGTGTTTATGCAGTTAATCGGGATGATGGCTTCTTGCATCCACATCGTCCCTTATGCAAGACTCCAGATGCGTTCCTTGCAGGAATGCTTAGCACATCAGTGGAACCAGGCTCAAGGTCAGTTGACAGATCTGGTGTTGGTGGACAGCCGCACACATCGCTCTCTACAGTGGTGAAATACACAAAACCTTTCCAAAGGGCGGCCGTTCCTCGACCCGGTTCCTCAGATAGTACTAACAGATGCATCGCTCACCGGCTGGGGAGCTCATCTACAAAATCACACTGTACAGGGACTATGGACCCCTCAACAAAAACAACTCCACATAAATCACCTGGAGTTTCTAGCAATATTTTTAGCACTAAAATCTTTTCAACTCTTGCTAATAGGCAAAGCTGTCCTAATACGTACAGACAACTTGACAGCAATGTATTACATTCAAAAACAGGGAGGAACACACTCCCTCCAACTCTCACGCCTAGCACAAAGTATGTGGAGATGGGCTAGTCCCCAAAGGATATACCTCCTCGCACAACATCTCCCGGGAGTACACAATCAGATCGCGGATCTGCTCAGTCGACAAACGCAACACATTCACGAATGGGAACTTCATCATCCAGTTCTTCTTCCATTTTTTCAAATGTGGGGGCACCCAGACATAGATCTGTTCGCCACACATCCCAACCTTTGCGTCCAGGTATCCACACCCATTATCCAAAGGCAATGCGCTGTGGATGAACTGGTCAGGCAAATTTGCTTACGCTTTTCCGCCTCTCCCACTCATTCCGTTAGTGGTTCGGAAACTCAAACAGCATTCCCTCACAATGATCCTAGTTGCTCCAACATGGGCCCGACAACCATGGTACACAACCCTCTTGGAACTATTAGTAGTTCCGCATCAAAAGCTACACCTCTCACCCAAACTTCTTACACAGAACCATGGAGAAATAAGACATCCAGATCCCAATCAACTCAACCTTGCGATCTGGCTCCTGAGGTCATAGTTTGGCTACCTCAATCTCCCACCAGATTGCATGAACATCATCAAAGAGGCTAGACGTCCTACCACAAGAGCATGCTATGCAGCAAAGTGGAAAGGATTTGTTGTTTATTGTACAAATAACAAAATCAATCCACTAGATGCTTCCATTCAGCACATTATCTGTTACCTCTTGCATCTACAACAGTGTAATTTGACATGTACATCTATACGGCTACATCTAGCTGCAATAGCCGCTTACCTCCAAAACAGACAACACCTGTCTTTATTTCGAGTTCCTGCTATCAAAGCATTTATGGAAGGACTTAAAAGAATTATTCCACCTAGAGTTCCACCTTCCCCAGTCTTGAACCTCAATATTGTCCTTACCAGGCTCATGGGTCCCCCATTTGAACCTCTACACAAATGTGAGTTACAGTTCCTCACTTGGAAAGTAGCCTTCCTGATAGCTATCACATCCCTCAGAGTTAGTGAACTCCAGGCATTAACCATACAAGAACCATTTTTGCAAATGCATCATAGCAAAGTGGTTCTTAGGCCTAACCCAAAATTTCTACCCAAGGTAGTTTCTGCCTTCCACCTTAATCAGTCGGTTGAACTCCCAGTTTTTTTCCCTCAACCAGACTCGGTGGCAGAACGCACTCTTTACACGCTAGACGTCAAAAGGGCGTTACTATACTGCATAGAAAGAACTAAACCTTTTAGAAAGACTAAACAATTCTTTGTATCTTTCTCCCCACCTCACAAGGGCAATCCCATTTCAAAAACAGGAATTGCAAGATGGATTGTCAAGTGCATACAAATCTGCTATCTCAAAGCTAAACGTACGCTAACCATGCCACCTAGAGCTCATTCCACACGCAAACTAGGGGCTTCTATGGCATTCTTAGGGAACATTCCCCTAGATGACATCTGCAAAGCAGCAACTTGGTCTACACCACATACTTTCACTAAACACTATTGTGTAGATGTGCAAGCAAAACAACAAGCTAGTGTGGGCCAGGCTGTATTAAGAACACTTTTTCAGACTACTGCAACGGATACAGGTTACCACCGCTAAGGAGGGAAACTGTTATATAGACTACACTAAAGTATACAATCTACAGCTCATGTGCCTCGAACGGAAAATGCTACTTATCAGTATGCATCTGTTCTTGGCATGTAGAGTTGTATACGCCCAACCACCTCCCCGGATACCTTTATCCGTTGCAGTATTATCTTATTTAGATACATCACATGGACATCCTTTTCTATTCTCTTACTAACTCCATCATCACCCTTTATGGCGAAAAACAATCTGAAGATGTAGTCGATGCCCATGCGCACTATCACCATAAGGAGGAGTCCCCTATCCCGTGACTACAAAGACTTCTTCGACAAAAACAAAGTGCAAACATCCGAGCCCAACACCAGATGGCGATCTATGCTAAAGTATACAACTC